>JBBPBQ010020321.1:63268487-63320238 GCA_037974755.1 Cicer yamashitae | reverse complement strand
TAAACAAAAATAATTATTTTTACGGTTATTAAGAAAATTAGTTAGATGTAATTAATTTTCTTTACTAAATTGTTCATTTGAATTTCAAACAATTAACTATCGACATAAAATATTTTTTTATTAAAATAAATGTATATTAAAAATAATAGTATTAAATAAATTAAAAATAGTTAATTTTTATTTATAACAGTGATCAAAATTTGATGAGATTTTTGACAACAACTAATTAATTTAATGCGAAAAAATAATATAAAAGTCTATATTGATACTTAGTATTAAAATATAAATTATAGATTAAAAAAATTAACAATAAATTTATTATTTGATTTTTTTTATTGTTGTGTCAATTTGATATTATCTCTTGAGTCGGGTAAGATCACACTTGATGACAAAACAATCATTCAAAATATTTAATATTGATGTATTTCTTTTAAATCAAAGACCTTTAATTAAGTTGAAACAAACTTTTATCATTTCATCTATATGTTCTTGAGTTATTATTTAAAATAATCAAAATCTCCGGTTATAAATTTTCAATCATCCATAAAAAATATCTTTGAAGCTTTTGTGAAATATTTGAACCGTCATTGTATAGAAAAAGGAAAAGAATAATTTGTGTTTGGTTTCTTATTTTTGTTTTCAAATGATAAATTTCTTAACAGTTATGAGAACAATAGATATCCATATGTTTGTTCTAGATATATTAGTTTTTGTTGTTTTACTTTTATAAATATAATTATTTATTTTTAGTACTTATAAATATATACTACATAGTTAGATCATTGACCGAAACATTATTGACAAAATTATTTTATTTACTTTATGATTAAATCATAGAATATTCAAATTTTTTAGTTTAAACATTGAGGAATTAGAGAACACGAATTTAACTTGTAGCGAAGGAAACACATACATTATGTTTGATTTTTCACAAAAAAAAAAAACAATATAACTGACTTTAAGAGAATTATTACATGTGAAGTTGTGAACCATTACTCACGTAGTACCTTCCCATTATCTTTACATCCAAAAATTATTTTTCCATACACTTTCTAAACTTGCTTCGAAACAGAATAGTACCTGTGGTCCTTTGTCAAAGGAATCTCTAATTGATCAAGTTAAGAGACAATCTTCAGTGACCTCTATATATGCCAATAATAATTCAATGAAAGTGTACCTTTTGGGTCAAAGTGTTACTATGTGTGAATTTTAACGTTGTACTGTAGCTCTACTCATACTTCCCAGCATTACTCTTCCATAAATTCCCAGCCAGACATATATAAGATGGATTCAGATTTCTTTATGTGATCGATCTCATTTTATATTTATTTTATTGACCGTGTAATAATCAAAACATCAACGAACAAAATAAAAAATTGTGATAAAATTGCGAGTAGCCATGGCGCGCACTATGTTTGCTAATAATGGATGTTATATTATGTCGATCACTTCTATATGAGAGCACGTCGACGTGGAGGAACCTAGTAGCAACCCTAATGGCAAGGTGTGGAATAGAATACCTCACACGAGGATGCAATAGTTGAAGGATTTCTTGGGGGTCATACAGACACATTTGTTCTTATGACATACATGGACCATATGTTATGGTGTTTGTTGTCAAAACTACATTTAACATACAAGTTATTTTCTATTTATTCCAAGATCATGGGGAGCTGGGTCTTTAGCAACGGAAAGAAGTTGAGTCACGATGTTATTCAACATGATTATTGGAGGGATTGGGACTCATACTGTTGCAAAGATGCAACTAAGAAATGATAATCAAATAATTTGTTAGTTTAATTGGAGTTTGGTTTCTCTATTGTTACCAATTCTTGAAATTGGTCTTCATATTTTAAAAGTCGTCAGTTTTAGTCCTCTATCAAATTTTTGAACTAAAAATATGACGATTTGATATATTTTTAATGACGTGATATACAATTCTATGATATAGAACCTTTTAGATTCATTAATTATTTTTACGTTTTTAATTAAATTAAAAATATGAAGAAAAAAATTGAAATTGAAAGCTAAGTTTTTACAGAGTTTTATTCTAATTTCATGGGTGTTAATCATTCTACGTATCATATTTAAAGTATTACACATTATCATTTTTTAGTTAAAAAATCAGAATAAGGGACCAAAACTGTCAACTTTAAAAATAGAGGGACCAATTTCGTGAATAAATAAAAATAAATGGACTAAAACTACAATTAAATTTAATTTGTTTTTTTGCTTTCATAGAGATTAGTAGACGAGTCAGACTCCTATCGTTCTTTTAACCTTTTACGATATTTTTCTTTGAGACAGTCGTGAAGAAAAATATTGATAAAGAAAATGAGTTTTTAACAGAAAAATATTTCATGGATGCCATACACTCACATGACACCAAGAGAGAGAAAGAAGTAGAGAAAATGATAAAATAAATGTGATATATTGGTGATGTGATGTAAAAAAAGAGATATAGAAAAATAAGAAGATGAATGAGTGTAAAAATTTTATTGGTACACAAATATCATAGTTATTTTTAAAAATAAATATGAGACAAAGAGCATTTTAGGGATTTGAAAATATTAATTAGTGTCATGGGGGTGTAACTAGCAGAAATAAAAAATAAAAACTTTACCTAAGTTATTGGCAAGTATGGTCATGTGGCCAGTCTTCCTAAACTTGTAGCCCAGATTGTGCCAAAATAAAACTAGTAGCCCAGACAATTAAAAAATGAGCTTTTATATTCGAATGCAGTGTTTTGAAAAGAAAAAAAAAAATTCAAATCCTCAAATGCCTCCATTCAACCTTCTATTTTCTCTCTATTTATCACGTGCCCAACATATTACATTACACTCATTTTTTTTTCTTTTCTCTTAAGATGTCTATGAAGACATAAAGGTGTTGAGACATCATTTTCGTTGCAAAATAAGAAAGTTGACTTGAGGTTAATTTAGAAGATAAAAGTCAACCCTTTTGGCAATAAAGTAGTGTAAGAGATTTCAAAACCTACTCTCGAACACGCGGCATGAATTGAATATATAATAAGCATGCAATGCAGAGCAGATTTGACGGCAACATCAACATGCTCGATCAACTTAAACAGTAGCAGCTGAATAGTGAATACCCAGAAAAGGAATATTTCTCAGTTTCAGTTTGTTGCATTATAAATTGAATATCAATGTATATTTTTAGACCCTCTATTCAAAACTAAACCAAATTACATACATGAATTTTAATATTTATTTATTTTTTATTAGTATGATATATTATATTTCTATATTCGATAGTTTTTTGAAAAACTTCCTATAATACTTATCAGTTTTAATTTAATATTTTTTTTCTTCTATTTCATATATTTTAAATATAATTGATAATTGTTATTTTATAATATTAAATTTAATATATTATATATTATATTTTGTATCAAATCTATTATTTTACTATATTTTTATAATATTAATATAATTTTAGTATTGTAATTTGAATATCCAATATGGAACCAAAGTAAACCATTTCTAATTCAATCGAATCATATTTTTATAAATTTATCATCAAAACAAAACCAAATCACGTGTAGTTTTATTTTTAGATCGGGTAGTTTGTTTTATCAAAACTTTACTGCAAATACCCTTATTTGATTTGTTGATAGATAGGAATAGGAGATACATGTATATGATATAGCAAATTTAAGAATTGCACATTGAGAGAATACAACAACAACAACAATAATCTAACTGTGTTAGTCAAAAAATCATATATGATACAGTTAATTTTACATGTATTGGACAAATAAATAATAAGATCCGTGTATAAAAAAAATAAAAAATAAAAAATAAAAAGATGATGAGACCGATCATATTGCATTTATTTTTGTGTGTATGTGTATGTATTTCTGTGATTCAGCCAAGGCCTTTAGCTCTTCTTTTGAGATGCCTCCAAATTTGGGTGGTGGCGCGTGACCAGCGACATGAATTTCAGCCAAAGTGCAACGCCCTCTACTCCGGCCAGGAACGGTGGAGCATGGATTTTTCTGTGAACCTTTCACTGGACCTCTTTGCAATGATTGAAATATTAATACATTCTTCTTTTGTAACCATTCTTCTCCTTCTAGTGTCCTTGCTGCCCTTATGTTTTCCAAACTTAATACAAGTATTAATGTTGTGAACATACACAACTTTATCATGTAATTATAGCTACCCATTAATTTGTGATATTTGAGGGGAATCAAGCTTGATGAAATTAATACCAAAAAATATTGATAAGTTTTTAAAGATGATAATGATATGACGGTGGAATAGTATGTGGTTTGGTTTAATGAAATTGAAAGAGGGGTGTTTATATATATAAGATGAGGTTAATTTGATTTTTTTTTTGATATTAGTAGTTGACCAAAATCCGCGGTTTGAATTTTTCAAACACCGGTGCAACTTGATACCATAGTCTAAATCAAACACCTTGAAATTTCCTTTCAATTTCTAAGCATTCACATATATACGTAATACTATACTACTATTACTTTAATTAAGTCTTGGTTGAAACTTGAAAGGTTTCTCTAATTAATATTATTATTATTTTTTAAAGATATAAACTTAGAATTCTAATTAAATTTATTTATGCTATACTTTTCTACTTTCTTCTCTTTTCTTATTTTTCTGGGTATGATGACGGTATGGAATTGTTTTTCCTATGGTCAAGACTTGTGGTACACATTTCCAAACCTTATTTTTGGTCAAAACATGAAAAAGCAGGAAGGTGGGTGTTGAACAAGTCCTTTAATACTCAGACTATGCTATGGAGCCCATGGCCCACATTAATACTGTACAAATGGGCTTGAGTTAAATTTGGGACACCCGTAAAGTTCATTCTTTGTTCACATTTTTCCTTCTATAAAAGACAGTAGTTAGTATGAACTGAAAAAAGTATGTTGTAACAAATAGTTTACATAATTTATTTATATGGGATGATGATATCAATTATGGAGTAATTATAGATTAACTAGCAAAATTTTGTAATTTGTTTGTAGTTATCCAATGTTTTGGTTTACCATGAATTGGTATAGGTGGCACTCCGCGCTATAATCCAACTAGGAGAAAATAATAGTTAATTAGTACTATATATTGTGTGTTTGAAAGAGCTTAATTGAATTTATATTTTGACTTTTGTAAAATATATATAAGGAGTGAGAGGAGTTTTGAGTGTGAGCTGATTAAATCTTGAGTACACAATTATATATAATCAAAATTAGAAAAAAAAGTTACGTGATTTTTTTAAGTGATCATGTGTCATTTAAATAATTCTTAATCATGACCATCTATATATAATTGTATAGTTAATATTTAACTCTCTCACTTTTTATCGTAAAACTCATCGATATGTTATAAATATATTATGAAATAAGCACTTGCACTTTTGTAAGTAATTGAAAGAGTTCACAAAAATAGGTTAAATTTTAGCTTATTTTTATAAATTTCTGTTTGGTATAAGATGGGAAAAATCTTAAGTTCAAATAACACTTATAAAGTAAGTTTGCATTTTAGTCGAAAAAAATACGAGTTGCAACTACTTTTTTTGACTTCCTCCAATGGTATTAATGGAGTTCGAACTTACAACATGCTAATTCAAGATCTGTTATTTTAGCATTAGACCAAACCACTGAAATTTTAAAGATATAATCTCTCAATTTTTAAAAATTAAGAAACTTCTTTGACCACAAAATCTGAGGCATACTTTTTTTAATACAATAAGTAGTTATCAAATCACAAAGTGATGTGGCAATGCACACGTGGATTAAATATTATTATTATTATTATTATTATTATTATTTTATTTTCTATATCATTAAAATATTGTTTTAAAATAATAAAAAATCCTAAAAAAAACATATTTCTCAAAACATACATTCACATATCACTCAACGACTTTTTAGCTCATTATTCAACATGATTCGTCAGCAAAAATAAGCATAAATTTTAATAAGTGAGCAATATTTTGAAAATTGAGAGATTGTATTTTTAGATTTAAAAATGAGGGAATCAAAATCGTGAATTAATAAAAATATAGAGACGACAAATATTTTTAAACTCACATTGTTCATATTAAAATTCACCTATCATTTTTTAATCGATTGAAAAACTATTATCATTGAGTATTATATATTTTCTTATTTCAAAGAGTTCAATTACGAAATTTACCCACACGTGAATGTCTAGCCTTTTACCATTTGAGTTGCATTCACACATTTTTTTAAAGGTACTCTTGCAAACATTGAGTACCATATTTTATGAGATGTATAAGATAAATTTATTATTTACTTAGATTATTTATCTTTTCAACAATGATATACAAACATCCAACAATTAGAACTGATCTTAATTAATTAGTTTTATATCATCACATCTTTCGAGTTAGGGGTCGGTTTGGTCGTTTGGAACTAAACATTTTTTTACTAGCTTTGGAACTAAACATTTAACCCTATTAAAATTTAGAATTGAGTAAAACAAAAGTATAATCCAAGGTGAGTAGATGGAAGTGAAATCATACATGATAATGCAATTGTCGTGTGCACAAGATGTGGCACTCACGAATTGTGACAACAGGGGTGTTTATTAGTTTATAGTTACAATATTTGAGATACTATTTTTGTAGTCAATGAGATTTTTTTTTCTAAGCTCTCAAAATTCCTCCAATATATTTTGAGTTCCTCATGTTTAAAAAAAATTTGTATTATAAAAAAAAAATCTCATTACTATTCTTCATTCCCTTTACATTTTCTCCTTTTTTTTTTTAATTCTCTCCTCCTCCATTAAACTGTGATACAGCCTTGATAGAGCCTAAAAAGGACATTGTTTCACTCTCTTATCTTTCTAATCTCTCTACGCAAATTCATCACTCTCAAACTCAAGGAAGCAAGCAAGGGAGAAAAACACAACATCACATACAATTTTCTTAACAACGCCTCACACACCCATGCATGAAATTGAGGCAATATTCATACAAACAATGGTGCAAAACTCTAAAGTTACTTCACTCTGTTTCCAAATTCCAAAAGACTCACTTCAATACAAGATGACATTAATTAAACAAACACTCAGTGCAATTATTCATTTACAATTAAAAAACAACATAAGGAAAACATTTACAGCTCAATGCAGCAAAATCTCATAAGGAAATTAAACCAAAAAAAAAGGAAGGGGTGAAAAAGCTCTCCATATAATTTGAAATCCTATTTTATTGTACCTCAAGCTATTGTTACTGTACAGTTTCAACCAATCATGGTTTATCTTGTTCACTGTTGTACAATGTATGTATCTGAGTCTTGGTCGCTCATCATTGGTGTATGAATCTGTAAAATCTAATAAACAAACAAAAATGTATAAATAATGGTACACAACACTGAAATCTGATGCAAAATTACAAGTCATTTTATTAAGAAAAATCCGTCTCAAGTATCAACAGGTCACAATATCATTTTATAAACAAACATAAAGAAATAAATATTCACAACAGATGCACTATATCTATTAAATAAACTTATTATGATGCAGTCTTTGCTCCTTCACTCTGAATAAGTTAGTTAATACAAATTATAGATCGTACTGTTGTTGGGTGGAGTGAAGATATATTTTAGCATCATAGACAAGGCCACATTCATTATTCAAATTTTGGCTTCTGTAGAAAATTAAAATCACTTCATTCATATATTTATCATTTTTCCAAACTTGCAAACAAATATGTGGAATATCTGTGTCATGAGGTCAGCAACTTAGAAGCATACTTATGAAGGATGGTATGGCATTGACATTGATATGACTGCGATATATTGATCAATGATAATCTTAGTTGCCTCAGTTAACAAAAATTCTCCATGGCATGATAGACTTGAAATACTTTTGGTTTTGTGGCTTACTCATTTTAAGTTTATTTTTTTTCAATGCCCATTTCTAAGTTGATTAGAATATCCGGGACTAAAATCCCACGGATTCAAGCTTGCTGGCTATAGTTATTCTTTGTCTGAATATGTGCTTACATGATTTATTTATTCTCAAACAAGACTTCCTCTGAATCTAAGAATGCACATTAAAATTTTATAATTTCCAATATTGAATCACACTTTCATCTGGAATCCTATTTCTCTACAACAGAACTGCAGTGGCATACTGACTACCAACTTGGCTTGTTTCACTATATTATCCTATCCAACTGTATGTTATAAAATATAAATGACCGAGTGCTAAAGCACGGGTCTCTTAGTAGTTATTTGTAAGTTTGCATAAACTATCTAGCAAAACAATACAAAATACCTAACAGGTCCGATTAGAATATAGTGTTTTAATTTACTTTTATAGAAACAAAACGTATAAATGGAAACATGAAATAATTCCAAATCAACACGACAAGGACAAAAAGATGTGCTGACACAGTAAGAGAGAAGGACCTAATAATTTATAATTACAATAATTTTAAAATTTAATTATAAATTAGCATTAATAAGTTTCAGCACTACTTAAGTTATGTTCAAAACGGGCTACCCGACCCATTTAGGGCCGGCCCTAACGGGTTGTGGGTTTCTTCGGACTGGATTAAAAAGTCATATTTTAATATGGGCTGTTAAAATATTACCCGAGTCCGGCCCTAGACGGGCTGCAGGCTAGGTGGGTAGTCCGCATATTTTTTTTTAAATTTTTTTTAATTATATTTTTAATTTTTTTGCAACTCTTTTAATTTAAAAATTTTCTTCATTTCTATTTAAAAAAAACTTAGTTCGGAATTTCTTCATGTCGTATGCCGTATGCCGTGTCCGTGGAGTGAGATGAGGGAGACCGTGAGTTTAATTTGCGTTCAGAATAGAGTTTGTTGTATCTTTTTGAATTCTTAAACAAAATTGGAACCGGTCCAAGTTAATTTTTGTTTGATTGGACCTTTTTTTAAGACCAATTTTACTATTTTTGTTTTTTTAAAATTGATTATGCGGGTTACTCGGCATCCATACGGGCTAACCCTAATAGGTAACAGGTTTATTCGGACCGGAATCAAAAACCCTAAAAAAATTCAGACTGAAATTATTAGGCTCAAACCCTGTGTTTTAGTGGACTGGACGGGCCAGCCCATTCGGGTTAGCCCATTTTAAAAGCTCTACTTTATATAGCTAAAAAAAAAAGAGTGGTGTGACAGTTATTTAATTTACTTTTATAGAAACAAAACATATAAATGAAAATATGAAATAATTCCAAATCAAGATGAAAGTTTCTATTTCTAGTTTCTACGTCGGGTTTATTTCGTGAGAGTTAGTATTAGAATTATAATCAGATTTCGTTACAGAGCGTGCGACAATTAATTTCCCATCGATCTATCTGCTATTGATCTGGATTCCATTCATCTCCCATCAGGCGAAGAAGACGGTGGCATCCTCAGGTGTAAATATCATCAACTTCTTTATTTTTGTTGATTTGTGGTCACTTAAATTTAAACCCCAACCCTAGGTACTGATGTTAAATTAAAATTCTGTTTCGATTATTCATGGTATAGTGATCACGAGGAAGTTTTTCAAGAGCAGAATCTGGAGGACTTCGACTCTGGCTTCGGCAACATTGTTGTATTGTATAACACCCACGTTGTTCCAAAGGAGAAGTCTCAGAAGTATGAAGACGCTTTTCGTTGGTTTTATAGTCCGTTTGGTGTTATCAAAGCCCTCTGGGTGCCTGTTGATCCTGTCACTGAAAACTCCTTAGGTCACTGCTTCATTTAGTACAATACTCCTCAGGTCTTTTTTCCATGTCAAATGTTTGTTTTACAATAGATATATATTGTTATTCTATTTGATGTTAATTTTGATGGTTAATTATTTTAGGAAGTCGAGCTTGCTAAAGAGAATAATCACAGATACATATCGGAACTTTCATACGTATTTAAAAGGATGAAGAAAAATGGACTTTCTTTATATGAGACAGAAACTTCTTTTCTTGTTCACCAAAAATCCATGTATTTCACCTCCTCACCAACTGATCCCATCATTTCGCTGTTTGTTCCCGACACAGGAGGTGGTAACCAGCGTGCTAGGGTAAAACTGTGTTTTCCTTGCTTTTTATGTCCAATGTCATGGATTGAATTTTTGTTTTACTCACTAGTTTCTAGTTTATACTTGACGTGTGTATATATATTTAAATTTATTTTATTTTAAATATATGTTCTTGGAGGAATTTGTAGGTTAGTATTGTTCAAATCACCAGCAAAGAAGAACTCAGGCACAAGAACCTTTTTAGTGTCAGTGACTGCAAGATGTACTGGCAGAGCAATGGGGATTACCTTGCTGTTAAGGTAGACCGATATACCAGAACAAAACAATGCACTTACACAGGCTTTGAGCTTTTTCGTATAAAAGAACGTGACATACCCATTGAAGTTCTGGAGCTTGAGAATAAGAATGATAAGATAATTGCATTTGCTTGGGAGCCTAAGGGACATAGGTTTGCTGTTATTCATGGTGATAAACCTAAGCCTGATGTTAGTATCTACTCCATGCGGACTGCTCAGAATACTGGTCGGGTTTCAAAGCTCACTACTCTGAAAGGCAAGCAAGCAAATGCTTTGTTTTGGTCTCCTGCAGGTCGCTTCATTGTACTAGCAGGTTTGAAAGGCTTCAATGCACAGTTGCAAATTTTCAATGTTGATGAGCTTGAAATGATGACTACTACTGAACATTTTATGGCAACTAATGTTGAATGGGAACCAACTGGAAGGTATATTGTTTATCATAGATAAATGGATAAATTTGCGTATAATCAGTCTAAACTTGTATTTACCGCAACTATTAAATGTTTGACTTTTGTTATTTTACTGATCGGACGCGAGTTTATATTGTATTGGTTATCCTTTTTATACTTCAGGTATGTTGTAACTGCTCTTGCTTCGGTTTATCTGACGGAAAATATATCCAATGCATTGTCTTTCAATGGCAAACATCTCTATCGGATATTGAAGGATCACTTCTTCCAGGTAGTTACGGTTTCATTTCTACTCAATGCATTGTTTGTCTTTGTATGCGTTTATTAGAATTACAACAATAGTGGTTTAAAAAATGATTTTTGTATGTTCAAATTACAATGTTCACATCATTATAGTTTTGGACATGATAGTGGGCGGATGTTTGGCTGTATAATTTTGTACGTAGAATTTGGACTCTTTTAGTCTTCAGAATTCGGACATTGAAATTGTTGCTGTATCCTCTAACCCCTTTTCAAAAATCCTTTTATTTGCAGCTTTTTGAGTATCTGTGCCAGGACTTTTCTTCCTACTAACCAATCTCATGTTCTGCTGTTTTTTTTTTTCCTTTCAAAATATGTAGTTCTTATGGAGTGCAAGGCCACAATCTTCCTTGATTTCTGATAAAGAGGAAGAGATTGCATAGAACTTGAAGAAGTGTAGTAGGAAATATGAAGCCCAAGATGTTTTGTCGTTGTTCAGTGTGCAGGAGCGTGAGAAGCGTAGGAAGCTGATGCAACGAGAAGAGCAGCTAGAGAAGCAAAAGCTGGGGGATGGAAAAGCTAGTAACGAGGAAGAGTAATAGGAGGCAAAGGACATTGAAATTGAGGAAGTAGTCGATGTTTCTAATGAGTATGGTCAAGAGTGAGGTAATTAAGTACGTGGTTGGACTGAAGTTGGTGGGTTGAACCATTTTATTTAATTGTCCATGTGTAGTAAATAGTTGGGTAGTGTCTCTTTGTTCATCTTAGTTGACCAAATTTTGTAGTTTTCTGTTTAAGAAGGGATATCCTCTAGTCTCATAAAATGCATAACATAAGAACGTTGTTTAGTCCGATTATTTTATACAGGCCAATGCTACATTGGACTATATCAACTTCCAATGTCAATTATAATTAACTTTAAACTTTTTGCTAATAATTTTGAAATTCTTTTTTAAATAGTTGTTCCAATCCGCATTAGTAATTTTGTTAAAGATTATTATTTTATCTTGTATTGTTTCATAGTTTATAACATGGTTTAATATTATAGGTTGATGTTTTTGTGAATCAAATATTGAGGGGGAAAATCCATCGGTATTGGACTGAGCATCATTTCTCACCTTAATTTTTTTCGGGTTCGAATATAAAATAACATCAACCTAACAATATCGGCATTTAATAAAATCTATTGGAAATTGATTACATTAAATACTTAAATACAGTTTTTGTCTATCTATTATATAAATCTGCAGGTTCTCTGATTTTTAGAAATTCAAACAATTTTGACCAAATTTTCTATTTTTACCAAAATTTGATGATATGATAATTTTTTTAAATGATGTGGATATAAATAAAATGTGTATGGGAAGGCTACCTCACTATTTATAATTTTTAAATACATTTAGAATAATTAATGAAATATAATTTTCCTATGGCATAACCTGGTTAATGCATAGGGAAGCACTTGTGTCTTATCTTCTTGGCCAGCGCCGCCATGGCCGTGTCTTCTTCTGATGTTTGCTGCATTTTGTATCCATGTCAGATATGACAGATTTTGGTGAATCTCCATCTCAAATCATCATCATCTCATTCTTTTAGATCTATGCCACTTTCTTCTTCTCCTTCTCCTTCTCCTTATCTTTTCATTCAGATCTACATTTCTATCTTCTTCTCCTTATCTTTAAAAAGAAATTAAAGAATATGTTTTAAAAATTAGAAATTGTAATATGGGCTCCACATACTTATCCTATTTATGTCAACAACCATTTTAAAAATTGACAATCATAAAATTTTGGTCAAAATTGAAAATTTGGTCAAAATAATGTCTATATAAAAATGGACCAAGATGTTAAGGGAGATCATTTTCTTGGATTTTGACAATTATTGTTTCAAAAATAATGTGTTTAGTAAAGAGGAAAGTGAAACGCGATCATCTTTTAGGAGAGTAGGGTATACTTTTTCTAATATTTATATTATAAGATATTAATTTTTTTAGGAGAAATAAAATCAAAATTTCAAACCAATTAATTAGAATAAAAGATAGTAAAGATAACATGTAAATATAAAAGAAAGCGTGATAATTAATCAGCTCCACCGGATATCGAACACTGAGTCTTTAATTTGACATTTGTCACTTAATAGAAGATGATTATTAAAAATAATCTTTTTAAAATAGCTTTAATTTAACAATCATTTATTTAATTCTCAAAGTCAAATATTGTTCTAAGAAGAATTCTTGGAAGATGACATTGACCATAATCTAAGCTACACTTGGAGAAGTATATGGAACACGATTTCCTGTGAGTCCAACCACCCCAAAATCTATTGCAGGTGACAAACCTTTTGAGTCTATCATCTTTTGAAATCAAGATCTCATCATCGACTTGTTCAAAATGCTTTGCATATTCTTTAAATCCCGCTTCACTCACGGGGCCAATCAGATTCTATCATTTGGAGTCTCACTATGGTAATTATACGGTAAAATTTGCTTATCACACTTGCATAGTTATGATGACTATTGGAAATATAAGTTATTGGATATATTTTTAGTTATAATTATTAGATAATATTATTATATATTAATAATAAGGGTAGTTTGGACTTTTCCATTCTCTTGTAAATATACATATTGTAATCCTATGATATTCAAGTTGTTCATTTCTTTGGTTTATGAAACCCTATAGGGTGTTTGTCTTCCTCCTCTCTTCATCTTCCTCCCTTCTATGTTTGTCATTATTAACATGGTATCAAAGAGCTTTGGTTGATTTTGGGATCTACTCTAAAGTGGTCCACAACTTAGTGGGGCTCGGAGCGACCCGTTTTGCGGCCAGTACCGATTTGCTTCCTCCGTTTCCGACCCGTTTTTCGGCCGATACTGATTTGCTTCCTCCGTTCTCGGCGCGATTTTGCCTCTCTGTTTCCGGCGCGATTCTGCTCTTCTGTCTCTGGTGTGATTCTCCTTTTCTGTTTCCGGCGTGGTTCTGCTCTTCTGTTTCCGGCGTGATTTTGTTTGGTTCTTTGCTGACTCAGCTATTGACAGGTTATCCCTAATTTATTTTGTCTCAGTGATTGTGTTTGTTGTATTTTCCTGTCATTACTTGTTATGGCTGGTGCTAAGGATGACTCTCTTCAAGCTGTTAGTTTTCACCTCAATGGACAAAATTACTCTTATTGGAGTTATGTGATCAAAAAAAATTTGATTGGGAAAGATATGTGGGGTTTTGTTGATGGAACTTCAGTTAAGCCTACAGATAAAAGGGATGAAACTAAATATGCAAAAGATATGAAAACATGGAATGTTAGTAATTCAAAAATTATTACTTGGATTAATAATTCTGTTGAGTTGTCTATTGGAGTGCAACTAGCAAAATATGATACTGCTAAAGAGATTTGGGATCACTTGAAACGTTTGTATGTACAGTCTAACTTTGCAAAACGTTATCAGTTGGAAAGTGATATTAGATCCCTTAAGCAGAACAATATGACTATTTAGGAATTCTATTCGGCAATGACTAATTTGTGGGATCAATTGGCTCTTATGGAATCACCTGAGTTGAAAGCTGTCAAAGCATACATTGATCAAAGAGAGGAGCAACGTCTGGTTTGGTTTCTGATGGCTCTTCGTGATGATTTTGAGGGCCTTCGTGGGGGTATTTTGCATCGTTCCCCTCTTCCTAATGTTGAATCAATAGTTAGTGAATTGTTGGCAGAAGAAATCAGACTTGAGACTCATTCTGGTGTGTCAGATAAGGGAATTCTCTCAACTCCTCCATCTGTTTTTGTTGCTCCTGTTCAAAAAGGAAAATATCAAGGGAGGGTTGGGCTTGGTAATGATGAATGTGCATTTTGCAAAGAAAAAGGTCATCGGAAAGCACATTGTCCGAAATTGGGGAGAGCACATAAGAAGAATTTTATGGGGCCATCGTCTAATGTTGTGCTTCTGCTCCTCTTACCATTGGCTCTAGTTCTGGTTCTGTATACTCATCTGAGGCTGCTTCCCAAATATATGATATTGTAGAACAGCTTCAAAAACTTCTTGCCACTCAATCACATGCCATGTCTGCCACTTCTTCTAAAGGTTTGAACTCCTCTAGTATGTAAGGTATATCTCCTTCCATATGGATTCTTGATTCTAGAGCATCTCACCATATGACATATGATGATAAATCTTTTGTGTCTGTGAATCTTGCCTCGTCTGTGTCGGTTATGACTGCTGATGGTACTCATATGCCATTGGCAGGCATTGGTTCTGTCTCCACACCTAACTTGTCACTTTCTGATGTTTATTATATTCCTAATCTCACTTTGAGTCTTGCTTCTGTTAGTCAATTATATGATTTCGGTTATTCAGTTATATTTTCTTCCGCCTCTTGTTATGTGCAGGATCCACATTCCAGGAGGCTGATTGGGACAAGCCATAGACAGGGGGGACTTTATGTTTTGGATGACCTACGAGTCCCAGATATTGCAGCCTCAACAACTACTGCTGACTTATTATCTAGTTTTCGTTTGAATTCTTCGTCTTCTAGTTTTTATTTATGCCATTCTCGCCTTGGACATGTTTCTGCTTCTAGATTAAAATATTTGGCTTTTACTGGAGCTTTAGGAAAGTTATAAACCAGTGATATTTCAGATTGTTGTGGTTGTAAACTTGCTAAATTTACAGCTTTACCGTTTAGTAAAAGTGTTTCAGTTTCAAATGCGCCTTTTGATTTAGTTCACTCTGATGTTTGGGGTCCATCACCGGTTCTCACCAAAGGTGGATCTAGATATTATGTTTCATTTATTGATGATTACACTCGTTATTGTTGGGTTTATCTAATGAAAAATCGGTCTGAATTTTTTGACATTTATCATATGTTTCGTGCCATGGTCAAGACTCAACATAATGTTGTTATAAAGTGTTTTCGATGTGATTTAGGTGGTGAATATACTTCTAATAAATTCTCTGAATTACTTGCTTATGATGGCACCCTCCACCAATCATCTTGTACTGATACTCCTCAACAAAATGGAGTTGCTGAAAGGAAACATCGTCATATTATTGAGACTGCTCGTTCTCTTTTGTTGTCTGCTTCGGTTCCCAGTGAGTTTTGGAGGGAAGCAGTTCTTACTATTGTTCATGCTATTAATAGAACTTCATCATCTGTCATATCAGGTTTGTCTCCTTTGAAAAATTGTATGCTTCTATTCCTGATTACTATTCTCTAAAAGTTTTTGGTTCTACTTGTTTTGTTCTTCGTCCACAAGTAGAGCGCAGTAAGTTATCTTCTCGGTCTGCCATATGTGTTTTTCTTGGTTATGGGGATGGTCAAAAGGGTTATCGTTGTTATGATCCTCATGCAAGAAAACTATATGTTTCTCATAATGTTGTTTTTCTTGAGCACATCCATTTTTACTCCGTTTCCTCTGATTCTCAGGTTATTAAGAGTTCAAAACTAACCCATATTGATCCGTTTGGTCCTAATGATAATGCTTCTAGTGATTGTAATGTTGAGAATTGCAGGACAAATACTACTACTCCACATGATGACATCCCCCTTGTCCCCCCGGATATCCAACCACCTCCTGCGATTGTTGATCCTCCGTCTCCGCCTCCTCGTTACCCTCCTCGTCACCGTAAGTCTACTCAGTTACCTGATTTTGTCTATTCCACTTATTCAGCTTCGTTTGCTTCTTTCTTAACCTCTATTCACAGTTTGTCTGAGCCCTCTTCCTATAAAGAGGCTATTCTTGATCCTCTTTGGCAGCAGGCTATGGCAGAAGAACTCTCTGCATTGCACAAAACAAGATCAAAATTAAGTCTGATGGGTCGGTTGAGCGCTATAAAACACGTCTTGTTGCTAAGGGATTCTCTCAACAATATGGTATGGATTATGAAGAAACTTTTGCTCTTGTAGCCAAGATGACCAATATCCGTACTCTTATTGCAGTTGCATCTATTCGTCAATGGAATATTTCTCAAATGGATATCAAAAATGCGTTTTTAAATGGTGAGCTTCATGAAGAAGTCTATATGGTCCCTCCACAAGGAGTTTCTCATAATCAGGGGGAAGTGTGTAAGTTAAAAAAGGCACTTTACGGTCTTAAATAGGCTCCTCGAGTTTGGTTTGAGAAATTCTCTACTGTGATCACTTCTCTTGGTTTCCGCTCTAGTGAACATGATTCTGCACTGTTTATAAGGTCTACCACTTATGGTCGCATTATGCTTTCTTTGTATGTTGATGATATGATTATTACAGGTGATAATGTTAGTGGAATCAATGAGTTGAAATTGCAGTTAGCCAAGCAGTTTGAAATGAAGGACTTGGGAATTCTTCGCTATTTCTTAGGGATTGAAGTTGCCTACTCTCCTAAAGGCTACCTTCTTTCTCAATCCAAGTACATTGCCAACATTCTTGAACAGGCTCGTATTTCTGATAATAGAGCAGTAGATACTCCTCTTGAGTTGAATGTGAAATATGCTCCCTTGGATGGTGTTCCTTTACCAGATCCCACTTTGTATCGTACTTTGGTTGGCAGCTTGGTGTATCTTACGATTATCAGATCTGATATTGCTTATGCTGTTCATATTGTCAGTCAGTTTGTTGTCTCTCCGACTACAGTACATTGGGCAGCTGTTCTTCATATTCTTCGTTATCTACGAGGAACTCAATTTCAGAGCCTTCTCTTTTTGTCATCGTCTTCATTGGAGTTACGTGCTTATTCTGATACTGATTGGGCTGGTGACACCACAGATCGTAAGTCCACCACAGGATTTTGTATCTTTCTTGGAGACTCTCTTATTTCTTGGAAGAGTAAGAAACAAGACATTGTCTCTCGCTCTTCTACAGAAGCTGAGTATCGTGCTATGGCATCCACTACTGCTGAAATAATCTGGTTGCGTTGACTTTTATCTGATATGGGTATCTCTCTTTCTGAGCCAACTCCAATGCACTGCGATAACAAGAGTGCTATTCAAATTGATCATAACTCGGTCTTTCATGAACGCACCAAGCACATTGAGATTGATTGTCATCTTACTCGTCATCATCTTCAGCATGGAACCATTACTCTACCATTTGTCTCCTTTTCCTTACAAATTGCTGATTTATTCACAAAGATGCATTCCATTAAACGTTTTCGTTTTTTGGTTGACAAACTCTCGATGTTTCATGTCAATGCATCGTGAGTTTGAGGGGAGATATTAGATAATATAATTATATATTAATAGTAAGGGTAGTTTGGACTTTTCCATTCTCTTGTATATATACATATTGTAATCCTATGATATTCAAGTTGTTCATTTCTTTGGTTTATGAAACCCTAGAAGGTGTTTGTCTTCCTCCTCTCTTCATCTTCTTCCCTTCTATGTTTGTCATTATTAACAATAATTTGTAACATTCTTGAGTTAACTAAAATGGTTATTTGTACAAATAGATGTAGTTTATTGATTAATTAAACATTAATTTCTTTTTAGTGAATTAGAATAATTCTGAGTGAAATTGATGTTGGGGTGTGATTATTTGTGTAGAGAACAACTAATGAATAAATGTATACATCAAGTTGTTCCAGCACTCTAATGCATAATCCAAGATCAAAATAACGCAAATTTGTGGGCTTAATTGAGTGATTTTTGTCCAAGACATTTCAGCTTAGAATAAAGACAAATTTATTGAGTTAATGCGTCGTTGATTTTTGGATAATGAGCCAAATAAATATTTATTAAAAAAACGAGAGAAAATAATGAGTCGTTGATTTTTAGATAATGAGCCAAATAAATATTCGTTGAAAATGAGAGAAGTGAGAGAAAAAAAATACTTCTCATGCATAAGGACAGAAGTATGAAAGCCTGCATTACACTTGCTACCAACTTGGCAACTTTGTAGCTCGTATTCTCATTTTCTTTCATTCATTTTTACATTGATCTGTGTTGTATTTAATTGTTGATGTTTTATCAATTTTATTTTGTAACGTTTGATCTTAATATTAGATAAAACTCTTTTGTAGTTAGGGATTAATGAGATTATAATGAAGTCCATATTTAATATATTGTAACGTGATTAACTTTCTTTTAAACAAACTATGTTTAATCTAATCTTCAAAACTTAAATTGATCACTAATGTTTTATTGTTAGATTTTGAGTTCGAAAAAAGATAAGATAGTTTAATATAACATAGATAAGTTAATATCTTGTAAAATATATTAATATTCAAATAACATTTAATTTCATATAAATAAATTTTCTAAAATAAGACGTAGTGTGATATTAAATAAAGCATAATATGATACATGGATCATAGGTGATAATAATCCATTCATTGTCACAATAACTGTTATTCTAATAACTATTATTCATTATCTTCATTTTTTTCAAAATAAATGGAGTATACAATGTTTTATGTGTATAAAGCTCTTAAAAAATGTATCACTTTATGAACATATTTAAATTCTTAACTATCCTTTGTCAACTGAAATCTAAAATTAGATAAAGTGTATCTTTAATTATCTTTACCACCCAAAATTTCTTTTTAAGTTATATAAAAAGTTGTGTTTATAACAAACAAATTATTTGTTTAAAGATCGTCGAAATAAATAAAATAATCAGGTGAAACATATTTTACTTACATTTTATTAATTGTTTTTAAGATTGTGAAACATATTAAGATTTTATGTTGAGAGACACTTGGAAAATACTACTTGCGTCACGCGCCAGTTGGAATAACCGCGGGTAACTGTGCAGTTCTAACCGCTGCAAGAAAAATATACTCCTACATTATTATTTTTTTGTAAAAGCTGATAAATTATTTAAAAAATACTAAAAACTATAAAATTTATTACATTAATTTCAAATTTAAATAACATAAACATTCAGTGTAATAAAAATTCATAATCAAAGTATGCAAAATTATAACTTAATACAAATATATTTAAAGAATCGCTTCATTCACAAAAACTAGATATTTAACAAATTCATAACTCAAATATTCAAATAAACTCATATTTTCATCTCCAACAACATCAAATAAAGAATGAAAATATGAGTTTATTTAAAGATTTAAGTTATGAATTTGATTAAATTTGCATATTATCGAAGATGACAATGAATTTTATGGGTTTTGGTTGAAAATTTTGATGATTTTTTTGAATTTTCGTAAAAAAAAAGGATAACATTATTGACATTTTAAAACATAAAATATCAAATTGTCACTTAAAATTAAAATAAAGGACCAACTCGAAAAAAAAAAATAAAGGATTAAAACATCAACTGAAATTAAGTTAAGGGACAGCTAATTTAGACTATTTATTTATTTAAAGAAAATGTTATTAAAGTTGAAATAAAATAGAGTTTTATTTATTTATTTAAAGAAAATGTTAATAAAATTGAAATAATAAGCGATCACATACAATGTAAAACAAAATGATATGATGTTTAATTTATGAGTCTTCTAATCAATCTCACAAAGAATTTCCCTTCACAAATAGTTGAATCATGAAATTGGTTTTTAGTTTTTTATACATGATTATTATCGATAAACATATAATATTGTCTACCCACCCTCTTTTATAATAATTTTTGCTAGTATAGAAATGTAATATAATTGAAATTACATTACAAATATAATATAATTGAGATTACAGCATACTAAACAATCATTTACGAATAAAAAAACATTACAATGATAATAATTATCCAATTCAATGAGATTGTTTATCTTGCAACACATTTATCCATACTCAACATGTTAAACACAAATTTATTTATAGATTGGTCCAAACAAACATAATATTAAAAAAAAATGTATCAATGTAGTTTTAAAAATCACGAGAGAGTGATGCTTTAATTTACTGCCTAATGGTTCAGTAGAAACTATTCACCTTATATACATCCTCAAGCGACAGGTTGATCTATTTCCCTTATCCTCAAATTACTGACCAATGGTGCAAAACTCTGAAGTTAGTTCACTCCGTTTCCAAATTCCAAAAGACTCATTTCAATACAAGAAGACACTAATTAAACAAACACTCATTGCAATTATTCATTTACAATAAAAAACGACAAAAGGAAAACATTTACAGCTCTCCATATGATTTGAAATCCTATATTATTGTACCCTGGATGATATCAAGCTATTGTTATTGTAAAGTTCCAACCAATCATGGTTTATCTTGTTCACTATTGTACAATGTATGTATCTGCATCCTGGTCGCTGATCATTGAAATCTGATGCAAAATTACGAACCACTTGGATTAAAAAAAATCTGTATAGATTGGTCCAAACAAACATAATAGAAAAAGAAAAATAGATCATTTTAAAAATTATGAGAGGGTGATGTTTTAATTTACTGTCTAATGGTTTAGCAGAAACTACTGACCTTATATACAACCTCAAGCAACAGGTTGATATATTTCTCTTATCCCGATTCTGCGTAATTGTTGCAGGCGATCAGCTATTTCCTGCAATAATTTAAGTCCTTCACCTCCTTCACTCAATAAGTTTATTGTATGCTCAAGGAAACTACGGTCTGCCTCAAGTGCTTGTAACCTTTCAATAAAATCTGAAACTAAACTTCCCGTAGTAGCTAAATCATTATTTCCACGTAGAACAGGGGAGCCATGTCCATAGTATTCAAGTTCACCATTTTGCTTGCAAACAGGAGGCTTCTCGGATGAGGGATCATCAACCATGGCATCTGAGTTTAATTTAAACGAAGAAACAGAATCTTCGGTTAGAAGATTATTGTCCAACTTTTCAGAGTTTTCTGGGTATTCCTTTACAACATTTTCAGAATTTGGCCAATTATCCTGAGACGGGTGAGTATTCAGGAAATAGTATACTTGCTTCTCCAACTTCTTCAAACGTTCGAAAATATATAGCTTTTCATCTTGAAATTCCATTTGTGAACTTTGTGCAGATTGAATATTGATTTCCTCCAAAGACGTGAGTAGAATGTCAGCTTTGTCGTCGATATTAGAATTTGATTTTCCGGGGACACTTTCATCCTTTTCAATGAAAGTACATTGTGAATGATCCAATCCAATATCTTTTACATTCATTTCAGAGTTTTTTGCCACCATGTTCTCCAACACTGATTCATCAGAGTATTTCTCCCTATAAAACTCGACCTTTGCTTCCAATTCTTCTATCTCCTTCTCCTTCTCAGCAAGAAGGTCATTAGCTTTTTGCAAAGCTTCCATTTCATATTCTGACTGCTCATCCATCATCCGTAAGTACTGCAACGCTTCCATATGTAATGCGGCCTTTTCTTCCTGCAGTCTAGTGATCATGGCTAAAGCTTGATTTGCAGCAATCGCAGAAGCATTTCTTTCTTCCTCCAGCTCCTTATACAAAGCACTCATAAGTTTCCTGTCATGATCAACTTGTCTTTTAAGCTTGTCAACCAGACTTTCTCCTTCAATTTCGCTGACAATGCTTCCATCCAGAGACAAACCAGACTCATTTCGCTCAAGCGAAATCATTTTTTGAAGTATCTGCATCCCAGTAGAGTTAGAAACATCAGAACTCTTTGCTTCTTCGCTATTTATAGACAATCTAGGACTGATATCGTTAAAAGACAGATCAGTCCCTCGAGTGGCAGAGAATTGTGACAACAGTATCTTCAAATCTTCATTAACTCTCAAGGAATCTTTCCCAAGCCAATGTTCTGCAAGAATACCAGACAACTGTCTTCCTCTATTACTGACAGCCAGCTTATAAGCATCACCAAGATCCAGCAAATTAGGGGTTGGTTCTAAACCTGCTTCAGATGTTATTAGCTTATTGCCTGACTTAATGTTTTCTTCCCAGTCCATGGTGGGTCTTCGCTCAGACGTTTGTCCTTCTTCATCAGCTCTAAAATCATCTATAGAAGAAACAATAGCATTATGATTCCTTTTCATTTAAAAATGGAGAAAGGGTTTGTTATATTATATAAAACTAATGCACTTATGGACTCAAAATAGTGAAATATAGAAATTTCAGCTATATAAAAGGCACCAGACAATTTTGCCCTACATATATTAAAAATGACCCGGGTATTAAAAACTAGATCATTTAATTTCATCAACTTTCTACAAAGAATTATAACATACTCCGCTCTCCTTCAAACCGAAGCGTGTCATGGTAAAGAAAAGCAATCACTAAAAATAACTTACAATTTTCCTTTGACACTTCAACAGGCCCTTCTGTTTTATTTAATAATGCAGGAACGTCATTGAAGGAAATAGGCTCGCTTGGGGAGGGACAAACATCACTTCTTTCTATCTGCTGCCATTCAAGTTCTTCCACACCATCCCCACTTCGCACTGTTTCTGTTGCGGTTTTAATACCACAAATATCTGTATTTTCTACTTGTGTTCCTGACTCTGACAATAATGGCTCCAGTACAAAAGCTGAAGTCCCGGGCTTCTTGAAAGTCAGATCCTCATTTGAATCAACATGGTGGGGCTCTATATGTTCAATTGGAACTCTTATATGTTCCTTGGTATCATCTGTTCCGGGAACTGGTATACTTATACCATCGTCATCTGATAAGCGAACTTCATATTCAGACTCAGTATCAGAAGTAATCTTGAGTTCTGTGTAACCTACACGGGACAAAGGATCCGCCTGATCATTTCTCAGGTATGCATCTCTAACCAATACAAATGTCTTGGCACTTCTTTTCTCATACAAATCGTTTCCAACAACATCCGATGCATCAGAATCAGCATCCCTAGACTGAATTGACTTGCTGAATAACAAATTTTGACTGTAACCATTTAAAAGGCATTGTTCACTACAACAAGAACAGTGTCTGGCATTATTAAATTCACCAAGTAATGGATCCTGATCAAATACGGAGTCAGATTCTTTCCTCGATTCACCAACCAATAACTGGGAAGTCTCAGCATTGGACTTATCGATGGTTGCAGAAGATAAGAGACAAGTTTCACAGACTCCTTGAATGTTTACAAGATTATCATGTGTACGACAAAAAACTAAAGAAGAAATCTCAGACTTATGAGAACTACAAATCAAGTCCAAATAGTATCCACTTTTTTCTTTGCCTAACACATGATCTAACCTCGAGCAAAACAAGCACGGCACTTTCAATTTGCAATAACCAGCAAACTTTGTAATAACATAAGAAAAAACAGCACTAATAAAAAGGAAAAGGATAAGCAACCATTCAAGCAAAGCTGAAGCCAAGGCTGTGGTAACTCTTGTGGAGAAAGAAGATGAAATTCCCTTGGTAGCCATAGTCAAGCAAACTCAAAAGGCGAAACCGATTTCTTGAAAAGTTGAATCAGATCAAACTCTGATCTTCTTCCCAATATGATACAAATAATTCTAGGCAAAAAGCTTCAAACTTGAAACTGAATACATTCAAGAAGAAGAAAAAATGCAAAAACAAAAGTATAATTAGAAAGATGGATTATTTGTTTTCTTCTATTATCTGAAATTATATGAAGAAATTTATTTTGTATAAACAAGTTTTTCATAAAACAAGATCAAAGATTTGAAACCAAGGAATCAAATCAAATCAATAAAATATATAGCTAGAATATGGTGATGGTGATGCAACAAAAAGATTCAGTTAAAAGAAAGAGAAATAAACCGAACTATATAAATCATAATAGCAATAGAATCATGATCATGAGGCAAAATAAGTAGATTAAACGTAATAGAAATTTTATAAGTATAAGATAGAGAACTAAATAAGGCAATAAATAGATATGAAATTAAGAAAACGGAGTTATGAGTAATTACTTATAATACGGGAACTGAAAATAAATAAATGGAAAATAGATATGATCCGTACCGTAGAAGAAGTAGAAACGAAGTGAAATAATAATAATAGTGTTTATGTTTATGAGAAGAAAATGAAATTAGAATAAGAGAAGAATAATAATAGTAATGGGTGGAGCTGAGTAGCAGGTGAGGTGAGACTTGAAAAACTTGATCAACACAAAGTAAACCAACCCAAAAAAGGTTTAAGCTTCACAATTATAATGGAAATCCACGCAGTAATAGCTTTTTATTTTATTTTTTTTGAGGAAAAACAAAATTAAAAGAAAACAACACGACAAGGACAAAAAGGATATGCTGACACAGTTATAGAGAATGACCCAATAATTTATAATTACATTTTTAAACTTTTAAAAATTTAATTATAAATTAGTATTAATAAGTTTAAGGACTACTTAAGTTACAAATGTTTTGTATAGCTAAAAGAGGAGTGGTGGGTAAATTCTTTAATTTACTTTTACAGAAACATTATAAACAAATTATATAAATAGAAAATATGAAATAATTCAAAATCAAGATGAGAGTGAAGATGTCACAGTTAAATAATGTTCAGACTTCGGTGTGACAACAGACCTTTACAAAGAAAACATAAATAGTGGTCGGTTGAAAAGTTGATAGATGAGACGAGTGGTATGTAGAGATGTCAGCTAATGTGGCATTGTCGGCGTGACCTTATTAAGCAAAATGCTATGGAAAAAAATATGATTAAGTTTTTTGCTACCTTCATCCTAATTTTTTTTATTATAAATAATATAAAATTATTGCAATGGAGTGATTATAATTACAAACTAAAGAGCACACATGTGAGTCACACCGCCCCCTCGCCAAGCCCTAATGACAAAAAAGGAGATGTGACCCAACAGAGGATCAAATCTTCTACCCTCGTCAAACCCAAATAACATTCTTCACGCACCAAATTGAGCTACAACCTCGCATTCTCCTAGTACATAACTAGCATGCGATTCATGCAGAGCTAAGGCACACAGGTGCACTAACTAAAAACCATCATAAAACAAGTTTATTTTAAGTCTTACAGAACAAAGTTAATAATATACATTAGAATGACATGCATAGTTTGTTTGACCTTTCCAAATGACAGCTAAAAGAAACACAACATTAGTGTCAGAAAAAATAACAATTTTTTTATAATTTAGAAACAAATTATGTAGCGCAATATCTAATAGTTGTTAAATCATTACATTAAATCTGTTCCCAACATTCTACATTTCAATAATGGCAGCTTTAGTCCTACTGCTTCATCATTAATACCCATAGTTTGCACCATAAACTGAGCCATAGCCTCCAGCATGTCCTGGATTGGCAGGCGGAGATGCATATACAGAACTGTGAGCAGGGTAAGAATTGTATCCTTGGTCTGCAGTGGACCCACCTGTTTGTGGCTGCGCTGGAGCTGCAGCTTCGGCCATAAAATTCTGCACCATAGACTCAGGATTAATAGCTTGATTACCAGACAAATTAATAATGTTTAAGTAAATCAGTTCTAACATCAAAGACGCGCAAGACAAGCATCAGGTAAGATACCACCAAGCACAGTAAATCCATAGCCTTTCTATGGAAGCAAAAGGAGAAAAGAAAGATATCGCATGAAATGAGATAAGAGAAAAAATTGAAGAAAATTTCCTTGCGTCATACAAATGACAGGGTCAGAATGAAAAAAGTTGCTTGAAAGGCTATGGATATTGTTTGATGCAAGGAAATTGCACCACACACACCGGTAATTCTCTGCAGCGCCATAAAATATATTAAACCCCCAAATGAATATTGTCTGCACCACTTCAAGACATTATACTCTATATACATTTATGACAATGCTTAATAACTAATTGTTAAACAAGGATAATGTTGTAAAATTACAACATCCTTTAATTTATTCATAGTTTTTCCTAATTTGTGTGAAAAAAAACTTAGGATGACAATTATTTTGGGGATACTTGTTTTAGGCCGAAGGGGATAAATCAAAGACCAAGATCAGGATTACCTGTATCAGTTGCTGTGCTGTTTGGACTTGAGAAGCAGTGCCACTGATTTCAACTGTCATCTCCCCAGGAACTCCTCTTGTTTCTTGTATGGTAACAGTGGCCCCACTAGCTCTTCTGATGTAGCTTATATTTGTTCCAGCTGTTCCAATAACAGCATCGGCATAAGATAGAGGAACTTGGATTTGCTGTGTGATCTGCGCCAAAATAGCAAGACAATTTTAATCAGTAAAAATGTATAATTTTTTATAAGAGCAAGACCTCAAGACAGTCAAGACAGCATGCCCACATCCAAACTCCCATTTTGAAGCCTAACTTAATTTATAAATCAACCATTACACCAACCACGTCTAATCTCAAGAACTGAAGACGACATTTGCATGGTATTTGACATGCATTGTTTAGCTTTAATATTCCAGATTAACATCTAAGTGTGCAAGCTGAAATCATCCTCTGCTGCCTAAAAGCTAAACAGGAAACTGGACAGCAACAGCAAATGTCAATCAACATTGGTAAATTTCACAACTAGCTTACTGGCTTGACCACAGCTATTGCACAAAATTCAAGAAGCTGCAGTCAACAAGTCTCCTCGTCAAACTAAAGAAACAACCACAGACAGACAGAGCAAATGGTAAGACATCCGGAAAAAATACAGACTACATAAAACCGTAATGCCAACATATTGCTCCATCTACTGTACTACTTCCTTGTGGGGATTACTAGAAAACAAAGTTACAAAAAATAACTACTACCTGTGTGACCATGGAAGGTGCAGACTGGGTATTTGAAGATGCATGAACACCTATTGAAGCATCTCTTCCATAGGCGGATATACCGTGATGGGGCTGTTTGTCCAATGGAGGAGGCATTTCAGCTGGTGGATAATAATTATCAACTTGTCGCGGAGGTGGCATGAATTGAGGAGTAGGTACAAAACCAGGACCTCCACCAGCATTTGGTGGGAGACCCTGAGGTGGGCCCCATGATTGGTGGGGTGGTGGCATGTGCTCCACGTGATGGGGCATGTGCTCCACGTGATGGGGATTAGCCATTTGCATCTAAAGAAAGATCAAATTAGTTGCATTTCTCTGTAAGCATAAGATAGATTCTTCACAAGTGTAATCTAAATTAACATGCTTACATTCATTTCAAAAATTGGAATTATACTGCGATCAACTAAAAATTTCTTAAGGTGGGATGCAATCATCTCTACTGCCTTGTGCACTCCAGTAGAATCCCCTACTACTTCAACCACCCTGTCATCTTGAAGGGCAAACGCAGGCAAGTCTTCTGCAGACAAAAAAAAAAAGGTGCAAGATGCTTAGCAACTAGAGGATGTCAAACACCCCGCCCAAGGACCAATATGCAAAGATTGAAAGAAAGAAAAACTTCAAATTTCCACTAATACTTTATTTAAAAGCAGAATTTACAGAACACTAGAAGTAAATAATAGCTATCATAGGGTCCATAAATCAGTCATACTACTCCATGAAATTGTATCTTATAATTAATTTCTAATAAAAAAGGAAACACAAGAAAGATTTCAGACAGGCAAAGTTCCTAACTTCATAACTAATAATTAAGATTAAAGTGAACTACAGTAGAATGTCAAAAACGAGAACATGACTATTTTCCTGACCACTGAAGTAATAAATTAATATTTTTCTAACAAGTTATTTAAGTGGTACTGATAGTAGTGGTGCATATCTGACAGCTTACATGATATCAATAATAGTGAAAATTGTAAACGGAACGGTGACAAGAATAAAACAATTGTGATGTAAAGAGTGAGTTAAAGCTGGTGTGATAGGTGGAGGGTCAGAAACTTGGCACCATCTCAGTAAATAGACTTAAAAGCAAATTTACACAGTTGTTCTATTACAGCTCTAGTACCCAATGGATGAGCATCAACCTTACCCTGATCAAAATCATGGCAAGAGAAAATTGTAACAAAAACTACAATAAACTTCACAGAATAATAGAATGCTAAATAATAATAAAAAATGATAATCCAGCAACCAGATTAGAAAATTTTAAATGAAATATTAACCAGAACCTGCTCCAAGAACTCTAACTATACAATTTGATGCTTCTTGGATAGATTTTACAGTTCCTCCTTGCTTCCCAATTAAACTTCCTGCTTGTGAGGCTGGCACTAGAAATTTTGTAGAAACCTTCCCGGCCACACCTGAAGGGGCATGGGCTAAATCACCTTCTAACCCATCAATTAACCGTTTATGAACCCTCAATAAGCCATCCACGGCAGGTGGAAGAGAAGAACCGGGCACATCTTTACCCGATACCATTACCTAATCAAAAAGAACAAATAACACTGTCAGCCTATCTTTGCTCTTAACATTCCCTCCAATGTCTATATGCAACATGAAGACAGAATATTGTGACAAACAATAAAAGTCATCATTAATCAACAATAGCAAGCCATCATAGCACCAATTACCAAGCATGTTACCTGCCACCTACAATCTCAGGCTCTGCTAGATAGCATGCAAGTGGGCAATTTTGATTATAAAATTTGCAAAAATTAAGAGATTCAGCAAAACAGACAATACTCTTTCTAGAGAAAATGGGACATGCACTGTCAGTGTAAAATAGTTTTACACTGCCGTCCAATTAGAATGCAGTATTTTGCGGTTATTTTTAAGTTGCGGTTACAAAATGAACTTATGTGGACCTATCGTAACTTTTCATTAGATGTTGGTGTAAATTATTTTACCCTGATGGTGTATCGTCAGTAAACTCTTTCTACATATTTTCTTCCACAATTAATCCCTATAAACATCTTAGAAAGATGGAGGTGTCTCATAATTCTTTATCGATCGAGTCTTGGTTCACTACAGTGCATTTGCCATTTAGTTAATTACAGCAATAGTATAACCACTTTTTCCAACTGAAGAACTGTTGTGATAACGTATAAATCATTAACACAGAGATACTCCGTGTGTTAAAAATTAAATTAATTGATAGCCTTAATTAATCTTTGAATCCTTTCTTCTTTAATAACATGTATGACAAACAAAGTACTTAAGTTTTGGTATTTATTGTTTTCAGTATTGTATTAGAGCCGGTAATAAACTTCCTTTCATTGCTAGGAATCTGCGGCAAGACATCAATCATCCAGGTTTTGAATTTACCAGCTGGAATGCAGAGCTTCGTGGTACTTTGATATAAAATGATTACATGTTAATACACTTTCAGCACTTTGCAATGCTCAATGCTGATCCTGCATCTGGAACTTTGGTTCTTCAATATTGGGGATCTAATTGATGATTGAGTCGTTGCCTTTAAAAATGGAATATTGAACCTGCACAGATTCATTTTCTGTTAGAATTAAATTCATATTTTGTGGATTTTTGCCATCATTCTTTTTCGAATTTGTTTCAACTTCTTCATCTTAGTTTTTGTGTTTATTGTATCACATGAAGGTTACACTTTTTAGACCATGAACAAGCTATATTTTTTATTCTTATAATTTCTTGTCGTATGAATAGGTCATTGCAAATTAGGATTGCTTAAGGAAAGACACCCACCCACAATCTATTCTTCATGATAACATCTTTGGCAGAGATACAGACACAATTACAACGTGTAATTACTATGAATTGCTCCAGACACAAATTCCAGTTCCTCGAAAAGAATTAAAACTCTAATAAAGTATCTTTCACTCTCACCCAATAATTTCTAATCTGAATATTTATTAACAAGCAGTTTTTACCCAAATTATATAGGTAGATATTTGCCACATTCGTCCTTGTCTCAGAAAATGAGACACACATAAGTGCATACAGATTTTAGTGTATTTATTAAATGATGTACTTATCTAAGAATAGTAAAAGTATAGATAAAAGATATATAACGATCTCTTAATTACAAGTAATGAGTAAAGTACTGTGAAGCTCCATAAAAAAAGAAGAAGCAGATAACATACTAGTCAGTCTAATCACTGATAAACTCAGCAAGAAGTTTTACAAACTATAATCTAACCCAAAAGAATCCTTTAAACAATGGGCACAAAAGAGCATGTAAAAAAAAAACATTCTACATCAATGCTAGCAGGTGAAGTAATAACAATTCTATTTCCAAAAGCAAAAGATTCTGAGGAATAATAATTAATTAATATAAAAGATACAAATGCAGCTAACTAAGTTATAGTGAGAAATAATGAGAAGAGGAGTACAGAAAATACTCACAGCCCTTTCTGAAGTTCCAGGAGGGCCATCAAGAATTTTAACACGAGCACGCGTCTCCTCCACAATTTTTTTAATAAACTCTCCTTTACGTCCAATTATACCTCCAACTTTCTGAGCAGGAACCAACATTCTAAACACACTCTCACCGGGCCACCCTGGCCATTTCTTCTCCGGCTCAACAACAACCGGCACCTCGACAGCCGGAACCTCAACCTGCGTTTCATCTTGTTCCGTCTCGACTATTTCCTGTGTCTCAAATTCAACTGCGTTCTGTTCAACCTCAGCCATAGAGATTCCACTGTCAAAAACACACAATTAAAATCATTCATAACACATTACATAATTTCTGCAAGTAACAGAATCGATTAAAAATAAAAGAAAAACTAGATCGGAAAAGCTTTCTCGAATAACGAGAAGTAGTGAATGAGTGAGTGTAGAGTGAAATAAATGCATAAATATAGATAGATGAAAAAAAAAAGATAGTGAGTATTATTGTTGAAATTACCTTGATTTCGGGGTGGAGGTGAGAGTTACGCAAGTTTGTGTGGAAAAAATGAGAGTTGGAATGACGGAATCTAGGGTTTTAGGTTGGGGAAACGGGAAAGAGAAAGAAAAACTAAGGGGGGTCTGGGGGAGTGGGGGAGAATGAAAACGATATGAAAGATAATAGATGAAAGGTAAATTTTTTTATTTTTTTATATAAATAAATTCTCCTCAATTTTAGTTTTTTTTTTTCTTACAGCAATCATCTTCGAGACGCAAAAAAAGAATTCATATTCATTCATAAAGAAGAAACAAAATAATCATCTTCGAGACGCAAAGGCAGTAGAATTTTTAACTCACTGCCATTCGCACAAATTTACTTTTGACAAATTCCGCACAAATTTAGTTGATATTTAAATTTCATTTTTTATTTGGGCAAAGCAAGACAGTTTATTTACATTTATCAAATGGGTAGAATTAATATTGGTAAATGTGTTTTTATAAAGAACTGGCAATTTTACTTTTGACAAATTCCGCACCGGACCATGTTTTCATATTTATATTTTGGAGTAGTACGACATTTGTTTAAATAAATATTCAGAAATGTTATTTTGAATAAACAAATTGATATGCACTTGGGTACTTTGTCCATGTATATTAATTAATATTTCATTGACATGTATTGATGAAAAAAATATGGGTCATATTCTCTTTTTTTTTCTTGTCTCTTTTTCCTTATTTCATTTTTACTCTCTTTCATTCGTAGAGCAATAATTAATATGGATAAAAAAAATTATTGTCTTTTTCTTCTTCTTTCGACTCTTTCATTTTTATTTTGGTTAAATTTTAAAATACAAAGAAAGAGAATGATTTAAGAAGAAGAAGGATATGATGAAAATCGCATTTTTAAGGAAGTAATAATGATGGTAGTGAAAAAGATATTAGACCCGCAAATTTTCTTTTTTTTAATGTTTATTTGACATTTTTATTGGTTAAGATTAATCCTTCATTTTTGTTGCTTATGATTTCAACTTATTCCTCTTTATTTTCATACCTTTAACATTGTTTAATATTTATAGTTTTTGCCCCATTTTTCAAATTTAAAATTTTATATTTGTAATGTTGTAGAAATTGATTGTGAATTTTCTCTGTTTCAATATTTAAAATATGTTTTCTGCACATTAATGCATAAACAAACACACTCTTAGACTCGTTTGGAGGAAAAAAATATTAAAAAGACGAGGAGAGAGATTCCATAAAAAAAACTCATAAGAGGAAAAAGAGAGAAAAATATTTTACAATTTTTAAAAAGTGTTTTTGTACAAAACTAAAACTAAATGAGGAAGCACATAATTAATATATTTAAAAATTGAGATTATTATAAAGAGATTAAGATATGTATTTTGAAAATTTTATCTATATTCTACAAAATTCCTCCAAAGTACTTCTTCAACATATTTTGTGAGTTTCTCCAATTAAATATTTTTGTATGTGAAAAAAAAATTAAATTCTCTATTCAACTTTAGAGACTATTCTTCTTTCCGCTTTTGTCTATGAATAAACTGTCATTTTAGTCATTGAAAATATAGGACATTATCATTTTGGTCTCCTACTAAACAAAAAACATAAATTAGTCCTCGAATCATCAAGATATTAGTCAATTTAGTTATTGACATTATAACGGTCATAAATTATTTAAATAGTAAATTGTATTTTTTAAATGCTTTATAATAATAAGTTGTATTTTTCAACTATTATTGAGACCAAAATGACAACGTCTTATATTTTCACGTACTAAAATGATGAATTAAAAAGTACTCAAGTTTTCTACTTTCCACCCTCACCTATACTTGCCCCCCAAGCCACATGAAAATATAGTTTTACCCTTTTAACCATATACGGGATATGAGAAGGAGATGTATATTTTAATTAATTAAATTTTTAATTAAGAATAAATATATATTATATTTAGTACAATTTTTTAATAAAATTTAGTACATGATTTTATTGTTATGTTTTATAATTACTCGCAAGATCGTGGCTCGTTGAAAGGCGATCACACATGGTTTGAAGTTGATTGCTGACGTACTTGTATCAAATGTTGTACAACATTGGATTCAATAATTTGGGCTGATACATTTGTCTTCAGCTTATTTGCTGATGGTTGATGTTGGTCTCGTATCTGCATTTGTAGAAAAGTGACATATAGAGATCGACTCGTTTCATGCGCCATTTGGAGAGATGACAATCACACTGGACGACATCACGACTCTTATTCACATTCCACCTATGGTAGGTTTTTCAATGCACTAATAAATATGAACACTAATAAGGCTATGATTGTTGCACATGAGTTGTTGGAAGCAACCTCTGAGAATGCAATTGTTGAGATAAATTATAGGTTTAAATATGTTTTAACAAGTTTAAAAAAAGTTATTTATGAATCTTTTTTAGTAAAAAATTGTGACATGACTAATTTTTGATGAAGTGACACATGGTAACTATGTAATTGTTGTTGACTAGACAATATTTAATATTTAAATTTAAAATTAAAATTAAAATTTATTTTATTAACTCGTTTAATTATTTAATTAAAAATTTAAAACTAATTAATTAATTAATTAACCAATTAAATAATAAAAAACTCAATAATATTCATCTTCAACCCCAAATTTTTAATAAAAATTCAATAACCTTCATCTTCAATTCTAATTTCTTCATCTTCAAATCACAAATTCTCATATCTAGATCCAAATTCACCTTCAACTATACTCATCCTTATTTCAAAAATTAACTCATTTAGAAAATTTGAAATTTTTAAAAATTACGAAATTTGTGGAAATTTTCTATTTCGAAAGTTTTATATTATTCGAAAGATTCGAAAAATCCTTGAAATTTCATATTTTGAAAGTATCAAGTCCATCGAAAGTTTCGAAAACATTTAAAAAATTTAAAAATTGTGTTTCGAAAGTTTGAAAGATTCAAATTCAACTTATTTTTTGGTTTCAAAAGTTTAGAAAGATTCAAAATTATTGGAATTTTTCTAAATTTTTGAAAAAGTGAGTGAAAAAGCAAAAGGTAAAAAATTTCAAATTTTTCTACATGATTAAAAAGGTAAAATTATATTTTTCATTTGATAGGTAGAAAATTCAAAGTACTCAAAGTATAGGTGGGGTGTGGGAGGTAGAAAGTTCAAAGTACTCCCCAGCTAAATTACTGGACAGAGATTTTTGAATTTGTTAACGTCTGCAGACTAAGCGATCTGATTATTACGTGGGCCTCTGTGGTTGAGCCCAATACAACCGTTGAAGACTTCCATGCTCATTTTGATTATGATTTGGTCAGTAATAATGACATAAAAATAACACTAATCTCTAATAAAATAAATAACACTGATCATACATTTAACAACAGTAATCATATGACGACCTTCCTTGAATTTTGACGTGGATGAAAAATAAGTAGAAAAATACTGAGTATTAAATTCAGAGTTTAATAGATACGAGTTGTTAACTGCGTACAAAAATATAAATTGTTTTTTTTTTTTAGGCAATTTTTTTTTAGTTGTTGATGTAACAATGGTTTTGAAAACAGATAACAAAAAACGTAATCAATAAACTAATTTTACTAAGTTGTTGTAATTAAAAAATTGTATTAAGTTCAGTAAAAAAATTAACAGTTACTTTTACTCATTTTTTATGGGTATTAATTTATAAATCAGGGAAGTCGAAATTAGAAAAAAAATTAAATAAAATATTTCACTTTTTTTTAAGACAAAATATATCTTCGCGCTTAACCTTAGCTTTATTTATTGTGTTTCACATATTTCTATATAAGAAATTGTGAAAATATTTATTCAATAGTCGATATTTATTGTTGTTAACAATGACATGCATGGAAAAAAGAGGAAGAAGAAGAGAGAAAACCTCTAGAGTTTCATAACATAGAATGAACCAACTAAGTTAACGAGGTTACAATGAGTATATATACAAGAGAGTAGAAATGTCCAAAATACCCTTACTACTAATATATAATAACATTATCTAACATCTTCCCTCAAACTCACGATGCATTAACATGGAGCATCGAGAGTTTGTCAACTAAAAAACGAAAATGTTTAATGGAATGCATCTCTGTGAACAAATCAGCAGTCTGTAAGGAATAAGAGACAAACAAAAGAGTAGTGGTTCCATGCTGAAGATGATGACGAGTAAGATGACAATCAATCTCAATGTGTTTGGTGCGTTCATGAAAGACCGAGTTACGAGCAATTTGAATAGCACTCTTGTTATCGCAGTGCATCGGAGTTGGCTCAGAAAGAGAGATACCCATGTTAGATAATGTTATTATATATTAGTAGTAAGGGTATTTATTCTCTTGTATATATACTCATTGAGGTGAACACTAACAGCTTGAAGAGAATCCTCCTTAGCACCAGCCATAACAAGTAATGACAGGAAAATACGACAAACACAATCACTGAGACAAATAAATTAGGGATAACCTGTCAATAGCAGAGTCAGCAAAGAACCAAACAAAATCACGCCGGAAATAGAAGAGCAGAACCACGCCGGAAACAAAAGAGCAGAACCACGTCGAAAACAGAAAAGGAGAATCACACCGGATACAGAAGAGCAGAATCGCGTCAGAAACAGAGAGGCAAAATCGTGCCGGAAACGGAGGTAGCAAATCAGTACCGAACGCAAAATGGATCGGAAACGGAGGAAGCAAATCGGTACAGACCGCAAAACGGGTCGCACAAAATCAACCAACTAGGTTACAATAGATCACTTTACAGTAGATCCCAAAATCAAACAAAGCTCTTTGATACCAAGTTAACAATGACATACATGGAAAAGAGGAAGAAGAAGAGAGAAAACCTCTAGGGTTTCATAACATAGAATGAACCAACTAGGTTAATGAGGTTACAATGAGTATATATACAAGAGAATAGAAATGTCCAGAATACCTTTACTACTAATATATAATAACATTATCTAACAATTGTTATATTTTAAAAGATATATAAATATTATTGTAATTTATTATTAAAAGTCCTCAAATAAAAGCATTTTCGTTAATTGTCCTGGCATATAAAAAGTGGACCATAAAGATTAGATTTAAAATGCACAAAATTACAAAAAGAAAAAAATGCGTTTATTATTAGAAATGTTAGTTTGGATTTTTTAAAAGTTGTGTCACACATGACATATTAGTTATGAATAACTTTTTTGTTTCTCTCATTTAAGTAACCAAACAAATTATGAATATTGATGTAAACAGATAATGCATGTGTTACATTTGTTTGTTTCTTTTCGTGATTATGATTATAATTATGCACACACGTTGAGTCAAGTTGCAGCTTGAAGAAGAGTCATTTAATAAAAAAAAAAAGAAGAGTAATTACAATATTCATACAACCACACCACACATATAATGGATTTTTCTATTCCAAAATTAAATAAAGCACCAATGAAATGAAAGGAATTGGCCAAACAGTAGCAAAGCAAGGTCCCAGCATTGTGTAACTTCGTTCATTCGAAGTATATGCACGTGAAACTAGGTCGGCAATATTGGTGTTGCGGTCCAAACAAATTATTACTATATTAATTGTTACTTTAGATATGAACATTATACAAAGTGTATCTCATTATTGTTACAACTTTTACTATTCAACTACTTTCAAATAATATATCTTAATTATTTCAATTTTTTCTTTGTTAAGGTCTATTATATTATTTTATTTGGGATTAAATAAAATAAAAATGATCTTACATCAAAATAATTTATATTATTTTTCTTATAAAAATAATTTATATTTTAATAATTACATTACATATTTTTAGTAGTAATTTGTTACACTTTTTGATAAAAGGTAAGGTTTCAAGTATATTTGATTATATTTTCTAACAAGTTAAAGGATATAAATTAAAACAATTGTGAAATATAATTTTAAAAATTTTTATTTTAGTTTTTAAAGAAAAACATAAATCATATATATGTATATAAATCTTATTTTTAACTATGTCTGTAATCAATAAATTTTTTAATTTATTTTTATAATATTGTTTTTGTTATTATTTCACATTTTTAAAATGTTTCATTTATTAGATTACGGAGATATTTGAGATAATGTGACAGATTTTTTAATTCAAATTAGTATGTGAATTTAGGGACTATATAAAATAAATTTATTTGAATTTAAAATATATTTATTATGAGACACGTGTTTTGCTCTGATGATCCAATATGTTAGTGCATTTTCCCGCAATTCCTTGCACTCATGAGAATAAACCTATAAAATGTCATTCTATGTGATGATAATTCATAAATAAGTGGAAAAAAAGCGTCGATACCCGCAACTCTGAATAAAGCTTAACAATGGCTCACCCCTTTGCAAAGATCAATCTTGCAGACTTATTGATACGTGGGATCCAGTACCTTCATAAGTTTGACAAAATTTCAATGAGATAAAATTGGTTTTATTTTTTTTAATATTCTATTCACACATAGTTATATATTTACTTTTAAATAGCTTTATATTAAGAGATAATTGGACGTGGTATAAGAAAAGATTAAAAATAATTTTGAAAAAGATTGAGATGGCAATACAACAATAAACTTGTGTTTTGAATACTAGTGTAAAAATATTTTTTAAACTCAGTTAAAAATGACTTATTAAGTTGGTTTTTGGTCAAACTTAAAAATAAGCGGTTTAAAAAATTATTTGTTGTTAAGATTAATCTCAATAAACTTAAATAATATTTTTTTTTTTGTAAAAAAACATGTTTTTTCTCTCTCTTTCTATATCTACATAACTACAGCCTAATATCAACCAAAATTTCATATACATTCATATTATATTTTTATACAAAACTCATATAGAATTATATCAACTCATATATGTGTATAGACGTTTTTCTATTAAATTTGACAATATAATCTAATAATAACGGATTCATCTATGCCTTGACAATGATAAGAACATCATCAAAAATAACTCTATATCACCTTTTAGAGGTTGAAAAAATTCCTATGTAACTTTCAAGGTTGAAGAAATTAATCAGCATAAATTTGGACTAGTGTCTTATAACTTCTCATCTTTTCTCTTTTTGTCATCACAACTATGTATAACCTACAACACGTTTTAAAATCACGTAACCAGACAAACACACGTATCATTACACAATGCATCAAGACATGACCAACTCCATATTCTAAAAACGTCAAAATAGATAACTTGGATAAAATATATGACAACATCGTTGTTTTTAGGCTTGCTAAGTCATTAAAGTAGCATGCAATCGTTGTATATTATATGTTATCGACTATAAAATGTATCAGAAGATAAATAAATTGCCGGAAACACGTAGATTTAGTCAAATGTCAAATAATTTAAATGAATAAATAATGTTGGTTTGATTAGTGTAATAATCAAATTGCTAATAAATAGTATATATATATATATATATATATATATATATATATATATATTATATATCACTTCAAAACATGGTGAATGCCTGACAATGACAACAACATCCTCATCGTCATCCTATTTCAAAAAATAAAATGTACAAATAAGTAACATTGTCAATATGGAATCGTAAACACAATTCAAAGTTATATAAAACTCCAAAAGTTGAAAGAAAGAAAATAACTAACTTCATTATCGTCCAATACCAATATTATTTTCTCTAATAAATTTGATCAATTCAACAAATTTATCTTTTTCCTCATACAACTTGTTTTGAATGTGAATTTGAACATTAGTTAAATATTTTTGCTCTATTTGTTAGAGCTACTTTAATTTAATATATATCATGAGAAGGTACTATTTTTTATTGTTCATGTATTAAATATGATTTTTAAAGTCATATATATCATATGAAAATAACTATTATATATAGAAAAACGATAAATCTTCTTACACATAAACCCTACTTGAATTTACTATCATTTGACATAGTACTTTCATAATTCATAAAAGTGGATTGCAAGCTAAATATAGAACAAATGTATCAACTCTACCAACGATATAAAACCAGTTAGTTTACATAAATAACTATGAAAGAATAAAATTACGAAATAAAGAAGAAAAAAAAGCTAAAGTTAACTGTGATACTAATAAAAACGGTTTTTGCATAAGAAAAAGATGTTATATATATTTATTTTATTATAAATCTTAAAATAAATTATTGTTATAAATACATTAAACAAATTTCACACATTTACAAAATTGTAACTACTTAATTTCTTTAACTAGTTTATTTAGAAAAATTCATGTGTTGATAGCTTTACTGTGGCATAGAAGCATGAGCTCCACCTTATTTAAACTGTTTCTGTATAATTAGAAAGAAAAAAAAGTATAAAAATAAAAGTTGCTGTTGAGTATCAGTTAGCAACTAAAATTCTCTCTAGTTGTTCAAAGCCACATATGGACATAGTCAATGGGGTTGTGTATGCAATCCAAATGTAAAAAAAAATTAATGAGAATTTATATTATTTTTTTATAAATATATCTGTAATTACTAATCGTGGCTCACACAATTGAGTTGATATGCTATAAATAACTATGTGTTTGAATTAATAACTTGTAAATATATTTGAATTAATAACTTGTAAATATATTTTTTAATAAATTTTATGGTATAAATGTAATTGTAATTATAATCAGAATTGTGTTTTTGATTCGTGGGTTTCTTTTTTTCCAAATGTTTTTTTTATAATATGTTATATTTAAATTATATGAACCATAACTATTTTTAATTGCATATTTACCAAAAAAAATATATTTTATAACATAATACTAAATATCTTGTTAAAAAAGTAAAATAAGATTTTTTGTATGTAAAAGAATAAAAGTTAAACTTTAAAATACTTAAATATACAATTTTTAATATAATTTTATAAATTTTGTATATAATTTAAATTATTAACAAGTGTCCTAAAGAAAAATATTTCAACGATACTTATTAGTATTTGTTTTTTAATTTTTATTTTTTGTGTGTCATGCATTATTGGATTATACATTCCAAATACAAACTATCCTAAGTAGCAATTGCACAGCATGCTCCACACAAATAAAATGGATGAATAGAAGACACAGATAAAATGGATGAATAGAAGAAAAAAAATGGAATTGGATTTCTCATTTTCAAACACGAAAGTAATGTTTATTATTTTATCGATAAAATACATTGAGTTTTATTTACATATTTTTTAATTTACAAATTCTAATGTTGAAATGATAAATATAACTCTTATGTTTAATTTAAACATAAAAGAATCTAAATTCAAAAAAAAAAATTTAACAAAACACGGACAAAATAAAAATATTAACTCTTACTTTTGATAGAACATTTATTTAGAGTCCAATTACTTTTATAACTGGACTTTGGTAACTCAACAAAAATAAAGTCAATATCAGTTATATTTTAAAAATGACTTTTAAACTATTTAACGAAGAATCAATTATACTCTTAAATTTTGATAAAATTTGAATTTAAATTTAAAATTTTATAATCGATAAATTATTACACAAATTTTATTATAAATTTTCAAGAGTTCAATTGTGATATACCACAAAATATTTTATATTCTCAATTTATTACAACATTTTAAAATAAAATATCTAAAATAAATAACCACCGTTTAATATCTCATAATCACAAAGAAGTAGAAAGGTTTAATATTGAGAGAGTGAAAAATAAAAGTGTTAAATAAAAATGTATTTGACTTTAATTTGGGTGGGAGGATTCATTTTAGAACGTGGTCTGCAGTTTGCCTCGTGTGACGGGATTAGATTGAAATCAGTTTTTGGGTAAACGCTGTTTTCCATTTGACCAGAACGTCGTGTTCCGTTGAAACCTCATTGTCATTCTAACACCGTCAATTCATAATCCATAAAATAAAAATAAAGAAAAAACTACGAGAATGAAATGTCCCACACCCTATAAATAACCATTACCAACGAATTAACACACGTAATTTTTAAATTAAAAATATTAACTTCCCTAAACTAAAGGGTTATCATTCATAAATTTTAGATTTTCGCACGTAGCTACACAAAACAAAACAGAGAGAGAAGAAACAAAACACAAACTCGAGATCTTCTCAGATCGGAGCTCAACTTCAAGCGCTATTGCGGTTCGTTTCTTACCCACTCTTCTCTCAATTTCTGCAATGTACATTTCTTTTGAGATCTCGCTTTCGTTTCTTTTCCTTTGATTTTCAGTTTCGAACAGTTACCAAGAGATTATATTATTCCTCTTTCTAATTTATTTTTTTTGTTTTGTATATTTTTTAAATTTAATGCTTAGATCACTTTAGATTCGTCTTTTAATGTCTGCATTGCATGCACCATTCGGAATTATTCTCTAGTTATTATTAATCTCAGAATCATGCGTTTAAATTCCCCTCTTACCCCTTTCCACGTCAAAACACATTGAGAAATAAAAACCGTTGTTTTTTGAATTGTTATTTAAAGTTTTGAGAGTGGTTGGTAAAATGGCCAAATTTGCATAAAAATTATATCATAAGAAGAAATTTTGTTAGAATAGCATTTTTCTTTTTCAAAAGTAGGGTAGTCTTATGGTCCTGAATCTTTTTTCTAGTGTCCTAATCCACGTTGTGTGTGGGACAAAAATAAGTTATAAGCTTCTTTTGGTGTCCCATTAGCTTTTGTTGGACAAAAAGATGCTTCCAGGGTCTCCTATATGTGATAATAATTCAAAACTTAATTGGAAGAATCATCTTTACTTACCATATTCTAACAAAATTCTTATCTATTCTGATTGTGAATCCTTGCTTGAGTTTTCAGCTCTGAATTTCATATGGAAAATATCTTGAAACCAATATCTAAAATTTCATTTTATTTATAATTTGTTTATTTTAATTTCAATCTTCATTGAAATTTATTTAATAATTGGACCTCCTTCCTCGGTATCTTTAGTTCCTCTTGTTTTGTAATTTACCTTTGTCCCCTTTTATTGCTTTTATATCAGCTCTTTTATACATATATTTTTAATCTTTATATCTTTCTCCATGTTTTTCTTTTTTCACTGCTAGCTTTCTAGATTTAGGGTGAAAAATATTGGTGAAATAGTTTTGGGCTTTTGGCACTTTAGAGAATCATGTATAGGTGTGTGTATGTGTGTGTGCCAATAGAGCATAGTTTAGGTGGGTATTTAGTTCTACATAAATGACCGAGATCAGAAATAAATTGTACCAATCAACCATTCACGTTGAATTGAATGATCAAGACCAGAGCTTTGTGACATGTATTGAGATGTATATCTCTTAACTACTTCATGTTATTGCTTCGTCTGTTTACTTTGGCATAGGATAATGCATATCATACTTTTGGCCGGTAGAATAAATATGTTCCCGTAGTTGCTCAATGCTTCCATATTGATCTTCTTAAAATATTTTTTTTCCCCACCAGGGGAATGCTTGTATCTTAATCATCTCAATATATTCTTGTTCCTGGACAATAGTTAAAATTATTCTTTGCACACTGAAGTATTTGATTTTCTTCATCAACATCAACCACTTACTTTAAGTGTTTTGCTTCCTACCCTGTAACCTATACCATGCAGCATTATGGGAAGGGAAGTTGCTGGCATACAAAACATGGAGAAGAAGCTAAACGGTTTGACTTCAAATGGTAGTTTTAGCGATAGAGTGCGTGTTTCTCCCAAAATTGCAGCAATGGTTCAAGCAATGGATCATGAGATAAAGGAATCTTCTGAATCTAAAGATGTTTTGAGTTCCAAAAGCACGAAACTAAATACTGGTTTGTCTGAAGAGAAGAATGAGAAATCTGAAGTAGAGCAGATGGGTGACAATAAAGAATTAAGCTCACCAACTGCAATAACAATTCCTGTGGATAAAGAGCATACAAGCCCCACTTCTCCACAGCAATCTGATCAGGCTACTGAAAAGCATGTCACACACACGCAGACTGTTGATATCGAAGCTGTTGCAAATGGTCACAGCTTGTCACCAAAAGCTAACAATATGCACTCACCGAATTCCTCAAAGAACTCACAGTCGCAGGTATTATGTCATAACATTTTGAATTTTTAAGCACAAACTTAAATTTTTATGTATTCTGAGAACTGAGTCAAGTATGCAAAATGGTCCTAGCATATTTGGTGCATAAAATTGTTAAATTCAGTGGTTTCATACAACACTTTACAAAATGAGGAAGTGAAGCTTTTAAGGAGTAACAGAACTAGGATCTACTTCTTTTATTTGTTCACATGATACATATTTCTCTGACTGAGGATATGTTTTCCTTCCTGTTGACACCATTTAAACAGGTTGACAAAATTAAGAAACCATGGTTTAAATGATCAGAGTCACATATCCCTGCTAACACTAAGGATAAATTAGGTGTAGTGCATTGCACACTGGGTTAGTTCAAATTAAATCAGTACCAAAAGATACATTTGGAAGCTCAAAATACCATACCAAATAAATTCAAGCAATGTTGGTTAAGATTGAATGTTTAAAAATGAATCCTTCAAACTGTGGCTCTGCAAAACTGGCTGCTAATAAAAAAATATTTTGTTTGGAAATATTGCTCATTTAGCAGAAATTATGTGGTATAAATAGAAGACTTAGCTTACCTTTTTATATTTCTCAAGGTTTCTAATGTTTTGCAATTTGTGTCTGGGACTGGGTGAGTGAGTGTATTTTATGAGATTACTGAAATGCTCTTTTCGGTTTTACAGTCAAACTCACCTTTTTCTACAAGGAAGCTCTTGCAGCATGATAAGAAGCACCATGATGATGAAGACAATTGGTCTGTTGCTTCCTCGTATCCTTGAAACTTAACACTTTGATGTTTTTATTTTGAACAGAGCAAGTTTTAGGTGTATTGGGAGAACCTTAGAATCTGCCATAAATGGAACCAAATATCAAACGGTTCCTTAATGAGTTTTATAAAAAAATATTAGGAATCCTTCTATCCAAATTCCTATTTTATTTATATTTAAATATATGGCAGTTATTGTCATAATCTCATTTATTCTTTAACTTAAAATATTAGTGTTGCATCTGCACGCACTTCCAGATCTAAGGTAACTGTAGGTACAGCCCCTATGTTTAGAAGCTCAGATCGTGCAGAGAAACGGAAGGAGGTACTGTGTTAATGAACCTTTAACAATGTGTATTCTGAGGTTGATTGTACTTCCTACTCAGTATTATTATTATGATTAGATTAGATAAATCTAATTATTGTTTTTTGTTCTTGTTACTCTGATTTATCTTTCCAGTTCTATCAGAAGTTAGAGGAGAAAAATCGAGCCCTGGAAGAGGAAAGACTCCAGTATGAGGCAAGGCGAAAGGTACTGCGCTCTTTCTCTTTTAGTTGTCTGCTTCACAACCATGAGTGACTTAATTTTTCACGTTTTTACCCCTTCGTTCCAGAAACATACAACATGGATGTGCATCTTTTAATTTCTCACCTTCTTACTTTTTTTCGTCCTTCCCTTGTTCTAGAAACATGTAATTGCTTAAGCCAAAGGTCCAGATTTAAGACCATGTACAGGGTTATTTTCTGTTTATCCTCATAGGTTATATTTTACATGTTGATGATAAAATAACTTTTCTGTTTGTGTATAGGAAGAGGAAGAAGCAGCCGTTAAGCAGTTGAGAAAGAACTTGGTCATTAAAGCAAAACCGGTACCAAGCTTCTACTATGAGGGGCCTCCCCCTAAGACTGAACTCAAGAAGGTATTCAGTCTTTTCCTTTTTCATGTGTCTTTTCCAAGTCTCAGGATGAACATGAAATTACCATTGAGAATTTCAGAATTTGCATGTCAATACAAGTACAATACAATACAACATAATAGGAATTTAGAATGCATGACAATGTTTGGAATGCAAATTTGACAGTGGGATACACTTATTGTTTTCTGAGTCGACTAATGTTTCTTGCTCACAACCTTGTATCAATGTGCATTCATGAAACTGCTCATATCATTGCCTTATCATGGTCATGGTAATTTTAGTCCTTTCCAATGGAAGAAGCAAAATCATAAATTTATGGACACCCTAGTTCAGAAAACTTAAACTCGTCATTCTTTTTCTTTTATAGCAGCCTCCGCTGACTCGACCCAAATCACCAAAACTATCCCGGAGAAAGAGCTGTGGTGATGCTGTCAACTCATCTCCAGAAGTTTGCACTAAAGCACGCCACAGTATTAGCAATAACCCCAAAGGTGGGTTTGGTTCCCCTGTCACTGCAAAAAATAAGGATCTGGTCACTGGATGTAACAACAATGGCGCTTGCAAAACCAAGGAAAGAACCAAACTGGACAAGGAAACAAAACCAGCTCCTCCTAATATCACCGAGCAGACAAATGCGGACATATCTGTCCAATAATAAGCTTCCAAAGATCTTACTGACTTCCAGATGAGAGGAAAATAATCTTCATCTTTCCTGGTCACATCAAATGGGATGTTTGCAGAAGAGATGGCCTTATTTTCTTTTCACCAGGACTGACATGTTTAAGTGGTTTGTTTTTAACTTGAAGTGTATATGTTTTGTATGTTATATTGGCACATATCATTTTATTTTATTATATATAAATAGTTATTGATGTAATTTGTATGTAGAAATTTGAAATGACTCGGACTGCTTGGGGACTTTGGAAGGAAATTTATATGAAATATATTCCTTTTCCTATAACTAATTTATTGAGTGTTACATCTCGTATCTATAGTGTGTCTGAATCTATTTGGTGGTCATTAAAAGGAACTGGATCTGGCATTGTAACTGGAACACATAAAGATCATGTGGATATTTTGTCCATGTTATTGTTCCTGAACTGATATAAAAGGAGTTGGATTTGTTTGTATACATTATCATTACCTTGGACGACATACCATTCTGCATGGATATTAAAGAAAAATCCAATATCAAAGTTTCGAAATGTGTTTGTCAAAAATTGATGAATATGTGCAAAAATATGGGGGAAGTAAAAAGAAGATGGGTTCTGCAGTGGATGAAAATGAAAAAATAGAAAAAAATCAAAGCTTGGTCATTGCATTATGGAACGAGGGAAATTTAAAGTAAATGATCAATTTAATTAAGGGGTACCTCAGCAGCACCCTTGCTACCCCTTGGATCACAGGAGCTAAAGATCAGCTGAGAGCCTGAGACTTTAAGCTGGCAGCACTGATTAGAGAGAGTAACCAACCGGCCAATATATTGGCGATGTTGTGGGATATCAAATCAATCTCCATAAGTAACTGGAATTTATTTTAAGAGTTTAAGGACCATCGCTAGGTATATATCTTTTCATATCCTTAAAAAAGGGGCCATCTCTTGGCATAATTCTTTAGTTGTCAATTTTTTTTTTTTTAAATATATCTATCTCTTTCTCTCTTTCATCACCCCTTCTCCTCACATTTCCACCCCACCCCTTCCTTGTATTGCTTGTTATCATCGATTGCAACCAAGAGACAAAAGAAAGAGAAACTTAGAATCTACTCAAAAATAATGTAAGAGAGATAAATTAGGTTAGCAAAATAACATTACATTTTTGCTACTCGAAGCGAAGCGCATTTGATCTATGAGTGCAATAACATATTGTTTAAAAAACATACGTATCTAACTTCAATAGCATATTGTTTAAAAAACATACGTATCTAACTTACCATTACATTCCTTTATTTAGATTCATTAATTTTTTTCGAGAGGTTTGGCCAGTATGTTCGGTTCAAACCTCATTACCTCCGATGTGCACCCAAAACAAATTAAGAAAAATATTAGCATGTGTCTTTTTTAAGAAAATATGTTAAACAATGAAATGTATAAATTTTATTTTGAAAACTGTGTATTCAATTTTAATAAAATTAAAAATTATTTTTTCTAAGTAAATAGTTCTACTTTTACATACTTTAACATGTGTTAAAAGAGCACTCGTTAGCAAGACTAAAAAATTAAAATTGAAAAGAATATACTATGTGTGTCAAAAGCCTTTGTAAATGCAACGTTTTATTGAAAATCACCTCCAATTCATCAGATAATGTAACAAAAGAATTAATGACGACCTTTATGCATATTTTAATTTTACTCAAGAAAATATTTATAATCCGTGCATATTTTAATTTTGTTCGGGAAAATATTTATAATCCGGGACAAAGGAAGGAGGTGTTCTTTGTGACACAGTCGCTCCGTTTTTTTCTCTCATTATAATATGAAAAGTCATAATTTAAATTAGAGATTTCCTTTTCAAACTCTTTAAGGTATTTCAATTTAATCACTTAAACGTATAATTGAGGTTGAAGACATTGTAGATTATAAATAATATTTGTTTTTCTTTCTCTTCAATCTTTTGTTGTTTCTACGATTTATATAGATCAATTTTTAATGTCAAAATTTGTCAACATTCACATTCAAATAGATAATTTTTAGTCTTCACTTACCTTCATGCTTGTAAATTTCCCCTTAAAGAACACTTTTTCTCTTCACGCATGCTTGTTTATAGTGTACATACGTGCAACCGAAACTTTTTATCTTTCCATACTTTTATTTTTTTTTGAAAAAAAATCTATCTATACTTATTATATATAAAAATGAGACTGAATTCAAATATAGTTTTTTTCTTTTAATTTTCCATTTTATTTAATCTATCTTCTTTTACAATGTTATCATTCTTTATTCAATTAAATAATTGTTTTTTAAAATGTCTATATCTATATATAAAACTATTAAAAAAATTTAGTGTAACCTTTTTTATTCAAATTTTACATTTATTTAAATTACTTTAGTTAAAGTTTTATTCTTTTTATTCAATCAATCTATCCATTTTATCCACTTTTTATTTCAAATATCATTTTACCAGCTAGTCTCACTTGTTCATGACAGAGTTTATACAATAGCTAAACAAACATAATGTTTAATTTATCTAAAATTTTATATCCCCAATTTTAAAGATTTAGATAGTTAATATTATAAAATTGATGAAATCTAGTATCTATAAATGAAATAATAATCGTAACATTAAGAGTTTATTTTTGGAATAAAAAATAGTTCTCACTCAAAATTAGGTGTTTATTTTAAAGAAACCAGTGTTTTTGAGGGAAAGGCAATGTATTTTACCGGGAAAAGAAAAAACGGATAGGAAGATATATCCATAACAACAGAACTTGAATGAAAAATATCTATCTGGTTTTGGTTTTGCTTAGTGTTTACTCTTCATAACCATATATCATAAACCATGTTTGTTATGAGTAATATCAAGACATGGAAAACGTTACCGTCAACGGCTCCATGCTTCAGTTGCCGTAGCCTTGCATCGTCCTCAACGGTGGTCAGGATGGCGCAAAAACCTCCTTCCTCCAAATTCCGCAGGAAATCATCCTATGGAACTTCTAGAAGATCTATTCTCAAAAAAACCTTCAATCAAGAACAAGTCAACTTCACCGCTCCTTTCTCCGATGAACCACTCGTTGCCATTATCGGCGGTGGCATCTCCGGTCTCATTTGCGCTTTCTTCTTAGACAAACGCGGTGTTCGCTCCACTGTTTTCGACACCGTCAGTCACTCTTTTTTTTCGCCGTTTCGTTTCATTTAATTTCATTCTTCTAAACGCAACGTAACTAATGTCGTTTACAATTTCATAAATTCAGGGTATTCATGGTTTAGGAGGAAGAATGGGAACTAGGGTTATTGATGAACCTAATAGTAATCCTTTCATATTTGATCATGCCGCTCAATTTTTTACAGTAAACGATTCTCGTTTTGCTGAATTGGTTAATGCTTGGATCGACAAGGGTTTGGTCCGAGAGTGGCAGGGTACTATAGGAGAGCTTCGAAATGGTGGTGAATTTCTTCCATTTTTACCCTCTCCTCCAAAATATATAGCCACTCATGGAATGCGCTTTCTTGCTGCTTCGTTACTCTCTGAGGTTAGGTCATTCCTCAGTCCTCAATATCATACTCATTCACTCATTGCAATTTCAACAATTAAATGCTCATAACTAAGGAAATATTCTGTTTCATTCTGCAAATAGTTGTGAAGGATTCGTTATGAATAAGTTGTTATAACTTTTGTGCTGCTATTGTTCATTGTAGTCAAATAGCGGTTATTGTGTAAGGAAATTTTAACAAATCGCTATTGTATTACGATTTAGTATGAAGTGTTGTTAAATAGTGGTTGTAGTGTTGTAGAATAGTAGAATTTGAACAAACCACTATTTTCCACGATAACACTGCTATTGTTCATAGATTTTGGTTTTTGCTGTGGTTCCCATGTGTTAAGAATCTAACTCTCGTGCAGACTAACTTGGTGAATGTGGTGAGACCGTGTTGGATCAGTAAATTGGAGCCATTCAATGGGATGTGGCACTTGAGTGAAAATGGGAAGCCTTGTGGGAAGTTTGATGCAATTGTTGTTGCACACAATGGTAACTTGATAATGTCTTCATTTCTTCTCTTAAAAAATAATACTACCTACAGGTCCTTTTTATAAGATGGGTTAACAAAAGTTGATGTATTTAGTTAGGACCATTTATATCCCATTTGTCTTTTATAAAAAGGACCTGAAGGAGTATTGTTCAATTCTGTTTCTATATTGTTATTGGCCTGGAGTATTTACATGTAAACTTTCATCCGACTTATGGCTTCTTCAGTAACTATTGTTCTGTTTGCCAACAGGAAAATGTGCAAACCGCTTGCTTATGACATCAGGTTTGCCATTAATTGCAAAACAAATGAAGGTCAGTCTAGGACATTCCCTTTCCAGTTCATTTGATTTGATAAATTAGTAGTCTAGTATTCTATTTTCAACTTTATCTACAACTTTATTCGTACTCATTCCGCTTCTTGTTTCTGTTGTATTGTCCATTGTGTTAGAGGTTGGAGTTGAGTTCAATATGGGCTCTTCTAGCAGCATTTGAGGACCCTCTTCCTTTTTCAGGGCACACAGAAGTTTCTTTTGAAGGAGCTTTTGTGAGAGGAATTGATTCAGTGTCATGGATGGCCAATAATACCAAGAAACTTTTGCCTTCCCGGAGTGATGGTCCTCATTGTTGGACCTTTTTTAGCACTGCGGCTTACGGAAAACAGAACAAGGTTCCTCAGGTAGGTAGTTAAATTTTCAAAAGGTACGATATTATTATATACGAAATAGTTTCCTGAGTGTTAGATTGGTTTTGGGCTTACTTTGGATGCTTTTGGGAGGTATAGTTTCATTTATTGTTTGTTGCATGCCATGATTATCCCTTTTATTAACTGAAATATGAGCCACAATTTGTTTATCAGGAAAACATCCCTACTGCTACAGCAACAAAGGTAAAGGAAGGCATGCTAGAGGGTGTTGAGGCTGCCCTCGGGTTATCAAAAGGGTCTCTTCCTAAACCTTTTTATACCAAGCTTCAACTTTGGTAAGAGTCAAAGTATTAGTGTTAGTTGCTTTGAATGTTGTCCTGCCACAGTTTTGGTTGGGCTTACAGAATTTTCTTATTGTTTGTGACTTCTCAAATACACAGTTGCTTGACAATCAAAATGTTAATACATGTGTTTTCTGAATAGCATTTCTTTTGTGATAGTTTTCAGTGATAGCCATGTTTCAACAAAACGGATGGGCTAATATTTAATATCGAGTATTGAAAATATTGGTAGCTCTAAAACTTTGTATGTGTAAACTAAAATAATTGAAAATCATGTTATTCTGAGATTTGCAGGGGTGCAGCTCTTCCGACTAATACACCTGGAGTTCCTTGCATCTTTGATCCCTTTGGAAGGGCTGGGATATGTGGTGATTGGCTGCTAGGTTCTAATATAGAGGCAGCAGTCTTAAGTGGGATCGCTCTAGCTAACCAAGTATGCCACTTTCACTTTGACCTGTGGATTTCTGTGGTTTGTTCGCCACAATGTTTTTTATATCAATATCAATATATATGACACATCACATCCTTATATGTAATATAGCACTAATTTTTGCTACATCAATCAATAGTATGATGCGACATCTCTGGAATTCATTCATTTTTTAATCTCCATTCTACTTATTTTTTGTTTATATCTCTATAATTAAAAAACTAAAAAGAAAAAATATAACTCCCATTACAAACTTGATTTAATTGTCCGTTCATTTTTAAATTCATTGCATATAAATACATCACAATATTTTAATTATATTTTAATAATTAATAATTAAAATGTAGCAGCCATAAATTACCACAAAATATACAAAAACATAATCATCACATATTAAAAATCAATAATCAAACTTATTCACAAACAATTCAATGAAGTTTAAATTAAAATAAATAAAAAAATATTGAAACAAAGTCATTTAAATTTGCAAACCTTGGCAAAAAA
>JBBPBQ010020321.1:63249579-63268448 GCA_037974755.1 Cicer yamashitae | reverse complement strand
AAAAAAAAAAAAGAAAATGATATTTTTTTAAAAAATAAATGTGAAATTATACATTAAATATTATCAAAGTAATATACAATTTTGTGTTCATTTTTCTCTTATTAGCGCACAGGTACATATTCTATTCCTCTAATACAAACAAAAATATTTATTTATATAAATTGTTGATGAAAACAAATACACTTATTTTAAAATATTAGACTTATAGATTGGATGAAGGATAAATTAGATCATAATTTCATTTAACAACAAAATAATCACGACTTATCATTCTCAACAATATTTCGTACTTTTGTCGTAAAAAATAGTACTTTGAATTTGTTTATGATAAACACTCTCCAAAAATATAAAATATCTTTGAAAGAAACATGTGACATAACATTTCTAATTAAGAATTAGTTATTCAAAACTTACTTGGAAATGAGACACAAAACATAAAATATAAAAATTAATAGTTCATTCAATTAGTCAAAAAAGAAAAAAAGAAATAATAGTACATTCAAGATAAAAGTAAAACAAAAATTAAAATAATGATCATATAAAATTAATGCTTACAAAATATATATTCTATTTTTTATAGAAAGAAAATATTCTATAATGATTGAATGTTTAAAACAAAACAAAATGTATACAAATAATCACTCATATTTTATTATAAATTATTTAGTTGTGTATACAAATAATCACTCATCTTTTTTAATCATATTTTTTAGAGTGAAAATCACTCATTTTTTTTACAAACTTTTCAATTGTTTCCATTCCATTTATTCCTTTGTTACACATCCAACTATTTTTATAAACTTAGAAACTTATAAATATTGAAATTTATTTTCCGGTCAGATTAATACATTTATACATCATAAATATCACCTTCAAACTTTTTAAAAAATTTACATTGAAAGAAAATTTTACAAATTACAATACGCAACGTGCGGATTATATTCTAGTGATAATTAATTGGGCATCTTCACCGCAAATAATTCAGTTTTACCACATTGTGAAGTCTTGACAATTTCCTTTTCTTGCTCAAAATTGTGTTTGGACATTTTGACACAGATTGCAGACTGTATCCAAAGTCCTGGAACTGATCCTGGAGAGTTTGCTGTTGGTTTGAATCATGAGTTTCAACCACTGGAAGGCCATGATATTGGACAATTCCCAGGTTTGGGGTCAGAAGAAAAAATTAATGCAGCCCAAGAATATGAACTTGTCAAGTAGGTTATGGTGCTCATAAAGCAGCTCTCTCCTCTGGTAACCAAAGATTCCTTTCATTTCCATGCAAAGGAAATTCCCCTGAAAGTAACGTCACTGGGTTTCAAGGGAAGATTTAACTTGAAACTCAAACTCTCCGTTGGCAAGACAGGGGCCTTATATCCCCCTCAACAACCACATGTAATGACAAAAGTTGTAAGTTACTTGCCTCTTCGAAAGAAAGAGATAGTGACATTATTGTATTCCTAGAAATGAAATTTTAAGAAATTAGTTATTCTCTTTCTCATCCATTAAAAGTTTTTGTTCTTTTAAAGTTTCAGGTTTGAGATAGCATGAATTTGAATCCTTAAAAGCTGTACTAAGTGCAGGTTTTGCCTTCAAAATAAGAAACAAAGCTCCTTATTCCTCATATTTCAACTGTGCAATTCTTATCAGTTTTTAGGCAGCATTTTTTGTACATAATATAAAAATAAACTTGATGAACATATCCAAGCAAACAAATACACAAATAAAATATTGGTCTCTATAATATTTGTCAGGCTACATGCAATCCGAGTGCTTTCTATACATAACTATAGATACATGACATGAACGATATTCAGATTTTATATAAACTAAACTTGACTGAGTAAATAATATATTCAATATATGTGGCAAAAATAAGAAAGTATACAAATACATGAATAGAAGCGTTATATACTTCGAAGCAATGCTAATATGTTGGTTTTATTTGCTTGAATTCCATGACTTCCTTCAAAGCCAATAGCAAAACAACAATCTAGAGCATTTCTCTTCATCGCCCTTTTGGACTAACAAGTTGTGAGAATATGTCAGTTGGATTTTCACTGTAATTGGAATCTTGGTTGATGTCATGCTCACTTCCAAGGCTCAGGTTCTTGTAATGGTTTGCCATGTCGTTGTTTCCTAAGTTTATTTCTTCAAACTCATTTTCATCAGTGCGAGATGCAGAGTGAGTTGAACCATCCTGGTTTACTTGCAGGTTCAGAGCAAATTCTAGATTCCACAACAAATCATTCATGGAGGGGCGATCAGTCCCACAATCAGACAAACACTTTTCAGCTGTGTCCACAAACTTCTTCAAGCTTTCTGGATTTATTGTTCCCTTGATATGGGGGTCAATCAAATCTTCTAGCGTTCCTTTTTGTTTGCAGAGCAATGCCCATTCCGCAAGACTAACTTGTTCCTTTGGAAGATTAGGGTTTAGAACAGGTCTGGCACAGAGGGCTTCAAATAGGACAACCCCAAATGAGTATACATCAGACTTTTCAGTCAATTGTTGCCTCCTAAAGTACTCAGGATCCAAGTAGCCAAAACTACCCTTCACCACAGTACTAACATGGCCATTATTCATGTCTGGACCAGTTTTTGACAAACCAAAATCTGATACCTTGGCATTCCAGTTTTCATCCAAGAGAATATTTGTTGTTTTGACATCTCTATGAATGATGGTGTACTTGGCTCCTGTGTGAAGGTAGTGAAGCCCTCTTGCAGCTCCGATGCAGATCTCCAATCTTTGCTTCCAAGATAGAGTAGCTAAAGGCTTGATGCCTTTATACAAATGTTCTCTAAAGGTTCCAAGAGCCATGTAGTCATAAACCAAACACATTTCATCATCTTCCTCACAAAATCCAATCAAGGACACCAAATGTTTGTGTCTCAACTTAGAAAGCATCTCAATCTCAGTCTGGAATTCATTGACTCCTTGTTCTGATTGTGGATTTGACCTCTTAATTGCCACTAGAACTCCATTATCAATGACACCCTTGTAAACCTTTCCAAATCCACCAACCCCAATAACGTTGGACTCATCAAAACTTTTAGTTGCTTGTTTTATCTCTTGTAACGTAAAATAGCGACAAAGACCTTGAGCCATGGCAGCGAGGTTTGCACTAGCAACGCTCTTCCCAGACGTGGATTTACTGCCATTTGTGTGTGAGTTCCCATAGATGGGAAGCCAACTTGTGTGTGTGACTGACCCCGGAACTTTCTTCTTCTTGTGGTAGACAGCAATGCATATTGCCGCCATAAAGGCGAAACCCGCAGCACCTCCAGCAGCTCCACCAATGACGGCGTTCTTGTCATATGCTTTGTGTGTTTGGAAACCCATTTCCTCTGCTTGATCTTCGAGGAGCATATCAGAAGGTTGAGGATTGGGGCCAGACAAGTTCGTATCATTGAGCTTGAATATTTCCACCCCATTGAGCATAGCATCATAGAACTCTGGTTTTGTATCAGGTGCTGGATGCAGTGCAAGCCAAAGTTGGTCATCCCCCTCGCCGTCTTGGACATATACCACATAGTCCTTATAAGTTGGCACACCTTTACCTCCTGTCCACCCAATAATATCAGCTTGAATTTGTGCTGTTTGGTTGTTGACAAAGATATCAAAAACAATCTCATTGACCTTGAAATAATAATAATCACAGAAATGCAACCGTGCAAGGTACATGGAATTTGGATCAACTTGGAAAACCCATGTAAGGTTATATCCCATGTTAACATCCTTATTATTACCCATTGATCTTGATGTGGAGTAGACAGTAGGAGGAGCAATATACTGTGGCATGGTCTGGTAGTTGATTTGGACATTCTTGGTAGCTTGGTTGGTGACACCAGTGGCTGAACCATATAGGTAAGGTGTGTCATCGTACCACATCCTCGAAAGGCCAGAATCTTGGGCTGGAGAAATATATTGTCCGCCGATGTTTAGTCTGAACATGGTTTGCAAACTCAAGGTTTTGACGTCCACGGTTTGGTCTGCATACCCTACCAAAGCAGCAGAGTCAAACAACTCGGGCATTTCAATAAGCTGAATGCCATTGACGAAAGCAAAAGCCCCATTTTGCTTGTCAGAAGGTTTAAATGTAAGAGTCAATGTATCTGAATTCAAAGGAGCAAGGGAATACTCTCTGTCAATGTAAGCTTGGGAGAGGGCTTGACAAGTGATGAAAGCGCTGAAATTGCTGAGGAGGGTAATTCCATTTACATCAACAGAGAAATATGAATTGGAGGGATCGAAACTACCGTAAAGAGATGGGTAAAAATGGAGCCTGAGCCAATAACGTTTATCAGGTTGGACTTGAAATTTGTATGTTGTTTCTGATGTGAAAATTCTAGCTGTCATGTATGGAACCACAGACGTGAGGGAAGGGTCTTGGTATGTTGCTTTCGACGTGTTTGAACCACCTTCTGTTGCCAAAAACTTATTATCAGGGCTCCATTGCCTTCCATCATCATCTTTGGCTCCACCTTCATCCAACCCACAACCCAATATCAATGACCCTGGTTGCTCTATCAAGGCACCGTGAATGCCATGCAAAAAAATAGAGAAACACACGAGAGAAAACAAGAGACTTATGTGCTTATGCATGTTTGAAGAGAAAAGATACACGTTGGGGCATACAGGAAAAAGAGCTTGGTCACAATTTGTTATAACTTGCAAGACAAGAAAGATTTTCCTGTAGCCCGAAAAAATATGATAGCTTGTTGGTTTGTTCTTTTGTGCTGTGATGGCGGTGTGTTGTTTTAATCCATTTTAACGTTTCATGGAGGTTCAAGCAAACTAAAGAACTACCTGGGTTGGAAGAACCAAACCAGGCTATCTAGAAGGAAGAGATGAAATGAAATTTCTAATTTTTTTTGTTTGTATTTTGCTCTTTTGTTCTGAAGTTTTTTTTCTTCTTCTTTTCCATACTTAATTAGAATGGGAGGTGGGGAGGAAAAACCGTAATTGAATGATTTGGATTTGTTACAATGTGGTTTCAGTTTGATTCATGCGATTTGGCTATATTTAGCATTTGATTCCTCATTAATTTTTGGACTACTACTTGTTCACATTCTGTCATTATATCATTACACATGCTGAAACAAGGTTGAGAAGAATTATTTAGTTCATGACATATATCTTAATGACATAAAACTTATATACTTTCACGACAATATGTATAAAGAAAGCATGTGCAATAAATTTTAGCTGCTAATTAATTGCATCTGGCAAAATTCAACACATCCACTGGTGCTTATCATCAACAAAAATAATGTGTCTACATTTTATTTAATAGTTAATGTTAGTATGTTAATTTTGTTAGAGGGGAAAGTTGAACCTACGGCATCCTTGTCACTTTAACTCCCGTAAACCATATTATGACTCCCATAATGTGTCTACATTTAGAAATAACGATTTTAGAAAGTTTGTATATCATTTAGAAAATTATATAAGACCGTGGACCGATACTTGAAAATTGTTCAAACTGTAACGGAAATAGACGTTGTCTTGTGGAAGTAGAAGTTCATGGTCTTGCTTATTCTCAGAATTGAAAAAGTAATTTATTTGATAGTTGTTCGAAAAAAAATAGGAAAACAAATGTGTCAATCGAAACTGAACTCGTTGAATTGACGCCACTAGAATCATTGTCTCAACTGTATAGACGAGGTGAATCCTAAAATTCTACTACTTAGGAGTGTCACCTATCATTCTTCGAGTTTGGGGTGATTTTAAACACCAATCTACTACTTAGAATCATATGTTGTGGTGGTTCACCAAATAACTTGCCTATATATTGTTACTATTGATAAATTATTAAATATATAATTGAATTATTTAATATCAATTATATATATATATATATAATTATTTAATATCAATTATACACACACATATATATATATATATATATATAATATATAATATATCAAATGAGATAGCTTTATAATAAAAAAATAAGAGTAATGATTATTAACTATTGATCAAATTATGTATGGTCAAAATTAAAACAAAAAGTCATAAGAATTTTTTAAATGATTATTTACCACTAAATAACTTTTAATCATAATTATTTATATATGTTTTTGTAATTAAAATTTAATTCTTTCACCTCTTATTTAAAAATTACTCTCATCTGATACGTTATATATATATATATATATATATATATATATATATATATATATATATATATATATATATATACTAGTTAATAACAAGTCAATATAATATTATTGTTATTATTTAATTTTGGATTTAATTCATTATACACTATCAATGTAATTTTTTTTACATTGTCCGTCAATCATAACCATTAGATCATCATAAAGTTTGACTTTTAATTTAATTACTTCTAAAGTCATGTGCATGAATGATTGTGATGTACTGATAAAAGTTTTACATTGACAGTACATGACAAGAAAACTCTTTTAACTTTTAAATCCTATCACTTAAATAAAATTTAATTGTCTATTATGTTATATCTATTATTTTGTTGCATGAATATGTGATACTCACACATAAGTTTTTGTTGATTGAATATGTTAAATGATTTTTTATTTTTATTTTTAAATTTACATATTGATGTGAAGCAAGGCGTTATTGGATGAATGGCGGTAGGCGCAGCTAGGCGTGGCCACCGAACACCATATATAGTTAAATGGGTAGAAACCTCCGTAAGATAAAAATGGGATATTTTAATGGTGTAAGATATTTCATATAAAAATATTTAAATTATTTATTAAAAATATAATAATAAGTAAAATTTTATATATCCGTAAAAATATTATTGTTAATCCGTTACTGATATAGCAATGCGGACGCAGTTGCATATTGTGACTGAGGCAAAGCTACAAGGATTTGACACATCAAAGGAGATATTTTTGGTCACTATATATATTTTATCGAAAGCATATTCTATATACAGGTTGACGACAATACAAAAAAGATTTTATCACCTCAAATATAGCAGCGGCACCCTCCAAATCAAGATAGCCACCACAAAATAGAATAGAAATAGATACTACAATACAATACAACTCAATTTATCTAAATAAATTTAAAGCAGGGAGAGGATAATGGCCCAAATAGTAACGAAATAAATGAATGGTTAAAATATAAAAGAGAAATTAAACTCAACGCCCCATTATTAGACTTCTATTTAACCACACATCTTTCCTTCCATCTCCATTTTCACCTTTGATTCTTTCAATTCAATTAAATTCCATACAGAGAAGTACACCAGAGGGGCGCGGCACGGCGAGGCAGCCATCTATCGCTAACTGCCTCCGCCGCCACCATCACCACAAATAATTCATAAATATTACAATATTATGAGTAGCCAAGAAATATTGGAATTAAAAAAGGGAGAAAGCATAGTAGTTCGTGAAAACGAGGAGTTGTTGGAACATATTAAAAATAAATTGTCGTATAAGAAAAGGAAGCGTATGTCTATGCAATTATCAATGTGTGGAACTCCGGGAGACATGGCATGGGAGAGAAGGAGGCGACAAACACAAAGGAGAAGGAATAGCATTCATGATTGCGATGACGAAGATCTAAATGAACTTAGAGGATGTATTGAATTGGGATTTGGATTCAATGAGGAAGATGGACAGAAATTGTGTAACACGTTGCCGGCTCTTGATCTTTATTTCGCCGTTAACCGACAGCTGTCTTGTAGTCCGGTATCCACACCTACAGCTCCTCGTCAGGCTACTCATCGTCGTGCTTCTACATCTATTGGGTGCACTACTAACACCATTGTTGATTCTGATTCTTTGAAGATTTGTAGTCCAGGTAATAATCACATTAATTATTACCATAATTGCCGTTGTAATGCAATTGTGAACCTCTAAAAATCTTTTAGTGAATGAATTAATATTGTAATTTGGTTGCAGGGGATGATCCGGCACATGTAAAAGCCAAATTAAGGCACTGGGCTCAGGCTGTTGCTTGTTCAGTAATGCAGTCTCATTGATGAAGGGAATCATACATTACATATTTTTTATTTTTTGTTTTGTACAGAGGGAGGGAGGTTCTCATTCTAGTTGTCTATATACATTCAAGAGCAAAATTATAAAAAAAAATGTAAAAAAATAAACTACCGCAAATGGAAGAAGAAAAGAAAAAACAAAAATGCAGCTTTTCTTGAGGGTTTTTGTTGGGGCTGATCAACACATTGCTTGGTTGGCTCCAATTTGTATATTGGTTAGAACTTTTTGGTGTAATCAATTGTTCTTTATTTTTTAATTTATATATATATGTTGAGAGATGAAAAATATTTATAAAGATAAAATAATATAGACTCTATTTTTGTATGTCAAATTTAAGTGTTTTTTTATTCAATGTCAAATTTATGTTTTGAGCCGGTTACAAATTATAGAGTTATAAAAATATCAAAAGTAATAATAATTATATTATCAAATATCAAAACTATACATAACACTATCTTTTGTATCTCTATTCATTCAAATCTTACTAAGAAAAAATCCAATGAAATTAGGAGTACAAAATTATTGTTGTTAGAGCTGTCAAATGAACTCATCAACTATGACTCATTACATAATTAAGCTAGATTAAAGTTGACCTAATTGAGCTAGGTTAAGGCTGACCTGCTTGTAATTAAACTGCACATTTTTAAGACTGACCTGACTACTATGGATTATGTGACCTACGGGGCTAGTGTGACCCATTTTATTTTTTTTTTTGTTTATTTACTCTTTTCATTTTTTTTATGCTACTTTGGTATATTCATTTCTTACAATTATTTATTTAACGAATTAAATTGAAGTTTTTTTTTCAAATAGTTTAACCAAATTAATTATTTATAATATTTATAAAATTTTATAATCTTTAGCTAAATGTCCCGTTAAAATATTTAAGTATAATTTTATTAATAATTTTTAAATTAAAATATAATTATTCAATATATAAATTAATATATAAAGACATATTTAAAAAACAATAATATAATATATAAATTTAAACGTAAAATATAATAAATTTTTTCAATAAAAACATAATATAAATGAAAAATATCCCACTTTTCAACAATATGTCCAATAAAAAAAATCAAGTGGAAAGAGAGTGAGACTGAAACAAGTAAGAAGTATAAAAGGTTTTTGTTTATTTGAAGACATAAAATAAAATAAAATAATATAAATATAAAACCCCAAAACTTAAACACAGGGTTTTGCATTTGCATTGCAAAGGAAAGCCCTCGTTGCTATTGACACCATCACTATCACTATACTATACTATGGCTCCCGATGCTTCCGACGCACTTGCAGGTCACACACCTTTTTCTCTTTCTTTCTCCATTGACTCTCTTCTCTTTCCATTCTTAAGTCTAAACTAATTTCTTCTTCACACATGCAGTGAGGCAGAAAGTTCAGCTGTTTCTCAACGCCGCTTGCACCGGCAATCTCGATCTCTTAAAGAGTCAGTCAATTCATCCATTAATCACCTTATTATTTTATATCTTCATTCATTATTAATCTGATTCTATTGTTTTGATAGATTTGGCGCAACAGTTAGACGAAGGGAACGATTTATCCAAAACAGTTGAAGCAATTAAAGACGCAAACAAGCGTGGAGCACTCCATTTTGCTGCTCGTGAAGGACAAACTGAAATTTGCAAATACCTTTTGCAAGATTTGAAGCTTAATATCGATTCCAAAGATGACGATGGTGAAACCGCTCTCATTCATGCTGCACGTCAGGGACACACTGCTACTGCTAAATATCTTATTGATTTTGGTGCTGATCCTACTATTGCCAGCAATTTAGGAACTACAGCATTGCATCATTCTGCAGGAATAGGTTTTTTTTTTCTCTCCCTGATTTCCCCTTAGCTTTCTTCATTCTGTTATGTGATCATTGATAAATCAATTTTGCTTGCTGTACGTCTAATCTCCCTACTATATTTTGTAGTGCAATGTTTGGATTGATTTATTTGAGCTTATTTAGTGGGATAAGCACCGGTGGGATTATTTCAGAGAGTTTATAGAAACAACTTATGACATATCCATAAGTTGTATTCATCTAATTTTTATAAGCTATCTAACATAGCTTATGAAAACAGGGCTTTTTATACCTTTTATAAAAAACTGTTTGACTTTATTTTACCTTGTGTTATAAAAATAGCTTATACATAGTGCTTATGCTATAAGCTATTAAATAAGCCGTATATCCAAACAGGGCTTTATGTAAAAAAAGTAGGTTTAAATATGTTTTCCCCCCCTCAAATATATCATTTTTTGGTCTTATTTCTTGTAATTTATTGCTTTGTTTTTTATCTTTACAAATATATACCACTTTTTTCTTTAGATCCTTGTTTTTGTTTTAGTCAATGTAAAATTTATTCTAGTTGGACTTAATCACTATAATATGTGTGTAGTATTCACTATAGTCTGTATTGGAGAGACTAAAATTAAATACTTTATTACGTAATACATGGACAAATTCCAAAACCAACAAATACTAAAATTAAACAACTAGGACTAAAAGCAAAAAGTGTTATGTTTGCAAGAATTAACTTTTTTTAAGGAACTCAAAGAAAAGTTGTATATTTGTAGTGCCAAAAACACATGTAAACCAAAAATTGTTGTGTTTTATGTTTATTTTTTAAGTTTCTTATCCTTATTTCTCTTTTTTATGTATTTTTTGATTTTGTTGTAATCTATGATTTTTTTGTTGATTCGTACCAGGAGATACTGAGGTGCTTGAGCATTTGCTGTCCAGAGGAGTTAATCCTGACTTAGAAAGTGATGCTGGAGCACCTTTGGTGTGGGCTGCCGGTCATGCTCAAGAAGCTGCTGTTACTGTTCTATTACAACATGGTGCAAATGTAAGTAATTCCTCATTCTATTTTGTGATACTTTTTTTTTATAATTGTAGTTGATTGGGAGGGTTGGTTGACGCCGAATAATGTTATGAAGTACACCAGATTACTTTTCCTTCAGAAATTTAATTTGTTCAGACATCAGAATTTTATATCTATTTAATTGGATATGCAGAGTATCAATTGGTGTTATCACTTAACATATTATTTACTGTTTGTTCTTTTACTAAAACTGCTCATGTTTACGAGGATTGATTATTCTATTCTTCTTGCTTGATTCATGACATCCTCTTGAGGCACTGTCTTAGAGCTTGTTTATTTGGCACTCTAGAAAACATTTTAACACCATAATACATTTTTGTTTGTGTATACTAATATGCTTACTACATGGTACGGTTGAACAAGTATTCTCTCACGATTATCCGTGTTCAGATGAGATTTTCGATTTTAGTTTTCGAGATATTTTAAAGACATAGAATAGTACTGTTGTAATAGCATTACAAATATAATACTTTCCCTTTAATCTTGTTGATGTTATTTTGCAGCCTAATGCTGAAACTGATGATGGCATTACCCCACTCCTTTCATCTGTGGCAGCTGGTTCTTTGGCGTGCTTAGAGCTGTTAATACAGGTTCAACATCTCTTTCAACTTGTAAACCATGACTTTCTTGGCTTGCAAAACAATGTACCATGTTCTTGATTTGGATATGTGAAACATCAAATAATTAAATAGAATACGTGGCGTAATTTTATACAGATACTTTACCCAAAAAATTGTAGAGAGTTTATCAAATATGGTGGGATAAACGAAGTATATTACGAATTATGAATTAGTATTTATATCCAACATCCTTCATAACGATTAACTACACTGTTAATGATTTCATTTAAGTGACTTATTGTAGGAGCACTAATGCCACAAAAACTAAACAACTTAATCTATGATATTACAATCAGGTTGACAATTTCATTCCATGTTATATATCCGTAACATCTAGTTAGTTCAACATATATATGCCCATCATTACAAGTATGTACTGGTAAATAGTGCTTGCGGGTGGATATACGCAAGTCACTGAATATCTTGCTAATGAAAAAGGAAAGAGACACATAGGTAATAGAATATGATTAGTAAGCTGGATTGAACCTTGTATTTTGTTAGTGATTGGATGTTTGCCTGAAAGAAGTCTCAACAGGTATAGCTATACTCATCCTGTACTCTAAAAGTTAGTGAATATAGATTTAGGGGGATTTTATTTTGTGTAATCAAACATGCAAGGATTGTAAAGTTTCTGATATGTATGTTGACCAACATTCTTTGGATGTGTGTCAGTTTGTGTGTATTTTTGTTCCAGTAAGGTTATAACTTTCTGATTTCTTCCTATATATTTTTCAACTCCTGCTCCATCTATCGTCTTATATATCTTACTGTATACAGGCAGGTGCTAAAGTAAATGTAAGTGCTGGTGGTGCTACTCCTTTGCACATTGCAGCTGATAGTGGGAATCTTGAACTTATAAATTCCTTATTGAAAGCTGGAGCTGATCCTAATGTCTCTGATGAGGTGAGACAGATTTTATTTCTTAATCTTTTAAATCATAACCTTCTGTTGTTAGTACAAAAATCAATAGCTACCAAACAACCTCGAGAGTCCACTTATATTAAAACCCAATAGTCCTAAGAATACAGGATCTGAACTTAATTTTCTCGTTCTTTTGTTTCCAAGATGTTTCCAAACTTTTCAGTTTCATTGATGCCACTTTGATTATCACATGCAATGCATATGGTTGTGGTAAACAGTGTTTCTCCATTATTATATGGAACTAAATTTCATGTCTGTTTGGATCGCAGGAGGGTGTTAAGCCACTACAGGTTGCAGCTGCAAGGGGAAGTCGTGGAATTGTGGAGATATTGTTCCCCGTGACATCCAAAATTGATGCTATTCCTTCTTGGACTATTGATGGGATACTTGAGTATATGCAATCAGAAAGTAAAAATCAACAGGTACTAAATTTCTAATTATGCTTACTTTTGGTTAAGATAGATGAAACCGTGCTTGCAATAGTTACTGCATTATCTTAAAACACAGTATTTGTCAGAGGAACATAAAATATCCTCTGCACAAGCCAGACAGCATATACTTCCATCCTCCAACAAGGAATAAACTCTATATGCTTCTGGCAGTGCTAAAATTCTTAAATCCTTAACTGATTCTGGCTGCAAATTTTACTAATATATTGTCTTGACCATATAATACTCATTCTTAATGTACAAAAATTGATAGCTAATGCATTCTGATATTAGTTTGTATGTTGCCCGAAAAAGTGGATTTCTTATTGTTTTTACTGAGTATTAAGGGACATATGCAGGATGAATTGGTAAATGCTAAAGAAAATAACCGGCCCGAGGATGCTGTTTCCCGAGAGAAAAATATCCCTGAGGTGTGTTTTTATTTATTTACTTATATATATACACACATATAATATAGGGGTTTTCTAATTTACACCCACTTGATTTGTAGAAGTAATATGTTAGCAATGTACACCTTTTCTATTTGGATCAAAAACCCAATTGTTTATTTTTAAAAATACTTAAATAAATGGGTATTATTGTAATTTAACTTTGTTATCATGGTCATCAATCTGAAAACCATCACAAAACACAACTCCAACCGCACGAACTGTACATTACCACAATGACTTCCGGCACCAATCGAAAAACCTGAGACCATTGCATTCACCTGAACCATCGCACCAACCGAGAACATTGTCGTCTTATCTCGTAAGCCCGTCCACAACATCGGCTACACTCTGGGAGTCTGGGTTTTCAATATGATGGTAAATATTACAAATTCAGGCTTGTTTGCAATCGCGGTGGTAGCACTGAGTTCTAATGGCACAACAACCACTGAAGTCTTGGGTTTGTTTTGTATACCAATTTTCTAAAAATATACACCATGGTAGTTCTAGTTTTATTATACGTTGATTAGGAAAAATTAGCAGGTAGGAAGATGAGCAATTAGGGGTTATGATCTATGGACTTCAAAAAATGTTCAAAATCTTGGAATCAGAAGCAACAATTGACGTGAAGTAACAAGGAAAAGAAAAATAGAAATTTGTACTTTTGAAAAATAAATAATATTAAATTACAGTAGTGCCCCTTATCATTGATTGTTTTAAAAAAACAAAAATTTATGTTTTTGGTCCAAATATAAAAAGTGTACATTGCTAATATACTCCTATAAATAAGTGGATGTAAATTAGCAAAACCTATATATATATATATATAGGGAGCATATTAAATGAGAGGAGTTTTACAATGAGAGGGTTAAATTTTGACTACATAACCATACATGAAAAAGTAATGTGACTTTTTTAAGTGATCATGTGTTACTTAAATAACTCTTAATTATGACCATCCATGTATGGTTGTATGGTTAAGATTTAACTCTGCCATCGTAAAATTCCTCTTATTTGATATGCTCCCTATATATATATATATATAATTTCTCAATTAGGTGTGTTACAGATATACAGCTGTAATATCAAATGTAAATAGCTGCTATATAGTATATGTTGAAGAAATATGCAAGTCCAATTCAATTATGTGTATTCAGTTGAAAGGATTGTCTGTTTTCGTCATTCTCTCATTTCTAAATTATGTATTTCTTCAAAGATTTTGCATCATCTTTCTTGTTTTCTGTTGTATTTGGCCAAGTTTTTGGCTTGTTTTTTTTTAAGAGATTTTAGTGGGCCCTTTCTTTCAATTCTGTTTCTCAACTAATACTCTTCTGGCTGATTGTACCCCATGAAGTATGTGCTCTGCCTAAACTTTCTTAAAAGATTGAGATTTTAATATTTAAATATATTGTCAAGCTGCAACCCATGATAAATTGTTTATTTTTATTATAAAAAACGACTTTTGAACCTTTAGCTAATGTGTATCAACTTTGTTTCTGTTATAAATGTGTGTGAACTTATCTAGGTGACACCTGAAGCCATAAAGAGAGCAGCGGAATCAAAATCAAGAGGGGACGAGGCTTTCAAAAGGAAAGACTATCATATGGCTATAGACTCCTATACACAAGTAAAGTCTTGACCTCTTATTTAACTCTTGAACTTGGTCCTGTTCTGTAACTTTTGTTTGTTGAGTATTTTTCTTGCACAAGTTCAGATCATTGCCTCTTTTTTTTTTTATCACTAGGAATCGAACTCGGTACCCCTGGGTTTACAACACTCATACACACTGCACATCAACCATATCATGCCTCTTATTACTTATACGTCTCAGTGATGTTTCTATGCAGTGTCCATTGGACATCCGCATGTTTATCTAGTGTAGTTATAGAAAAATAACTCCATTTATCTTCATACTAAATGATAATCAATTTATAAAATATTCTTTTCTTTTTGAATGTGCTTACAGGCAATTGATCTGAATCCCAGTGATGCCACATTGCTATCAAATAGAAGTCTATGTTGGATTAGGCTGGGTCAAGCTGAGCAGGCTTTAGCTGATGCAAAGGCCTGTAGAGCATTAAAACCAGATTGGTCAAAAGCTTGTTATAGGGAAGGTGCAGCCTTGCGTATATTGCAGGCATGTTATCCAGAAACCTTTGCTCTATAACATTAGCCACAGGACACATGCTTCACATTTCTAAACTTTACTTTGCTATCCTTGTTGCAGAAGTTTGATGAAGCTGCAAATGCTTTTTACGAGGGAGTAACGCTTGACCCTGAGAACAAGGAGCTCGTAAATGCGTTCAGGTCTTTATGTTGTTTTATTTAGACTTAATTGCACTTTGTGTTATTTTGCTATTGTTATTGTATGCTTTAGGTCCTTAAATAATTTATTGAGTAAATTTAATCTCAGTTTTTTCAAATTAATCACTTCATCATTTCCTTTCTACTTTTAACTCTTAATTCCATATTTTCGAATCAAAATCATCACAAATTGAATGAATAAAATCGTTTAAAACCTTCTACCGAAATCTCACAAACTAAAACATCAACTTCACTCGATAAAAAAAACCTCAAATTACCCCCCTTTTTAATATAACCATCTTCAAATTTGATCAAATTTCCACAAAATGTTTCATTCCACTACAACATGTTAAATTATTATTATTATAATAATAATTAAAACTGATGCATCCTTGTCTAATAAATGTGATGAAAACTTGAGTATCAAGTGATCTATAGTAAATCACACGATTCACCATTGATAAGTGTCAACCTAGCATTCTAGCAAAAAAAAAGTGTCAACCGAACATATACTAGTCTTTATCTGCTAATCAATCCATTAATTTGAAGTCATTAGTTTGTATGTATCTAATTGTGTATTGATCTTTTATAGGGAAGCTGTTGAAGCTGGAAGGAAATTTCATGGCACAACTGAGAAGAATTCGTAGTTAGCCCTTAGCTAATACTGTTGCGGGTGATGCAGCCTTATAACCTTATTCATTCATGTAATCTCTTTTTCCCAAAAAGTTCCTGAGTTTTTTTTTTATGAGGTACAATCTTAAAGGTACTGTTTACTAGTAATTTATTGTGTTAAAACACTATACTAATCAGAAAGGTTACTGCTTATTTGACATCTTAAAAAATTGCAGCATTGGCGCATTGTGAAAATGGCAATGCAGGTAATTGCATGTTGTCAAGACTAATAAGGACCACCATTATGGGTGGTTTATGGTTTATAGTTGATTACTTTGTAAATTTATTTCAATCGTCAGATTTTGCTACTCCATAAGTTATGATGCATTCTCCCGAACAAATCCTGTATGAAACTGTCCGCAACCGCCTTGCTCACACATCTGGGGACAATTTTACCATCTACCACCCACCCTTAAAAGTTTAAACAGTTTGTCCACTTCATCTTTCATTCTCCCGATCGAGTCTTCCATGACCCATGAAACCCCATATTATTCTTCTTAAGTTGGATGAGTTAGTTTAGTGTTTTATTATATTATCAAGTGTTTATTAAAAGGTTAAACTCTCACAATGTGATAAACTCAAGTTTTAATTTCTGCTGAAAGAAATATCTATATTTTGTGCGTAACGTGTTTCAAATAGAATAAGAATTATTAAGCTTTTTTAATTTTTTTTTTGTACGCAATGAAGTTTGATTCTAAGATCTTATACATACTGCTCAAAGCGCCAAACCTTTAACCACTATAAAATATAAAAAATATAAATTCATTGTAATTACGGAAAAAATGAAATAGATTCTTTTTTATATATAGTTCAATTTCCTTTCATTATCCTGAGATAACCTATAAAATTTGCTCTAGGGGTTCGCTTGATATTGATATTTATTATTTTATTTTATTTTTGTGCTTTTTTTTGTTAGATTTTTGTTTTTTTTTTATTAAAGAAATTTTAGATTATAGAAAGAAAAAAAACTTTCATTATCTTTCAAACAGCAGAGTAAAATGTCATTTTGCTTCATTATATTCTACAATTTTCATCAATCATGGCATTACATTAAAACTTGTATTTTTTTCAAGGTATATGTTTGGTTGTGAGAAGCAAAGTGAGAACAAAGAAAGAGGGAAGAAAAAATATTAGAATAGAGAAATAAGTGAAAAAGAAAAGATTTAGAAGAGAAATAACAATATTTTTTTATTTTTTATTTAGTTCGATAGAGGTAAATATATTTGTTTATAAAATGGCATAAATGCCTTTCAATTAGAAAAATCAAAATACATTTTAATACCATTTGGAAAGCTAATGAAACATTTTTTGGTCAGGAAAAAACTAATGACTTCATATATGAATTTCATATATGAAGTCATATATGAATTTCATATATGGACAACATAATATGGACAACATATTGTTCCATCTTTTAAACAATTTTTATTTTCATTAGCACGATGTATTTATTGACTTCATATACTTTTTTTTTTTTGACTCAATTTTGCTACGATGGATAAGAAATTCCTCACTAACTTGAAATTAAATTATGTTCACAACTACTTTTAATGATTTTTCGAATGTATCAATTAAAAACTAATACATACACGACGAATAATTTCGGCAAGTGTATCAAATACGTAATATAGTAAAAACAAAGATCTTCTTGCCATGGATTGTTGGTTGTTTTATTTGCACAATAAAGTTTAAAGTTGTTAGGGAATAAATTGAAATTTGTTCAAGGACAATTTCTTGCATCATAACCCTTTTATCCAACGAAAATCCAGAATTTGATTAACCATTAGAGGCATTAAGAGCAAATATTTTTAAAAATACATATTCATATCACCAGGTTCTTATGGTCATTATGTTCATGGCAACAAATCACAATATTCAGTTATTACTTAATACTACCCATCTCTCAATGGTGAATTTGAACCCTAAATGCTCAATTCTTGAAAAGTAATAAGAATAGGGATTAAAGCCCAATCAACATAAAACCAAACTGTATTGATTAAAAACAAGAATTAAAATTACATGATAATTTTGAGGAGCTTCATGGAAATAAACATCATATAATAGAGAATCAAATACGCAAACATAAATCCATTAAATCTTCAAAATCTTTTTTCCAAGGTTGAATTATCAACTTTTGATGTCTTTTAATATTAGAACCGTCCTTTTTCAACTCCCAACGCAAGATGAACAAACAAAATTTCAAGTTGCATTGCCAAGAGACCTTTATTGCTTTGCCATGTGATGTGAAGTGTTGTTTCCTACATGAATTTCCTCGCTAGGCGATCTATCTGCTTTGCAAGGTGATGAAAACATAACAAAAAGGACATGGTTAACGTGAAAATGAAGGCATAAACACTCAATTAGATTCAAGATATGACAAGAAAAAAACAAAATCATTTAACTCCTAAAATTACAGACAAAAATAAAAACAAAAAGCAATGAAAACTTACATATAACGAACAGTTAAAATGCACATGAAATTTTACACTATGATTATTATATCTCAAAACAATAAATCTTAACCAATATGTCATAAAATTGTGATTTAAGATAACGAAATTAAAAAAAAAAAAAAAAAAAAAAAAAAAAAAA
>JBBPBQ010020321.1:63234016-63249426 GCA_037974755.1 Cicer yamashitae | reverse complement strand
AAAAATTATCGTCAATTATAATTTTTTGAATCTAGACATTACAGAATTATTGGGAGGAGTAGGTTTTTTTTTTTGTCGTGCAGAGGTGCAAATCAACAACTTTAAGGATTTGGTTTCGTATGTACAATGTGCTGGCGTCAATGAAGAAGGTGCAATACGAATTGTGAATTCGGTCAATACTTTTCAGTCAATAGGTGTGTTGACTTTTTGAAAGCTAGATAGTAGTTTACTTGGGCTTGAATCATGTAAGATCCAAAGTTCATTTGAATCATACCCATAAGTGAGTAAAGCACAATTTGACACACAATTTTCATTACACCTTCTCATTGACGCCGACACATAGGACATCCATTAGAATTTAGAACCTCTATTTCCCATTTTCATTGTTTGTGTTTGTATACACAAGTGTACAAGTGCATATTTATATACACGTACGATGAATCATAAGGAAAATTCTTTAATTCATAGATTTTCTTTACGCGTTATAAAACATGAACGTATCTGAAAAAATTTAATATCTTCTTTAAAAAGTTAGTTTTCCATCCTATTATATCAACAAAATAAAGTTTCGTGTTTTTAGGAAAAAAAATATTTTTGATTTGTTGTATAAAATGTTTAAGGAAATATAAACTCTGTTTTTGTCAAATTTATCCCTAATTATTTATTACAAAAAGAGAATTAAATAAATTGAGATAATAAACAGTTAAGGATAATATTAAAAAAAGACAAATTATTTCATCAAAAGTAAAAAAATTCAATAGTTTCTTTGACGTGTCTAAATAACTTTAGAATGAAAATTAAAAAAAAATTATAATATTTAAAATTATAATATAAAAAAAATTATAATAAAACAACCAAACAAGCGTATTAATATTTAAAATTATAGAGATTGGACAATTTAGTCTCCATAAATTTACAAATTAAAAAATTAACTTCTAAAATTATAGAGTGTCAATCAATTTAATCAAAATATTATTTATTAAGGTGATATTATCGACCACTTTAAAATTATTAAGAAATTCAAAAGTTTTTCCGTAAAAATTACAAGAATAAACTTTTAATACCATTTTAACAAATATGAAATATGAACGTATCTGAACAAATTTAACACCTTCTTTTAATAAAATTAGATTTCCATCTTAGTATATCAATTAAATAAAGTGTCGGACATACAACAAGTTATAGTAAACAAAAAGTAATAGTGAAATGCCATTTTAGTTCTTGGGGAGATTAAAACCATGTCTTTTAAAATTTTAAGATTAAATTTACTATCCAGTTTGATACATTATTTTTTTCTTTTTATCTTTAAATGTTAACACAAGAATATTACAATTAAATTGATCACGAGTTGGGATATTCACCATTCATTCTTCAAAATCGAATATGACAGTAAAAAATACTCTAACGATACAAATAAATATTTCATATGTCAATGAAAAATTACTTAGCCAAAAAATTAATTATAACAATCAAACTCATTTCTGCCACATATGGTCAACAGTAAAAAATAATGTAAGTTTTACGGTCTTTAATTTCATTCATCTTTGGGGAAAAAATTGATGGTGTTCGCTCATATCAACTATAGGTGGTTTATGATATGACCGATTCAACCAAATGTTAGCAAGTAATATGTAAGATGTTGAATTTGGTGATAACTTCCATAAGCTCTTTACTCAAATTAAGGTATCAACTAAAAAAGTTATTCTTAGACATTTCAACTAACATAAAAAATGCAAATTTAAAACAAATTAAAACGTTGTAACAAGACGTAAGTAACAAAACCACACTAAATGATAAATAAAATAACATTGCACATCAACAACAAATTTACAAAAATATATAAAAACCACTTATTTTAATAAAGTGAGAGAAAAATAAATTGGAGGATTGTTTAAGGCAAAATAATTGTCTCAAATCATCCCTCTTCAATGGAAAGTGGCTCTCTGGCAAAGAAAATGCAAGGGCTGAGTTGATACATCATGGACAAATACATCGATGTTAAAAATCAAACTAAGCTGATGAAACTAAATAAGGATGTCATTTCAGAAAGAAAAAAAATTGTAGGTTATCTTGTGTTTTCACAATTAATTTTATTCTATAACTAATACTACATTCGTTCTTAATATAAACACCTTTTAAAGTTGTCATCTCATGTTTTCATAGTTAATTTTATTCAATCTTATTAAAAAAAAGTTGGTATGGAAGTTAAAATACTCTGTTAATGTTTCCAAAATAACATTTGTATTTTTGTATTTGAATGCATTAAACTTGATTTTTTATATTTAAAGATAAATTAATAATATTCATAAAAAATATATTTAAAAGAAAAAAATACACTTAAATAAATTAAAAAAGTACTTATATATATATATATATATATATATATATATATTTGAAGTTCTAATTTTGTGCACACTACTCAAAACTCGTTTATTCTTAAATAAGAAAATGCAATTATGAACTCAAGAATGTTACACCAAACTAAAATAAAACAATGTTACACCAACTCAACATTTCTTCCACACATATAGCTTTTCATCAAGGATGTCTGGGTGTTGTAACCAAAAGGCTGATGATCCAATGATGTCAATATGTTCTACAATGACATTTCCATAACTTTCAGAAGACTTTCCATTCTCCTGATAGATGACAACATTGTCTACCCTATCCCAAAAAACTGAGGATCCTTGTCGGAACATCACTGGCAATTTGTTGTAGTCAATAGCCAATTCCTCGATTTTCTTCTGCAGTTGCGCGCCCTTTAAACTACGTTGAGCTTCCCTTTTGCTTTTTCCAGATGCAACAAGCTTCCAGAAACAAGAGTTATATTGATTGTTTATGTGGCAATCGACTTGCCTCCACGAAAGATAGTCTCGTACGATCTCAGCAGATGGATAGCACACTGCTCGTCCATCGAAAGAAGGAAGGTAGTTTAACTCACTTTGAGGGAAGAAATCTTTCCATCTCATCACATAAGTGGATGTAAAGAAAGACACAATAGCTGAAATGATTTTACTAGCTCTCCTTTGATAAAGATTAGTGGATTTCTTAAGAATGAAACTGTACTCGTCGCTAACCCCATAAGCAAAAACTATATCCTGCCTAAATTCTTCCAAGACAGCCACTGCACATGAATTCATCAAGTTAAGAGCTCTTTCATCATTTGGTTTCACAAATTCATGTATCTCAGAAAATCTGTGGAAGTGGCATCCATCTATCCGAACTACAACCCATGTAGATGGCATCAACTTGCTGTCGAATTCAAAGGACCTCACATACTCTGGTTTCACATTGTTAATCTCCTCCACAAAAACACCAAGCTCTTTCAAAAGAATATTATGCTCATTCCAAAATCTTGTGCTTGCTATTTTCTTGGAATGCACTATGATTATCTTTCTCCTTTGCCTTTCAATCGGAGCCCCATTTTCTGCGAACTTCACCACATCCCCTACCATTGTCTTTAAAACACAGGAACCTTGTCGGAATATTGGATCCAGTGTATTGTAATTGACATTGAACTCGTCAAATAAAATATCATTTAAGTCGCGTTTCTTAGCACCACTGATGAAATCATGTGCTTCCGTCTCATTCATTCCGCGTTCGACAAGTCGCCAAAAGCATTGATCATATTGATTGTTCAAATGACAGATATTTTGCCTCCACAAAAGATATGCTTGAAGGGCATCTACGGATGCACAAGCTATGACTTTCCCATGGAAGGAAGGTGGAGAAAGTAGTTCCTTCTGCGGGTAGAATTGACGCCATTTTCTCACAAATACAGATGAGAAAAAAGAAGAAATAATGGATAATACTTTGCTAGCACGCCTTTCATAGAACTTGGTGGTCTTCTTAAAAACAAAGGTATACTCATCACGAAACCCATATGCAAGAACTACATCTGCATATTCTTCAAGCACCGCAACAGCACAAGAGTTCATCAAATTCAAATCATTTACATTATAAGGTTTGTGATGTTTAGAAGCAGCGATCCAAACAACGATGAAATTCGGAAACATCACCCCATCCTCAAGTTCAAAACACTTGACATACTCATATTTGCTGTTTGCCATATTGCACGAAAAAAGTTTATATACAAATGTGCTCTTTCTTCTCACAAGCAAACTATCATACACCTGGTGGCTTTGTCTTCGTGCGAGGAACCAATACCACTATCTTAAATAATAAAAGCCCTGCATCAGTTCATTTACAATAACAAATTCAATACAACCCACACATTCACTTCAAATATCACTCATGAGAAATATGTGGTGGTTATGATGGAAAAAGGATTAAATTATGAGTAGCATATCATTCTAACACTATAAAGTAGCGATTCTCTATATTATTAGTATATGCAAGTTAACGATACATAAATAAATCCTTCAAAAGAAATATACATAAATAAATAACATTTGTGCTAAATATTTCTTTTACTGCATTACCAACTTCTTATGAAAGACACAAAATTTCATTCCAAAATGAAAGAAATACCTTTGAAGTTAATAGCGTCGAAAGCGCCGTAGCGACCCCTAGGCGCTACGCAATCTGCCGTTGCGTCGCAATTTCTGGAGGCGGCGAAAATCACGGCCCATCGACAGTGATAGCAGCCGTCCGGCGGCAATGCGGCGGTTTCGAAAAAATAGAGGCAAATGTAGCTCTTAGACAGCTGAAGGGGAAAGAAGGTATCAGGAATTGGGCCATGTGGCCCAAATGTTGTTAAGTAATTCGCACTCCCAAAAGGAAGAGAAAAAAATGAATATCTTTTGTGCTTAAAATTCATTTTTTTTAAAATATACTATCTTTTTTTTTTTACGGAACCTGCAATAATTAAAGAGTAACAAGTGTCTTTAGACACTTATTAAAGAATTAAAAAATAAAATTAAAATTTTAGAAATTAGGTATTCAATGTTTTGAAATTATAAAAGGTAATTTTAAAAAACAATAGTTTCTTTTTATTTGTTGAAAAGTTTTCTATTAGATAGCACATTTGTTAACGTGAACCATAACTAAGATCAATATACAATGGTATTTAATGCTAAAAAAACATAGATTTAAGATTAAAATATAATTTTAGTACTTTTATTTTTTAACTAATAGGAGTATTTGTTTTGGTCAAATATGAATCTAACCATTAAATTATTTAACAAACAAAAAAAACATTACTCATTTTTTCACCGTATGTTAAATGTAATGCTGGTATAATTAAAGATAATATTTTAGATTTTGAATGTTAATTTATATTAATTATATTACTTTACACCATTAATCATTTTTATAGTGTCCTACCGGGCTACCCTCTTTCTGGATTGGAGGAGTTGGGTTTCCCTACAAACCTTATTGCATTGGTAACTGTTATGGCAATTTATAGTGAAGGAGCTCAATTTATTGTAACCATGTTATCACCTACCAGCATTCAGCTTAATAAAGAGAATTTACACATTATGCATGTCGTTCATGTACTATTACTACTATTATTATTGTTGGACTTCAAAATGACTTATGGAAGTGCCTTAAAGCTATTCATTCACATTTTTTTCCCATCTCCTCAATATATAGTACTAACACAATTATTCATAGCTGAGTCCCCGCCCGTACATACTCCAATCTCAGCCACTACAATAATCACTTTTGTTTTCATTCTAAAAAGAGATAGACATGATTGGGTCAATTGGAAGAATTAAATATTCATAATGCTAAAAATATAACAGCAAATAAAGCATATGGTACAAAATTGGAGGGTATACATTTTAAGGTCATGAGAAACAAAACAAAAAGATCCATAACATTGAAGAAATTAATGAAACATGTTCCCCAGTAGGAACACCAGAGTTTTTTTCCCCAAGTAGTTGTATATCTATGAAAAGCACTAGAGACCACATCATATAAATAGATATTATAGGGGACTATCTCAATGAGGTAAGGTCTTTCGACAATACGATAAAACCATCACAAAGTCCTTAGCCGAAGATCCAACCGATGCCGGTAGCTTTTTCGATGTTGATGCCGTGCAGAACCACAGATCTACTAAGTTGTGCATTTGCAAAGTTGGGAGCACAGGCTGACCCCGGCACATTATTTCCACCTGTAGATAATAGCACCAAACCATGTCACCAACGATGAACCAATTTAAGTATGAAACGTTGAGGTTATTATACTTTTTTAATTTACTGTCTTCTGTTTCATACTTATAAAAAAGATATAACATTTTTCAATTCCCAAACAGGTCAATCTAGCTTTATAGTTGCACTGATTTTCTTACAATAGCCACATAAAATGTCAAAAGATTAATATTAGGTTGCTTTGTCTCTCATGGAGAAATGTTTCAATCAGATAACAACAAATGCTGACACCTTATATTTATATAGCATATTCGAACCAAACACGTATTATGATTAAAAACTTCAACCCAAAATAAATTGAGATAAGGTGAAAACACGGAAAAGAAATGGTTCGGGACTATCGCAGTCGTTAAATTATTAGAATGAACTCACCTCCGCTTCGCTAGCAAGATTAAGTTTCTTCACAAGATACTTTTGAATAAACGAGACAGGCACAGTACCCTCCCTGTGATGAGATAAGAAATGAGAGGACTACACCTTATGAGCTATCACAATCTTATTAGTTATCATCCAAAGGGGAATAAATTCAACAAGTGTAGTTGAGAAAGGAAAAATTAAAGAAAAATACAGGAAACAGCAATACATATATACTATATTTCAATATGGCAGCTAAGTTTTCCTTAGCAAAAAAATGCGACTTAGACAATGATTACTAAAGATATTTCAAGGTAACTGAAGGATAAAAAAAAGTAAATAGCTCAAACATGATAAAGATAGCATAATCTTCAAAGACATTTCAAGATAATCCCAGAAGTACACAATCATGATAACCATAAAATCCTAGTAAGTAATTGTGCATGCTTATCTTAAAATTTGGGCTTAGGCCTAACTCAACCCCACAAAATCAACTTGTCAGGTGAAAATGGCTCAAACTTTAAAAGAACTACTTAGGTCATATCTTCAGGCAATGTGGGGGCTAAACACACATCCTCGCACGCAGGACAATGAAGGTGTTGGAGGCTACATTGAAGGAAATGCCCATGCCATAAAAGAACTACTTAGGTCATATCTTTAAGCAATGTGGTTCTAAACGCACACTCTCATACTCAGTACATTGAAGGTGTCAGAGGCTACAATGAAAGAAATCGAAAGTTGCCCCAATTAAGGTGGCTAGGAGAGGACCGCAATTAAAGCGGCTTTCCAACACCCTTCCTCACACCTAGGGCTATGGGCCTAGAGTGTGGACAATGTGGGTGTCCCGACAATAGATCTAAGATAGACTTTGGTATCATCTCAGTTTAGATTTGAGCCTAACATCTATTCAAAAGCAAGCTCATAGGGTAAGCGTTAATCCCCCACTTATAACATCTATTCATACCATATCATTATCTAATTTGAGGGTCTCAACGCACAATTTTTACAGACAGCACAATGAATTGAAGGCTGCAATGAAAGAAGCCCAACCCAAACTTGCCACAGTCAAGGGGGCCAGCAGCAGACCGCAATTAAGGCAGCTAGCTTTCTAACAGCTTCAAATTGAGAACTAAAAGTCTTCTGGAAGTCTAAAGTCTAAACTTACAAACTCAACAAAGACAACCTAAATTTGGATGGGAGAAAAGACAATATAAGTTTTTATAGCAAAAATGTTATAAATGCAAGATGACTAATGATTGTTGGAGAGGGAAAAAAGGTCGAAAAAATAAACAACTATGAACTAACAAAACATAATTTTTTCTTATCTTCATTCCTAAGTCATCTCACGAAATTAGATTCATACCATTTAAAAAGGTGAATTTTTATCTGAGAGGGGCACATCTTTCATATGTAAAAGCGGTTTTTTGTCTTACCTTCTTGTTTCTATTACATCTTGGAAACTTAAAATTTAGCCTACCTAACGTGGTTAATTAGACGTACAGATTTGAAAGTTATTTTATGAAATTATAAATAAGAATAGGGGGATTTCTCTCGTGTCAATTCACAGACCAAGTTGCTTGCCAAATTGCATAGTCAAGAAAAAACATGGGGGGAATAAAAAAGACAAACCGAAAGACAACAAGAGTTGAAAAAATTACTTTATTCTTAAATAGCATGCCGAGATCTGTGGCAAGGAAATATCTCCATTCCTGAATAACAAGGTCAATGCAACGCTTCAGGATCCATAGAAGAAAAGCAATTCATGATTTATAAGATCAATGAATAGAGAATGCATATAGAAAGGTAACTTACTGGTCTTCTAAAGCAACTAATGAAAACCAAATAGGACTATTTTTCCTGTTGCATCTGTTCCCTGTTGCATTTAGCACTAGTTGTGATGAGGCAGACATCTCAGATGCTGCTGCTCTCTTCTGATTAGCAGGACGCAACCTTTTTTGCTTGACCGGTCCTGAAAGCAAGGTGTTTCCATCTTTGTCATCTCCAAACTTTGTTTTATGTCCGTTACTCTTGTTTTTGGTTTTAGGCATGTGCAGTTCACTCTGGACATATGTAGGTAGCTCTGATTTGGTTGCAATTTCAGACATCTGTATTCCACCATGAGGAGTAGCTGGAGATTCTATTTTGGCAACAGGAGTCCCTTGTAAATTTAACCTTGAGGACTTTGTTCTATTGGCGGCTTCAACAAGACAGTTCAAAGGCGTCCAGAGATCAACCTTCCCTTCTGTAAGGTCCATATTGTTGTTCGTATCTTCATTGACTCTATGCTTCTTAGAAGTCTCAGCTAAGGAAGAAGCCTACAACAATATAATGATCGTGCATGCACATAATCATCGCATGAAACAGAGTCGTAATGATTCAAGTAAAAGCCCAACCACAAATAGAAAAGTAAAAGTCCTAGGAACACATATCCCACACCCGACTTTCATTTTTGTGCAGACATATGCAATAAAGCAAAGACTGAGCTTACCAGAGTATCTTCATCATGTGTTTCTTCTCTCTTAATGGAATCTTCAGGGATAAAATTGCATCCACGTGAAGCAGCGGACTTTCTTGTACCAGTTTTTGTTCTCTTTCCTGTAAAGCCAGTATGTGTTGAAACTTTGGGAGCACTAACCACCAATGATGAAAGTGATCTTTCCTTCCTTTTTGCTGGCAGGGGTGTTGAGGGAACAACTTCTTGGGCTATAACCTTTTTTCGTTTAAAAGGGAATATTTTGGTCCTAATATCTTGCAGATTGTGATCAGGCCTGGAGATAATTAATAGGCACACATGATTATTTATGAACAGGTCTTCATATAGATTTATTGGATATCTGATATTTAAGTTCTATAAAACAAATTATGCATGCAATCATTTAAGAATAAGTCATTCAAGTTTAAAGACAGGTTCAAGAAAATCAGGGGTGTAATATTCTTGGAGATGAGGAAGATATCACTGTGATTTTCACATTGGCTATTGCATAAACACCAGCCTTCACTCTTCACCAAAAATCAGATGTAGCAGTTTGATGAAATGTTCAATTTATTTCATAATGAAAATATACCAGAGGAAATGCCCACAAAAGATGCAATTTAATACAATGCTAAGTAACAGATAGTATTAACAGTTAAGGTAGAAGGATGCCTCATAGAATAAAACATACAATTTCGATAAACGAAAAGTGCAAATGGTTAAGTTAGGTCAACAATTATAGTTCCCTGTTACAAACACATGCAACAAGTAATGATTAATGATTTATGAGAAAAGTATTAGCTAATCACATTACTAGAAAAATAGTGGACAAATTAGATATCATCTCAGATTTACAAAGTAAATATTACTAAAAGTTTTCTGAAATAGTGCAATAAATAAATGAAGAGATTTAATTTAAGGCTTTAAAAGATTAATGTCATTAATAAGGGAGAGAAAAGGCAAAGATTGATAATATGCATCAATAAATCTGTAAAATCATGTTCTCTTGTACAAAAAAAAAATAGCTTCAAATATCACAACTGAATAAACATATATTAACATGTCTGCAGCAAGGCATTCTAACAACATGTGTGTTAAGTTTGAAGAATTCACAAGTCACACAAATCAGAGATACGGAGAAAAACGAACCTGAGCTTTTCCACCGGAAGGCAGCCCAGATCAATGCTGCATACAGGACAGCAATCGGTCTCTTCATCTGAAAGTTTATCATATATGCACTTCCTGCAAACTGGTGCAGGATTCAACGTTCAATGTAATGCACAAACAGATATTACAAATGTGTATTATTCAAATTCAATCATGCATAATAAATCTAATACTCATTTTGAATTGTAAAATCAACATATTACTAAATCATGTTGAATCCGCACTTGCTCAAGAAACAACAGAAGTACATAACAGTTAAAGAGTTAACCACCTTATACTCCTATAATACTGTTTGACATTATTGAAATGGAAAAAGAAAAAAAAAAATAGTCGTGGTTGTTCTCTAGTATCAATGAAATCATAGAAATCAACAGAAACAATAAATCACAGAAAATATAAAATTAAAATAAATTGAATGCATCGAGTGAGTTAGTTGACTTAGCGATGTTGCTCAATCACCATATAACAAACAAAGCTAATGTTCAACGTTGGTATTGTGAGCATGCTAATAGTTATAATAATAAATATTAGTAAGAGCAAGATATAATGAATGAATAGAGCGAAACAAAGAATGAAAAAAGTGGTAGTAATAATAATTAAGCAATAAGGGTTATAGAAAATAAAAACGTAGCGTAGCGTTGATGCGACGTGGAAAATCCGAAAGAGGAGAGGAAAATAATACAAATCGAGAGAAATAATAAAAGTGAAATAAAATTAAGATAAAATTGGGAGGGGAAAGCAATTAAGAATGATGAGAATAAGAAGAAGAAGATAGATCGAGAGAGAAACGAACAAGTGTGAAGGCAGAGAGATATGGTGGTAGCATCTTTCAAAAGCTTATGACAAAGAGGGCATGTCATGCATGCTTCAAGCGTTTCTCTTTTCACTTTCACTACCATCTTCTTCGCATTGCCAATGGGATCTAATCTCTCTTCTTAAGGAACGACGAATTGTTACCACGTTAAATTTAATTAACTCTTTTCTAGATACAGACCGATCGACTCGCTTCAATCCAATGTTGCTGTCGTTGTTGTTTTGTGTTGGACGAAAACAGAAAACAAGAAGAAAGAAACAGCGAGCGAATGAGCGTAACAAATCCACGCTTTGTGTGCCTTGCTGCTCTCTCTCTATGTATACGATACCGTCGTATATTATCCTGTATTTATACTCTTTTTTACAACCTCTATCTTAATCTTACCGTTTTACTATACTCAACAAAACACGCTTTGCAGTTCACCTTTTTTACCCTACTTATTCTTCTTGTCAAAAACAATCATCAGATTTGTAACAAAAAATATAAATAAACAATTAAGAGAATTGTTAAAAAAAAAACGAAAAAAATGCACAATCTAATTTGGATCCCTTTATTCATGGGCAGCGTATTTACAGAGACTTCTTTGAGACGCGACATTTAAACTAATGCAATGACTTGTTGAAACTGTTTTAACCACTTGATTTGCAAAACTGCATCTGATTCTATACTATTATACTGCACGCTATATAGTAAATAAATAAATTATCTACAGCAGCAACACAACTACTATATATTTATTGCCAACAGCAACAATTATAACGCAACAAATCCGTTATGGTCATGATATGATGATGGCTCCTCTCTATTTTACAATTTATTAGGATGCAACTTTTTATTAAACTTGTGAAGAACTTATTCTTTGTAAATATTATTACTTTGAAGAAACTGAATTTTCTGGCATGACTTTTGATCTATAAGACATTTCATAAAATTAAACTAGGTATACAATAAAAATAAAATACAACTTCTTATAAAAAAAAAAAACATATATGTTTTCCCTTGCAACTGCAGAATAACTTGCTATCGTGAATTGATTATTATTCAATGATAAAGGACTAGTAGTTGTGTACATATATATATCATTTTGCTTATTTTTTATGTTATTAACGGCTTACAGTAATAAGCAGGAATCGATCAATCCTGCTAACTAGAAAGCCGCCTCGCTAGTCTCTACCTATATATACATAATTATTATTATTTATAAGTTGAATTGTTACAGGGAGAAGTGATTAATTAGTCACCACAGTTAACAAAGTGATAGTTGATAATAGGATTTCCTTGAGTATGACCGTTCCCTTTATTTAGCCTTTGGAACACACCAATATCCAAATCCAAGCCCCCACCCCTGCACCGATCAACAATTCTTACTGCTTTTTTTTTACTGTTTGTCACATGCAAAGTAAAAAAAACAAAAACAATCCATCATCACCAATTAATTAGCTATTGTCCGCTCTATGGTTTTAAAATCCATAACGCAACCACAATTGCAGTCATAACATTGCGAATTTTAAAATCTTCGCAACAGCATCGCAGTTGTAATTTAAGCCGCATTTGTATTTTCCCGTAATATAAAAGTCCGCAGCATAATTGTCATTGTGAACACTATTGTATATTTTGAAGTTTTCACAACAGCATTGTAGTCACAATTTAGGCTGCATGATCGCATGTGTTTGTATTCTTCTACGATATAAAAGTTAACGGCATAGCTACAATTGCAACTTAAAATCATAGAGAGGTATATTGTTAGCTTGATGGATAAAGTGGGAGATAGGAAGTGTAGTGATAAAGAGATCGCGAATTCGAATTCCAAAATTTGAACCAAATTTCTCTTACATCCAAATGTTAACGATGTCCGCGTCAACCACCAAAGATGGAATTCTAAACATAAATTTTTTGAATGTCTCAACCTTAATATTGGACTACACCTAACCTAACGGAAATGACACGTGATGAAAATAGCTCAATTAGAAATGAAAAATATTGTACCTTCAAACAGTTGCCACAAGCTGCTTGGCCGCAGAAGGCTGCTCAACCATATTTTATACGCCATGACCACGGCGTTCAAGTCCCAGTTATGCTGTTCCGGATTATATGGCTGAGAGATAGCTTTCACATTAATTAGTAGCACTCTGAGCAAAGAAGAAAGTTTTGCCATTGCTTATGATTGTATGTTGTACTAATTAATTTGAGCACCGGGAAGGTTCTTGGATTTATAGTGCAAAATATATTTAAGAATACGTACTCTCGTTGTTTGAAACGTGTAATCACGTGTCCTTTTCTTTACGATATATGTTGTTGTTATTTGTGACATTGATTTTTTATCAGTAAGATTTGATAATTGTTACTTGTTACACGTTAATACATAGTAAGGCAGGTTTGATTCTATCGGGCGAAGAAGAGAAGAGAGATTTTTAAGAGAATAAAAAAAGAGAAAATATTTTTAAATGATCTCTCATAAAACTTAGTATTTTCCTTAATGGAATATGGATGAAATTTTCGTATTATTGACTTTACTTATTACTACTTTATATAAAATTTCTGCATAAGCCAAAAAAAATGGAATCGACGCTTGCCAAAGAAACAAAAACAAACAGTGTAATATCATCAAGCATAGTTGGGTTTCTCCAATATATTAAGCCAATGATAGCGTAAATTTTGATGTGTTAAGGAGGATAACCAAATCTATAACTATATATTTTTATTCAAAGGCAGAAAGAGTCTAGTATGAAACTCTGTTACTAACACAGTAACAGGGGCACTTATTGATTAGATAAAGATGATTTGAGTAATTAAGCATTAAGGATGGAGAGTAAAGGGTGGGTGATGTCTAGCTCATTCCCACAATCCACAAACTGATAGTTAACAATGAGATGCCCCTGTTGGTATCCTCTGCCATCTGTGTCTATTCTGTTAAACACTCCCACATCCAAATCCAACCCTCCATTGCTACATTGATCTACAATTCTCACTGTTTCCTGTGCTCCTGTACCTGTATTTGTCACCTGCATAATCACATTCCCATCCAACACACATCAATTCATCTCTAATTTATATATTCAATCATTTTAGAGTAAAATATAAAGTAAACTGTCATTTTCATCCTTAAATTTGTGATACACTAACACTATATGTTTCTCTTTTAGTAATTTTTTGAATCAAAATCAATAATATAAAACACATTATAAGATCAAACTAAATAATGTAAAAAAATCAAATTATATTACGACAACTGTTACACAGGATCAAATCACTATTTGTTTTATAAATTAAGAAACAAAAATATATAAAATCTTTGTTTGAATAATCAATTTATAATATAAATATTCATCATGTAATTATTTATATACAATTTAAAAGATGAATTAAAATTAAACTATTTTTATATAACTTATAAACTATTTTTATAATCTAACTTAAAGAGTTTATAGGAATTTAAAATTTATTTGAGATGTAAAAAAACCCATATAATCTCAATGGCAGGGTGACACAGTGACCGCATGCATGCTAGCACTTAGCAAAGCCAAATTCCTCTCATATATAAAATAAGTTAATAAGGTGAAATAAAAAATAAAATAAAAAAGGCGAAAATTAAAATTGGTTCTTACTCTAAGACACTTTCCACAAGAAGCTTGACCGCGAGGTCCAACGGGGCCACAGAACGCCGTCCAACCATATTTGCTACGCCAAGAGTAAGGCTTACTCGCATCCCAAGTGGAGCAATAAGCACTAACGGCGTTTAAATCCCATCCATGTTGCTCAGGTTGATAGTAATGATAGGTGGCACGAACATTAGAAGCACTTTCACCACCACCACTGCCATGACAATTACTTTGACAGTTCTTAGAAGGTGAACAGTAATCATCGGTGTCGCCACAATAACCGTATTGGCTGCAGCAAAGGTTGTTTGGACATGTCTTCCCTCCAGCTTGTCTACCGCATTGTTCACCAATCGCTGTATATATCAAACACCCCAAAGTCAATACTGCTACTACTTCTAATTTTCCCATTATGTTTTCCACCCATTTTCCTCTGCCTTTGCTTCCCAATTTATATACTACTATAAGATAAGATATGGATCAATACTTCACCGTCGTTTTCCAATTGCATTAATATAAATATTAGATGACGGGTCCATGATGTGGATATATAAATATAAATATTAGATGACGGGTCTCAGATAAGCTAAGATAATAAATAAATAGATAGTTAGATACTGATACATGAATACCAAATTCATATCATGGTGGCGGCTAAGGGTTCAATTGGTCAACAATCGAGAAAGAGTAACATAGCAAATTGACAACTCTCAGTTTTGGTTGAACTTTTCTTGAACAAATTTATTCATAATTATTTTTTTTTCAAATTTAATTAGTTTAAACTTAAAGCAATATTATAAGAGAATATAAGATACACATACTTAGCGTAGATTTTTTTTTTTATACTGGCGTTTAATTAAAATACGGTATTTAGCGCTTATCTTTAA
>JBBPBQ010020321.1:63179353-63231257 GCA_037974755.1 Cicer yamashitae | reverse complement strand
AAAAAAAAAAAAAATATTGTCCACCTCATTTTTAAGCATTGCCAAATTTTAGGGTTTTAAATGACAATCTATTTTATACAAATTTTTTGCAAACAAAATACTACTTTCTAATTATTATTATATACGCAAATCAAAATTACTCAACCATATATTTTATCCCAACTATACATTCTTTTTTATCTTTCAACTATCAACATAAGATATGAGAACACTAACAACAAAATAATATTAAAATAATTGAAATTGCACTCTTCAATTTAAACATTAGAAAAAACACAAAAAATAAAATATATAAAACAAATATTTTTAATTTATAAATACTAGAAATACATCGAATAAATATTTATAACTGATGCATAACTAAAATGGGACAAATATTTGTCTATGATAAATAAATAAATAAACGTATGACATATTTGACGGTGATAAATAAAAAAGCATAAGACAAATGTTTGTTATTAATAATTTTAATAAAACGTTCTTAAGCCCTAACTCAATTGGCAAATGCCGATATAGTTAGGTTGAACGTCTTGTCCCGAATTCGAACCCAGGACCTCACAGTTGTGTGAGATAAAAAATAATAATAATTTTAATAAAATATTGAACAAATCTCTGTCATTGATTAATATTAAAATAACACAAAACATGAGACAAATATTTGTCGTTAATAATAAAATAAAAAATATGGAACAAATATTTCTCACTAATAAATAAAATAAGATGTTTTATTTGATGTATAAATGAAATACATATAAAATACCAATGATGCATCACTCGTGTGTTAGCACGGATTTCTTGCTAGTTTTCATAAAAAATTATAGTTTGTGTATTGTAATAGTTCTCATTTTCATATTAACAAAATCAAAACATTAACTATAACGAAATATTTAATGATAAATATTTGTCTTGTGTATGATTTTATAATATACTATAGTTATTCTAGTTTATATTTAAAAGATATTCATAAAATATTAAATTAAACTAATTGATTATGACTTGTATATAAATTGTAAGCTACAATTGTTTCTTTAGTGTCTCATCTTAATCAAAGCTAAAAATATCCTCAAAACATTGTTGTGTTAAAATTATAGTTATTGCACTATAATTGCTTTCATTTTCATGTCGATGATTTTAAAAAGCTACTAATTCTAATGAAGTATATGGTGACAAATTATTTAGCGACAAACATTTATTCTGTCTATGAATTGCATGTTTCAATGGCTTTCATTTTTTAGAAAAAAACGTTAAAAAATTGAAGCATGGAAAATTATAGTTAGTGTATTATAATTTATTGTCGTTATAATTAGTATATTATAATTATTAATATTTTAATTTAGAACATATAAAAAAATAATAAAGGTGTGATTGGTTGCGGGGAAAAAGTGAAAAGAGATAAATATGTGAAAAAAAGTATGAGAAGAGAGAAAGAGATAATAAGTAAGAAAAATTTGATATATTGTTTCGTATAAAAGCAAATATGAGAGAAATAGAAAAGCAATAAGTGCATGTAATTTATGAAAAGACAAAATTATACTTAGATAAAAATATTATACATTATACTTTTAACTTTAAATTTCTTTACAAAGTTAAATAATTAATTACATTATTTCAATATAATATATTATTAATTCTAATTTTATAAAATTATTTTAATTGAATCTAACAAACTATTCAATTAATTACATTACTCAACTAATAATTATTACAAAAACAAGAGAAATCGTTAAAAAAAAGTTACGAACAAAACTAGTGCAGATAACAATGCAAATAGTAAAATAAATACGTTTTATATATACTATTCAATTAATTATAAAATAACAGAAATTGTACAAAAAAAATTATGCACATAACAAATGCATATTGCAACCCAAAATAAAAAGAATTGCATTATATATTATGAAAAAAGTGCGTGGTCATAAAAAATTATTATGAATGAGAGATAAGAGTGGGAGGTAAAAAAAACATTGAGACTTTCTCTCCTCTTCAGTTGCATGGTTAGAGAGAAGAAAAAAAAAAGTAGAACCCGCTCTAATTTAGTATTTCGTCTATTTCTCTCTGTTTTACTAATCAGAAGAAGTGTAGCATTTTTCTCATTACTCTCTTGTTTGTCTTTCTCTCGCTCTTATTTCACATGTTACAATCAAAAGATAAATTAAACTAATTGATAAGTGAAAATTGTAACGCCCCTAATTTTAAATTCAAAGCATTACTTAAAATACTTATTCTTTAAAAAAATTTATGACAATTTTTTTTTAACCTTGATCATAAAAAAAACCAAGGCACAAACCCCTAGTCCAAATTTCTACTCATTTATATAGGTTGGGTCACACCAAGCCAGAACTCTTAACCCAAATTATTATTGAGATAGAAAAAAAATCATCTACATATAATACATACATATATATATATATATATGAGAAAAACATCTCAATTGATTAAATAATCTTTACTAACAACTTTATCAACGGCAATAAATCAAACAAGACAAATAATTATCACACATAAATTAAATTTTTTTGTAACAACTTGACCCTTATCGTTAATTACTGACTTTCTCGCCCCCTTTTCCTATCTGTAGGAAATAGCGAGTTTTTGCCTTATGTGAGAATCGAAACCGATACCTGGGGATAAGTACCTGACTCAATTGGTAGTGAGAATGAATGGACGATTGTACTTATCCCCCAAAGTACAAGTTTGAAAAAACTCACTATTTCCTATGGAGAGGAAAAGGGGACAAGAAAGTAGTGATTAACTGTCCCGATAACGACTTTGTATAAATTGTAAGCTTAAATTAGTTTTCTATAATGACTTATTTTCAGAAGAAAAAAACAATGTCAAAAAATTTATGTATGAAAAGTTATAGTTAATGTATTCTAATTATTTTACTTTTTATATCGACGATATTAAAATATACTAATTTTAACTAATTATTTAGGAATAAATATACATCCCTTATACAACTTTTGTAATAAACTATAATTAGTATTTTATATTTATTCTTATTTATTTTTAGAAGATATTTAGAATAAATTAAATTAAACTAACTGACTAATGACAAACATTTATCATGTGTATAAGTTGTACACTACAACTGTTTCTTTAGTGATTCATTTTTACAAAATAATGTTAAAAAGTTAATGTGTAAAAAAATATAATTAATGTATTATAATTGTCTAATTTTTATGAAGATGGTATTAAAAAACAATCATTTTAACGACATTTTTATTGACAAACATTTGTCCCGTATATGATTTTTATAATATATTATAGTTAATATACTATACTTATTCTCCTTTCAATTTAAAAGATATCTAGAAAATTATAAATTAAACTAATTTTCTTTACTAAACTAATTGATTAATAAAAAATATTTATTATTGTGTATGAATCGTACGCTACGATTGTTTCATTATTGATTAAGTTTCATATGTTCCAACGTCAAAAACTAGATGTATGAAAATTATAGTTAGCGTGTTATAATTGTTCTCATATTGATGTCGAAGTTATTAAAATAAAATTAATTATAATGATATATTTAGTGACAAATATTTGTCCCGTGTATGATTTTTATAATAAACTATAATTAGTATATTACAATTACATTCATTTTTATTTAAAACTATAAGTAAAATTTTTATTAGTAGTTTAGTGACAAATATTTGTCTAGCTTAGTGTATTACAATATGTTTTCATTTTTACCAAATACGAAATTATTTTATTTGTTGTTGGAGATGAAAATATGAATTTATTTGAAAATTTGAATTATGAATTTTATAAAAATATGAATTTTGTTGAAGATGATTACTAATGTTTTTAGTTTTGTTTGAAGATAATGATGAATTTTTTGTATTTATATAAAAGAAAAGAATGTTATTGATATTTTAAGACATAAAAATCAAATCGTTACTTAAAATTATATATAATATATGATCAAATCGGAAAAAAAATAAGGAATTTAATTTTTACATAAAATTAAGTTAAAGAACCGCAATAAATATTTTGTCTAAAAAAACATAATTTTTTAGATATAATTTAACTGAGTTAAATTTTTTCATTTACAATAAAAATTTAAAATGTCACAAATTATATTGAATTACAACAACAAATAAATTTAAATATACAAATTATATTATATTTATATATTATAAAATCTTCAATTTTATTTGCAATAAAATAATTAAAAAATACGTAATATCCACAATTACAATACAAAAACGGATACCATATAAATACCATATCTAGATACTTTATCATTTTAGAGATGTATATACTTCATAGTTTAAAACTAAACAAAATAAATTATTCTAAGCTTATCCGTAAAATATCATTACTAAATGAAACTTAATTAATCCTTTTAATCTAAATGTTTGTAAGTCTTTGTTTGTTTTGCATCACCATAATTAATTATAAAAGGCCCTGACTTTAATTAATTTTGATATTTTTTTCATTTGCATAACACATTTATTATATGCCGTTTCACTTCCATAACCATGTCCCCAATAAATATACTTACATGTGATGCTAATAAGTGTTTTTTACTATAATTGTTAAAATAGTTAAAATTAAAAGTTTTGTATTAAAAAGAACAAATTTTAAATATTTAAAAAGTTGAAAACATCACTTTCAGTATATTTTTAATGTGTAATTTCTATATTTAGTTACTTAACATGTGTTCTAACTATACTTCTCAGCATTTTTTTATATACTTAGCATTTCTTTTTAAGTAACTAAATTTTTTTTTTTAAATATCAAATTGATTAATAAAGAGTCAAATGCTAATCAATAACTTTGATCACAACCATAAAATCAAAATCTGAAAAAATGAGGACTTTCTTGCAAAATTAGATGAGTTATTTTTCCTCTCCTTTGCAATATTAATAGGAAATCAAGTTATCATACAGTTACGTTTGGTTATAAATAAAGTTGAAATTTATAAGAAATTGATATATTGAATGGTAAGACCCAATGAAACCTAAATTTAATGATTTTAGTTTCACAAGGAATAAACACCGATTACTTTATTTGTTACTACTAACTTGTCGTGTTATACTCAATTATAAATCCCTTGTCTCTAATCATTTTATTTTTTTAATTAACTCTACAATTTCCTTTTCTTTTTAAAAATAACAAAAATATCAATAAAAGTCAAAAACTTGCAAAATTAGATGACTTATTTTTCTTGTAGACTGATTTCCTTTGCAATGTTATTAGAAAATCAACTTATCATAGTCTAAATAAAATTGAAAATCACAAAGAGTTAATATATTGAATGGGAAGAACAACAATGCCTAGATTCAATGATTCTAGTTTAGCATTGAATAATCACTCATGTTAGGGCTGATTTAAGTAAATCATAACAAAATTTGAAATTGGTAAAATTAAACATATAAATCATATTCTATAAAAAAAGTGATCCACCATATAACCAACATTTTTTATAACTAATTTCTTGAAACATCCATAATATGAAAAAATTTGCACCAAAAAGCATACATCAAAATCTAACATATTTTTGTGAATAAGAAAAAGGTGTAAGAAAGACTAGTAGTACATGTTGAAACAAATCAATATATATATATAGAGAGAGATAGAGAGAGAGAGAGAGAGGGGAAACGCGAGCATGAGTGAAGGTCAAGAGACACAAACTCAGAGATAGAGTGAGAGAGTGCGGAATCAGGAATCAGTTAACGGCGCCTCGTCGTTCGTCTTTCTCTCTTGCTCGTAATTGGCTAAGGCATACGTAAAAATTAACCATTGAAGGCGTAACCCTAAAACCCTAATTTGGTTTAAATGCATTGACAATTAACAGATTTGGAAGAACCCTAGAAGAATAACAGAATCAATGGCTATGGCGGAGTTAGGGCAACAGACGGTGGAGCTATCCACTCTCGTTACTCGTACTGCTCAGGATTCATACAACTCCCTTAAAGAACTTGTCGATAAATGTAGGTCCACCGAATTATCCGATACCGATAAGAAGATTAGCATGCTCAAGTTCCTCAGCAAGACTCAACAGCGCATGATCCGTCTCAATGTCCTTTCCAAGTGGTGCCAACAGGCGTGTTTTTTCAACTCCTTTCATATTTCTCCCATTTATCTTCTTGAATATCAACTCTTCTATTGTTTTTTGTTATTAGTTAATTTTTATTTGATTAAAGTATATATAATGTGTTTGTTGTGTATCATATGGTTACGATATTAATGATGATGATAACTAGTGTTAGAGCAAGAGAAACAAAGATTTATTTATGTGATGATTTGATTGTAATTTGTGGCCTTGTAGGTTCCTTTAATATATGGAGTGTTGATTATGTATGAATTAATAATGATAATAATAATTAGTGTTAGAGAAAGAGAAAAAACAAGGTTTATTTTGTGATTATTTGCTTATAATTTGTGGCTTTGCAGGTTCCTTTGATACAACACTGTCAGCAATTGGCTTCCACTGTTTCGAATCATGACATGTGTTTTACTCAGGCTGCGGATTCGTTGTTTTTTATGCACGAGGGGCTTCAGCAAGCTCGGGCTCCGGTTTATGATGTTCCCTCCGCCGTTGAAATTCTTCTCAGTGGAAGTTACCAGCGTTTGCCAAAGTGTATAGAAGATGTTGGTTCTCAGTATGCCTTGACTGAAGATAAGCAAAAGCCTGCTTTGAATAAGTTGGACACGCTTGTTCGGTCCAAATTGCTTGAAGTTTCTCTTCCCAAAGAAATTTCTGATATAAAAGTTTCTGATGGTACTGCAATGGTTAGGGTGGACGGAGAGTTTCAGGTTTTATTAACACTTGGGTATCGAGGACACATGTCCTTGTGGAGAATATTGCATTTGGAGCTGCTTGTCGGTGAAAAAAATAAGCCTGTGAAATTGGAAGAACTGCGGCGACATGTGCTTGGAGATGATCTAGAGAGACGGATGGCAGCGACTGAAAATCCGTTTTCAATATTGTACTCGGTTCTTCATGAGCTGTGTGTTGCACTTGTTATGGACACAGTAATAAGGCAAGTGCAAGCCCTTCGACAGGGAAGATGGAAAGATGCAATTCGGTTTGAGCTAATAACCGAGGGTGGCACTGGTCATGGGGCAAGTTCAAGCTCTGTGCAGAACCCTGATGGGGAATCTGATTCATCTGGTATACGAACTCCAGGGTTGAAAATTGTATACTGGTTAGATTTTGATAAAAATGCTGGTATGTCTGATTCAGGTGTGTGTCCATTTATTAAAGTCGAACCTGGATCAGACCTTCAGATAAAGTGCACACACAGTAACTTTGTCATTGATCCGTTAACGGGCAAGGAGGCAGAGTTTTTCTTAGACCAGAATTGTATTGATGTTGAGGGGTTGCTGCTAAAAGCTATTTGTTGCAATAGATATACTCGGCTGCTGGAAATTAAAAGAGAATTGATAAAAAACGTTCAGGTCTGTAGAACAGCAGATGATGTTGTGCTCCAGTCTCGTATGGGTGAACCTGATATTGAACACAAGCAGGTTAGGCTTATTGAAGAAATTCCAAATTGGTATTTTGCATTGGGATTTCTGTTACGAGTCCTGTTCTGTTATATGACTCTTGTGTGTTTTGTTTTATGCTAAAATTATATTCATCTTATTTCTGCATTATCTGTCAATGGTTTGAGGTTTACTTTGTTGATATGCACATGTTTCCAGTTAAAATACTGTTCACCACTTGATCCTTCATTTACTTATTACTAACTGCTGTTGCAATTTTATGGTACCTTTTTATAAATCTTCCATGTAATTTTGTGCACTACCTTATTTCTTTAATCTCAATGGGTTTTAAAATAAAGACATGTTTCTCTCTGAAGAAGGATGATAAGTGCTGCAACAAGGAGTTGGACGGGCATGAGGTACTGCGTGTGCGAGCTTATGGCTCTTCATTTTTTACTCTTGGAATTAGTATCAGGTACCTTATTTCACTCACTTGTTTTTCCTCCTAACTAATCTCTTGCATTTTAACTTTGGGATTTTCAAATCAATTCCCCCCCTTTTTCATTCAGGAATGGCCGATTCCTTCTTCAATCATCACAAAACATAGTTGTTTCTTCTGCCTTGTTAGAATGTGAAGAAGCTTTAAATCAGGGATCTATGACTGCAGCTGAGGTCTTCCTAAGCTTGAGAAGCAAAAGTATGTTGCACTTATTTGCATCTATCGGAAGGGTTTTGGGCCTTGAGGTATATTTTCCTGTTATTTTCTCCTTTTATTGATCAAAGAAAAATCTCTAAATCAGTTTTGGACTGTCTTTGAGCTTACTTTTATTCAGATCACCAGCTTCTGTAAAACTTATGGATTATGGACCACCCTTGCAGGTATATGAGCATGGACTGAATACAGTTAAAATACCCAAAACCTTTTTGAACAGTTCACCGATGCTAATGATGGGATTCCCAGACTGTGGAAGCTCTTACTTCCTGCTTATGCAACTTGATAAAGATTTTAAACCCTTGTTTAAGTTGTTAGAGACCCACCCAGATCCATCCGGAAAAGATAATTTGTTTGGTGACCTTAATCAGGTGCTGCGGTTCAAGAAAATCGATATAGCACAAATGCAGGTGCTTGAAGATGAAATGAATTTAAGCCTGGTGGACTGGGGAAAGTTGCGCACCATTTTGCCCAATGCTGCTTGTTCAGATCAAATACTTGGACATGAGCTTTATTCTGATATAGGCCTTGAGAGTTCCATACACATTTCAAGAGGCCATCATCCATCAGGTTTTTCATCACTGGTTGATGAAGTTTTTGGACTTGAGAAAGGGTCTTTTGTACCTCCATTCCCTATTCAAAATCTTGCTTCCCCCTCAAATACATCTCTTCCTTCTCATTATGGTTCTGTCCCAATGAATAGTCATAGTTTAAAGGCTGGAATACCATCTCCAAAGTGGGAAGGAGGCATGCAGATATCACAGGTTAATAATGTAACTACCCTCTATAATGGTTCCATGTTCTCATCAGGCGGTGTGAAGGGTCCAGTTCAATCTAGTTCTGTTGGCTCAATTCCCACTGGACAAGGAAGGAGCACTGTTGGAAAAAAGCTTTCTGCCTCAAAGTCTGAACAGGATTTGGCTTCTGTTAAATCTCCACATTCTGTTGACATTAGTTCCTCTACTCCAATGGATGAAGATACTGCTAATGATGCTTTATCTGGTAGTCGTTCATCTCTGTTATCTCCTCCCCGACCAACTAACTCTCGGTTGTCAGCACCTAGTTCCAGACCTAATGGACCACATGTTGAATCGTTCAAGGCTGCTGGATCTAGTTCATGTGCTACAACTCCCGTATGTAAGATTCTTTCTTTGTGTCCTCATCTTTATTGTGTGAAGTGTGTCTACACTGTTACAGTTTTTTCTACCCTTTCTAACCATATTGACTGTAATAATACGAATGTTTACAGCCCAGGGACTGGAATGCACAGTTGCTTTTGCCACTAGTGAAGATGTTATCTCTGAACATGATAAAAAATCTCGAAAGCGAACGGCTTCAAATATGTTGAATTTGATTCCATCTCTTCAAGGTGTTGTCAAAAACCAAGGAAACTGCAAGAGAAGAAAGATTTCAGATTCATGTGGCTCTCAACTGTCTTTGCCACATGGCACTATTTCCTCTGAAATGATTCCCAAAGATGAAGGATGCAGTTATGGAAGTTTAATTGCAGAAGCAAATAAGGGAAATGCTCCATCTAGCATTTATGTAGCGGCTCTTCTTCATGTGGTCAGGCATTCTTCACTTTGCCTTAAGCATGCTAGGCTAACCAGCCAGATGGATGCTTTAGAGATATCATATGTTGAAGAAGTGGGTTACCGGAGTGCATCCTCAAACATTTGGTTTCGACTTCCATTTGCCAGAGGTGATTCATGGCAACATATATGCTTGCGACTTGGCCGGCCTGGTTGTATGTATTGGGATGTTAAAATAAATGACCAGCACTTCAGGGATTTATGGGAGCTTCAGAAAGGGAGCAGTAACACACCATGGGGTTCAGGTGTTCGAATTGCTAATACATCTGATATAGATTCACATATACATTATGATCCAGATGGTGTTGTTTTGAGTTATCAATCAGTCGAGGAAGATAGTATAAAGAAATTAGTGGCTGATATCCAAAGGCTTGCCAATGCAAGAACATTTTCCATTGGCATGCGAAAGTTGCTTGGTACAAGAGCAGATGAGAGGTCAGAAGAGCTTATTACAAGTTCTGATGCCAAAATATCTGGTGCCAAGACTGCTTCAGATACTGCAGACAAACTATCGGAACAGATGAGAAGGGCATTTAGAATTGAGGCAGTTGGACTGATGAGCTTGTGGTTTAGCTTTGGTTCAAGTGTCCTTGCTCGTTTTGTTGTTGAATGGGAATCCGGTAAAGAGGGTTGCACAATGCATGTGTCTCCTGATCAACTTTGGCCTCACACCAAGGTTTGTTTACTTCAACTGATTGCTATTTGTTTGTTCTCCCCATTTCTCCCCAGAAATCTGTTAATATTTTGTGCCAGTAATGGATGCCCATATTCTTCTGTCATGCTTCTAATTGTGTGAAATTATAAGAATATATGCATGCTACACTATCCCGTCATGATAATGGAATCAATCTGTTTTTCTGGTTCACTCTACATTATTTCCCGTCATGATGATGGAATCAATCTGTTTTCCCTTTCACTAGACTCAATACCCATTATCCTGCAAGGTATTGTTCTCTTTTGACTGTACTTCATCCATTTCATGTTTATTCTGCATATTTATACTGCCTTTTAGGTGAAAAGTACCAAGCAGAATGTTTCTTTCACATGTACACCTTTTTAAGCAGTATAAACTAGAGGGGGCGGTAGATTAGTTTTTTATGGTTATGTCTGCTGATATGCTTGGTGCAATTTCATTCTGTGATACTTCAGTGGCAATAAGAAACCAGAAACTTTATGGAAAGTTTTCTTTTGAATAAATTTATGAAATTATGAAATATGTTCCTATATGATTCCCCACCAATCCCAAAAAAATCCCAAGCCTATATATTTACTATATTAGATGCTTGTGTTTTGTACAGTTTCTGGAAGACTTCATAAATGGAGCTGAAGTTTCATCGCTTCTGGATTGCATTCGGCTGACTGCAGGGCCGTTGCATGCTCTGGCAGCTGCAACCAGGCCAGCACGAGCTGGTCCTGTTCCAGGGGTTGCAGCCGCCCTATCTTCTTTCCCTAAACAAGCCGGTTATATATCATCACAAGGACTTCTGCTTGGTAGTTCAACTGCTAATGTTGGTCAGCCTGCTTCTGGTCCTGGAGCAAATACTGTCCTGTCTAATGCTAGTGGTATTACTAACCAAACTCTTTCAATGTTAGCTGCTGCTGGGCGTGGTGGCCCAGGCATTGTTCCCAGTTCTCTTTTGCCCTTTGATGTCTCCGTTGTGCTCCGTGGCCCTTATTGGATACGAATCATGTACCGGAAACAGTTTGCAGTTGACATGCGTTGCTTTGCAGGAGATCAAGTGTGGTTGCAGCCTGCCACACCTCCTAAAGAGGGTCGTCTTTCTGGAGGGTCATTACCATGCCCCCAGTTTCGGCCTTTTATCATGGAACATGTGGCTCAGGAATTGAATGGATTAGATCCTAGTTTTACTGGACAACAGGCAGGTGGGCTGACAAATTCCAACAATCCAAATCCAAATTCCGGTACCCAGTTGATGGCTGCAAATGGGAACAGATTAAACTCTGCTGCAATGCCTAGGACAGGAAACCAAGCAGCTAGTTTGAACCGTATGGGAAATGCTTTAGCAGGCTCTTCAAACTTGGCTTTGATGACATCAGCAGTATCTCTACGAAGACCACCTGGAACAGTTGTCCCAGCACATGTCAGAGGTGAGTTGAACACAGCTATTATTGGCCTTGGTGATGACGGAGGATATGGAGGTGGTTGGGTTCCTCTTGTTGCTCTCAAAAAGGTTTTGAGAGGCATTCTGAAGTATCTTGGAGTGCTATGGCTATTTGCCCAGTTACCAGATCTTTTGAAAGAGATCCTAGGATCCATCTTGAAGGAAAATGAAGGTGCACTTTTGAACTTGGACCCTGAGCAGCCCGCATTGCGTTTTTTTGTTGGGTAAGTCCTTGTTTTCCCTCTCCTGCTGTGCTTACATCACTTTCCCCCTTCCCCCCTAGATACTTCTTTAAACATCTCTGATATTATATTCGTATTCCTTTTTCTATACTAGGAATTGTACTATCTCTTTACCTTTCCTACTAAAAGAAGTGAAAATAGGTGAATTTAAAACATCATCGATTATATTTTTGTTATTGGTACTGGGTTGTCTGCCTTTCTTTTTCATCTACCTATACCTTTTCAAATTTTTTCTTATATGATTATCTGTTTCATTGTCTTATTCACTTTCCTGGTGAGTATTTGTATTTTGGATAAGGATGTAAAATAATGGCCTTTTTTACAAAGTGTTATGTTTTGTTAACTTATAGTTTGAAACATGATCCATCAAATTAGCTTCTTCATGTTAATGGATGTTATTCATATTGATACTTTCTTTATATGACTTATTTGTTATAGTTGGCCAAAAATAACAATTTTGATCCTTTAGTATTTATAGAAGTTCAATTTTGTCCCCTTACTTTTAATTAGAACATCTCCAGTTCTAAGTCGATTTGATATCTCTCATGCCTGGTGCTATTAGAGTGTTACTGTTGTCTTTTTGCTAATGCATCTTTTTTGGCACACTATCTTTGCATCCTCAAAATGATATTTTAGGTGCTGAGAGGGTTTCTTCAGTATAATGCAATGCAACTTCTCAGCTATAGCATTAAAAATTGAATTAAAATGATGCCATGACTTAGGGACCATTTGTTGCATATTATAAAAGAATTGATTTTGGTACTCAATAATTTAGAGATTTTTACAAAAAGCTGAAGCTGTTGTTTGTTTGTCTAACATTATGAAAATATTTTTTTTTATAAAAAAAACCAGTTATGAAAAATGATTTTTTTTATAAGCTTCTAACAACTTCTCATTTGAAGCAGTTTTAGATTCTCATTTTTTCAAAAAGTTGTTACAAACAAATGTAAACTTTCAAAAGTGATTATTTAAAAAAAGTGATTTTTTATAAAATAAGCTTTAACATACGGGCTCTTAATTACTTCTAAGAGCAAATTTGTGGCAACGTTGCAATTGAAAATAATAGAGGAACCCCAGTCAAATTTGGTGAAACTAGGGCGAAAGTTGTAACCGAGCTTGAAAAAATAAAATATTAATAGCTAGCATCTTCTCATCCTCCTGTTAAATGTCTGCTACTCTTATTCCAGTTATCAGGACTCTAAATAAGAATGCTGTTTTTCATCTTTCTGCAGGGGATATGTATTTGCTGTTAGTGTCCATAGAGTTCAGCTTCTTCTTCAGGTGTTAAGTGTAAAACGCTTTCACCAACAACAGCAGCAGCAGCAACAAAACTCCAATCCTATACCAGAGGAGCTGAGTCCATCTGAAATAAGTGAGATCTGTGACTACTTCAGCCGTCGGGTGGCATCAGAGCCCTATGATGCTTCTCGTGTTGCTTCGTTCATAACCATGCTCACCTTACCCATACCAGTTTTGCGAGAATTTTTGAAATTAATTGCTTGGAAGAAGGGATTATCCCAGGCACAAGTTGGAGACGTTGTTTCAGCTCAAAAACCACGAATTGAATTATGTCTTGAAAATCATGCAGGGTTGAATGCCGATGAGAATTCAGAGAGCTCATCTGCATTTAGAAGCAACATCCATTATGACCGTCTCCATAATTCTGTTGATTTTGCACTCACTGTTGTTCTTGATTCTGCTCACATCCCTCACGTCAATGCTGCAGGCGGTGCTGCTTGGTTGCCTTACTGTGTTTCGGTTAGGTTGAGATATTCATTTGGCGAAAGTCTTAATGTATCCTTTCTCGGTATGAATGGTAGCCACGGCGGTAGGGCATGTTGGTCGCGTGTTGATGATTGGGAGAAATGCAAGCAGAGGGTGGCACGGACAGTGGAGGTTAATGCGAGCTCAGCGGCTGATGTAAGTCAAGGTAGGTTGAAATTAGTTGCAGATAGTGTGCAAAGAAATTTGCAAATGTGTATTCAAGGGCTTAGAGATGGTAGTGGGGTCACAGCCAGCTCTGGAGCAACATGATTTTGTTAATTTCGGCAGTGGTTATATCTATATATATGTTTGGGTCAGTGCTGTCAATATACATAGTTTATTATGGTATGGAAACGGTGCCATGTTGTGCTAAGTAAAGCATGGCCTCATCCTATCAGGTCTCGTTGGCTCGAGGTTATGCAGTTGTATTGGAGATGGATGACCTTTGCTGTAATGGAGAAGGAGCACTGGTGATTACAGATGATTTTGATAAAATTTGTGTGGATATTGGCATTTGACAGTCAAGCTTAAGATTTGAGGGCAATTTTAGATTACTGACAGATATTGAAAATGAGTATTTTGACGCATGTCAGATCATTAAGATTCAACATAGGTTGTACAATACTTGCTGATAGTGTAGTATCAAGTTTTCACTTTTGGGTTGGTGGTTTTTCTTGTACATATGTGATCTCAGATGAATAGATTAGCAAAAGAAATTTGTTATGCTCGAATTCTATACCCCAATACACATTTGCAAGCTGTTGAAATATTTGGTACCCATTCATTTAATTTTTAATCTATCTTGCCTTTCCCAACGCCATCGTTGGATTTTAAAATAAAATGATTAATTTCGTGAATTGATAAAAAATACAATTATCAAAATTACAATTGTCTAAAATTGTGTTTTTTTATGATAAAAATTCATCCACCATAATTATTATCATTTTTTGAGATAATACAAATCATGCATTAATTTATTTGATAACCTCATATTAACCCGTTTCAAAAATTTTCTTTAATATAAATACAAATATTTTTTTTACTATCATAATTATTATAATAAATTTTAATTTTTTTATTTGATATTCAATTTTAGTAATTTACACATATTAATTTTATTTAATTTTTTGGCATTTAAAAGTATTATTATAAAATAGAATTGAAGTAGAATGTGTATAAAATCATATTCTTCAAAATATCATGTTAAATATCAAAATAGAACTTAATTTCATTGACATATTAACTCATTAATCTACTTAAACATATGTTTGATTATTTATTCAAAAATGTTAAAATAAAATAGATTTTCAAGCAGACTAACAGCAATATCAAACTTCTATCAAAATCAGACTCAAATCTAAAAAGTAAGTCTATGACAGACTACGGACTAGATTTAACCCTTGAATTTTTTGATAGGTCATACTTAGGCCTAGCAAAACCTAGCTCAGACCAAGTCATTTTCATTAAATTCTTTTTTCCATTGCAAGTGCGTGTGAATACGCGTCATTGACAATAACCATAGTTAATGATATAGACAACAAGTTAAAAGCGTTTTATATCATTTTACTAATAACAGTTAACCTTTTCATCTAACGATAATATAAAACCAAAAGTTGAGCCTTCTTATTTTATGTCATTTTACTAATAATTTTACTAATAACAGTTAACCTTTTCATCTAACGATAATATAAAACCAAAAGTTGAACCTACTTAGATTATTATTTTTCTCACTTCTTCCCCAATACATCCACTTTTCTTCCTTCACTTAAGTTCTTTTCTTTACCTTCCATCCACTTAAAGCTTTGTTGTGACTAAACTGGTGAAAGGAGGAAATGCTAAATTTACAGGATCTTGGTGGGAGAAGAATGTTTCTTTTGAATGTATATATTGTCGTGGTGAAAATTTGATACCTACTTAACAAATCACATCTTTAACAAATCTCATGCACTCTCCTTAGAACTAGACACCTCAGTATCTTGCATCTCCTGTTTGCTCGCAGCAAAAGATTTATCAGATGGCTCCCCTCCTGTGGAATCAGGTTCTTTTTTAAGTTCAGATTCAAACTCCTTTGCTGCCTGCAAGATTTATAGTAAATAACCATATAAGGAATGAGGTAAGTATTTAACAGTGTGTAGATGATAACATATCATTAACTGATTCACATTAAAGTCAACGCCAGAATCCAAATTATTTGGCTGCTTGGGCGGAGCCGGACGACAAATCATACAGAGTAGTGAATTTATCCAAAGTCATATGAGGTATTGTGGATGCCAATCATAACATTAGGGGATCTTATATATCATTATCAAGATAAAAACTGACGATTACAACAGCCCCATATGACACTTTTTTCATACAAAGGTCGTTTCCAAGGACAGCCTCTTAAAGCATCGACTGAAGTTGTTGCTACACGACTAGAAGGTCGGGGGTTCATGTTGTGAAATCAGCCTCTTCCAAATGCAAGAAAAGATTTACTGCAATAGACTCAATGGGCCTGACCCTTTCCTGGATTTTGCCATGGCAAGAGCATTTAAACACCAAACTGTCCTCTTTTTTAACAAAGGTCCTCTTCATGTTTTAGAACCTATGATTAGTTTCTTGAAAGAATTGCTTGATTCGCTTCATTTCTTCTTCCCATTTTTGTTTGTGCATCAATATTTTATTTTACTCTTACCAGAAGTTTAAACTAGGGAGAGCTTCACCCCAAGAGACTTGCTGGGGTAAACAGTTAAATAGCATGTCTCAAAAAGATATATAAGTCAAACACGTGACTCCAACAAAGTTTGTGAGCCATTTGTTTGAAAAGACATTTTCTGATTTTATTTTCTATTTTCATTAAATTTTAACTAAGTATTATTTGTATTGTAATTTGTGACCAATAAATATGTACGTAACTCTTTGAAAACATCAAATAAGGTGAAACTAAGATTGACATTTTGATTATTAAAAGTAAATAAAAATTAAATTCCCAATCCTAACATAAGCTTCTAAGTTAAACTTGAATTACTAGATAGTGGGTAAAAGTAACATCAAACGAATCTTAGATAAACTAATAGTTTTCTAAACAACAGCTTTTAATGTAAATTAACATTAGCTTGTATAATTCAATTATTTCAGAAACAATTTTAACTTATTCACAAACATCTATAATCTCATAATGACTACTGTATTTTTTATGTGCAGAACCATAGATTCCATTTCAATTAAGAAGCTCTCATGAACTATAGAAACTAATCTAAATTAGAACTTTGAAGCATAACATTAAAGTTCGTGTAAAACATAGGCAGTAGTAACTTGGAAGCTGGCTGAAGCAGTAAGCAGAGAGGGGAGAGATTGGACAGTACATACTTTAATTCTTTTTGAATTATATATTCTCCATGTTTGAATTTTTCTATCAGGAAGAGAAACAGAAACAAACAAATAGCTAAATTTTACTTATTAAGAAATACACAAATATATTTGAGTTTTCAGAAAAGAAAGCATACTTTTCATATCCTATGCTCAATTGTAACAACTTCTTTGGTCCAACTCTTAGCATATCTTACACTTAAGTTGCAGTTTAATTTTAATTCTTATTAATGAAATCGTTTTAGCTTAAAAAAATGCAAAAAGACAGCATTTTTAGCAACTATTTAACAAACCCAAGTCTAGAGTGGCATAGTTACTGGAATGAATTTCTCAAACAAAATGTTACTATCAAGAAACTTTACCAGCAATTCAATTCATCAGTGCCTAAATATGTACTTTAATTTACTAATATCTAAAATACTTTTTTTTTAATCAATAAATTTCTCGATTATAGTGTATGAGAATTAGGTTTAGGAATGTTACAAAAACATGGAACAACACATATTCACGACTTAATTAAATTTCAAAATGAGTAAATTTATATAATTTTAACGAATCAGAAAAAGGAAGGAAAAAAAAAGAAGATAGAAATGAAATGAACCTGTTGGAAGCTTTTGACGGTTTTACCGATGCTGCGACCGACTTCTGGTAACTTCTTGGGTCCGAAAACGATGGCAGCAACTCCAGCGATAACAACGAGTTCGGGTACGCCCAATCCGAAAAGAGCGTTGCAAGTGAGACCGTTGTTTCTTCTGAATTGCTTACGTGGATTAATCGATACCGTTGAAATGGAAGACAGAGAGGAAGAGGAAGAAAAACTGAGTTGTTTATAGGCTGGTTTTGAAGTTGAAATTGGAATTGGAATTGAAGAAAACGATACGCAGTTCATTATCGTCATCTTCTTCTATCTTGCTTCACTTCAGTTGAGTGCCACTGCGTTTTAGATTTTTATTTTTATTTTTCTTTTATTTTGTAATAATTTAATAGCCCATAAGACTCTCGGAGCCCAGTTCAATATACCGCCAAATATGGACCTCTATGGGTTAGCGGAAATACATAAACAAATTTTACCCTATATACTCATATTTAACCTTTACCCTCACAAATACAAGAAAATAATTTTTTTGTCTTCATATAAATTTTAAGATTTATAATTTTTCACCAATTTTATTGAAAAACTTTTTTTAAAGTTTTCCGGTGCACAACATATAATCCGGAAAACTTTTAAAAAAAAAAATCAAAAATATGTTTGACATTTTTAAAAATTTGTGAGGTATAGGTACAAATATAGGATATAAGGTACATTTTTCGATACATAATAAAGTTTCAATTTTGTTGTTTGTTGTTTCTTTTTATTTTTTAGATGTTTAGAGTTGTTTGTTATTTTATATCTATCTTATGGACTTCATTCTTCACATGTGAAAAACTGATTGTTTAATTCTATTTAGGTTATCGGTGAAAAATAATAATTCAGTCACCAACTTTGACTAACTTTGAATAATTGATGTATTTGTAAAAAATACTTGTCCCGAAGTGATTAGCTCTTTTAATTTCTAATACATTTTTTTCTTCTAATTGTATCATTTAATTAATACTACTTGCATTATTTTCTAACACAATATCTTCCACTATATAATTATTACATTGATAATGCACAACTACCTAAAAAATAATTTGGTAAATATATTATTCTCTCTAATTCATTTATATATTTTTCTTAAATGAATAAATAGTTCAATTATTTTGAGAGAGAAAGTAATTTATTATTTATTATTGTTATAGCATAATCAAGCATAAGAAATAAATTTGAAACTCTTCAAAAAAAACTTTTAAAGGCGGACCTAATTTGTGTATATGGAAGGTCTACCTAATGTACATGGAGCCCTAATAAGCCAAACTCTAAATAGACAAGTGTAAACCCTTTTTCATTTGAGATTTACTAATACATTAAGATATGCTAAAATATCTAGTGTGAGACATCTATTGATCACAATCCCTCTCAACCACAAGTCCCTTTTTGAGTGAGACCAAGACAAATGCAGGTGCCTTAGTAACCTTACTCTCGGGTCAGTTCTATTACCCTATATATCAAGTTGACAACAAGTTCCCTCAAAAATGTTGACATTCATGCCATATGAATTTGACTGGTCTAAAATAAGAAATTAGTAAAGTGAGTGAATCAATAATTGATGTTATAACCACTCATGATTGGTCATGTATGTGCATATAATATCAACAATTCATTTAATCATCAATGATTGATATTACTCATTTTATTCTCTAAAGTGACTTGCTTAGTTTAGAGGAGTCAAATACACGGTATATAGTAGCAAATTTATTACATGCTAGAGACAAAATCTTCCTTGACCATTGAAAGAATCCAATGGCATGTATATGTATGCAAGCAAGACATAATGCAATGCAACTAAGAATGTGACAAAAACTAAAAATGAATGCAGCAAACAATATCCAATTTGGATAAATCTAATTCAATATATATACTCCTTTGTCACCATCATATATCTAACTAATCTAAGTTAACACATAAGCCATGGATTAAAACACTCTCAATCAAGATTTAAAATATATGTTCCAAACATGCTTCTGGGAGAATTTGTTTCCTTTAAGGAAAGAACATCCTAATTAAGTGATGTTTCCTAGTTACACCAATTAGACTAGCTCAAAAGTCAATAAGAAGAATAGGCCTTTATTTCACAAGTGTTGTTTCAAAATAATGTGTCCATCAAAACTATTCTATTACTTTTCTTCTTTAGAAGGTCCACACGAACCGGCTACACCGCGAATCCGATTCTGAAGATGTTCCAAGCTAGCCACCCGCGTCAGCGAATTTGTTCGTCCTATCTTATTTCCACCTGCAGTGTTCTTCTGCACACTTTCAGCTGAAGAAATAATGCCAGCTCCTAAACCATTATTGACTCCTCTATTATCATGTTTGGACATAACATTACTAGAAGTTGGTTGACAAAAGTGATTATTTGGATCTTCTTGCACAGGCACAGATGCATCAGCTGATGACTCAGAAGGACTTCCATTAAATAATGACATTCCCATTGATGATATCTCAGACATTGCATTGAACATTGGATTCAAACCAGTAAATCTTTTAACTGTCTCTTCAGCCATCTTCACCTAAAAAATATCAACAACATGAAGGGTACTAAGGACGTGTTTGAGTTGGCTTATTTGAACTTAATTGCATAAACACTGTTTGATATAGTTTATGGCATGTCCATAAGCACTTCAAGATAGCTTATGACAACAACTTATATGAAAACAGTTTAGCATATACATAAGCACTTGTAGTTGTATGATAAACACTTATGCTATAAGCAGTTAATTAAACTATTTATCTAAACACAATCTAATTAACTAGAAAGTAGTTAAAGCAATGATTTACCTTTGCTCTTAATGTTTCAACATCAGCTTTCAAAACTCTGTTGTCAACAGCAGCATCATTGTATTTATGTGTAATATCTGTTAAACGCTTTAACAATGAACAATTTTCACCTCTTAATTGAGAGACCTAAGATAGAAATAGAATATAATAAGTTTTCTGAAAGACAAAAAATGGAAACAGAGAGGGAAGAAAAGAAAAGGTCAAATAAATTAAAACCTGTGTTTCAAGGTCAGTTAAATGAGCTTGCTTTCTTCTTCTAGAGCGTCTAGCAGACTCTCTATTAGAGAGCATCCTGAAAGGCAAAGTGATTAGGCATTAAATTGATACAAAATCAAGAAATTACTAATAAACTCCTGCTAGAATATTGTTACCTCCTAACTCTTTTTGCATCAGCACGGTTGATGTTACCTCCATTCATATTAATCTCTCCCTCAGCTTCCTCATCATCTGAATGTTCTTTTGATGATCCACTAGTTGTTGATCTTATTTCAACAACTTGCATTTTCACATCTTTATTTTGTAATGTTGTGGATGGATTATTTCCACAAGGGCCAGATTCTACATATAAAAAAGACAATTAAGCCTCTAAAACATGATTTTTTATTCACCCTATACAAATAAATGTATGTATCAAATCAAACCTTTTAAAGTAGCCTGAGGTGCAACTTCAGAAGGATAAGATGCCTGTGATCCATTGTCAGGATTCTGAGATTTTACCAAAGATCTCTATTGCATGCCATAAGTAGTACAAAAATCAAACATTAGATACTATTCATCCATTCTCCAACCTCACCACCTAACTCTCTACTGTTTTTATTGAATTTAAAAATAGTGTCAGAATATGTGGACCATTACATATTAATTGAGCAGAGCCACATAATAGTAGTATGTGTTAACTGCATGAATACATGCATTAAGTTCAAATCCACAAAAGTGTCCGTGTGCAGCTTTAAACTTTTTTTGGGGTCTCCAACACCCAAAATACTTTTTTTCATGACTGGGAAGAGCCAAAATACTTGTTTGCCTTATTTTAGTAAATTTCGTTTTGTTTTAAAAATAGAAACTCGCCTTGTCTCCTTTCTTTTAAAAAAAACTTGTTTCTATGTTATCGAGTTAAGTCATAGATTTTAGTATAAGACCAATACAATCAAAGACTTGAATTTTTCTCAATATTAAGATAAGAGTCGTATGAAATAATTTAAATTTTATTAATTCAGGCTGAAATCACGACCAAAAAAAAATAAAAATTAATGGATGCTCTAAAGTTTAAGGAAGAAAAAAGAAAATACCCGAGTCATAGCGACGGCGGCGCAAGCGAGATCTAGCTTGGCTTTGAGAAGAGCATAGCGATCCTCTGAATTATTATTATTATCATTATTATTTATTTTGAGTTTGACATCAACATCAATGTTTGAAGAAGAAGTTGAAGTTGATGATGAAGAAGAAGGCTTTGAGTTAGATGTATTTGCAGCTTCTTTTAGAAACTGTTGAAAAGCCCATTCCGAATCACTTCTATTCATCTTTGATGACCCTGACCAATATTGCTCTCTTATTTCACCCATTGAAAACACTCTTTCCATTTTTCTATGTTCTAACACACTAGTACTATATTCTTATTGTGTGTGGGTACTAGTAATTTGAATATTCATATGCAAAGTTTTTATTGTCTTGTTCTAACAAAGGTTAAAGCGTGTCGTCTTCGTATTTATATGTTGTAACTTTATTACCACACAATTTGCCAATTTGGTTTTTATTTTTTATTGTTAAATAAAAAATTATAATTGTGACATGGAATGACATGGCAGTCTAATCCGATTTGGTTGGTCTTCTATTTTCTTTACCATCTTTCATCCTTATCCATATCTTAGTACCACCTTTTCATACCCAAGTTGAGGATTTGTCCCTTTCATTCAACCGATTTTTTGTCACTTTCTATTCTTGGATCAAATCTATCTACACCATGTTACAACTGTTATTCCAATTTCAAATCTAGGTTAATTAATATTAATTAATATCCACCATGTACATTTCATAAATTGTTGGATTAGAATGAATCTATTACTACTATAATACAACAAACAAAAAAGTATTATAAGAGAAAAATATGTGGTTTTATCCCTTTTTAATTTTATTATTTGATTGTCAAATCGAATTGATTTTAACAATAAATTTAATTCAAATCTAATACAATTCAATTCAATCCTATATTTTATTTGAATTGAATTGAAATTTTATTTTAAAATTTTGTGCATAATAATTTTGTTTTATATTTTTGGGGTAATTTTTGTTTTATAATCACAATACATTTTGAATATGTATCTAAGTCAGCAATATCAACAAATTATAAACTAAAATAATATAGCATCATAATTCTATTGTAAATAGAAATGATAGTGATGCAACTATATTTACAATAAGAGGATTGAATCTAGGGTAATAAACATTATTCACAACATGACAATCAATAATTTTATTATTTTTATTAAAGAAAAATTAAATCATTGTTCGACTGCGCGCACGCTATTATTAATAATATTATCTTAGTTTGATTTAATTTATATCATAGAAACCCAAAATTTATGATCTAACTCATTAATATATTTTTTACTGTCCTTTTTTTATTTTCAACTTTTCGATTTCTTTGCTATTGTTTATATTGGATTTTAACACCTCTATGATAGACATATCTTTGTAAAAGTTATATTTTTTTTTTTGAAATAACATGCTAAAAGTTATCTTCTCTAAAAAGAACATTAAAATTTTGTAAGAAAAACATTAAAAAATATTTTGACTCTCAAGTAGAGTTATAAAATTGTAATTTTTAGAGGCTTTAGTATATAGTTGAGTTAAACAAATTTTATTGTAAACACTATAAAAAGCTAAAATGAAAATATGATATATTTTTACGGATCAAGAATATATTTATTTCTATATAATTTTTACATTATTATATTTTTTTAACTGTAATTAAAAAGATGGCAGAGTGTTGAAAAAAGAATGTCAAATATAGTGTTACTGACACTAGTCTTTCACTTGTTTCTAAATAATACATTTAGATCCATTCAATTTGAATAACGAATTCAAAATAGTCAATTGGACCAAAATCAATTGGAAACCCCTGATATGATCGACTACAGCAAAGTGTAAGATCATGCATGTCATTGCAGTGGTACGAATCAGTCCAAACAGATGAACTAGTGGGTTTCTAGACCCAAACAGGTTTTTGAACAATTTTTATTTAAAAAAATTAAAATTGTTCAAAAAAAAACTATAAATCAAATTTTTGTAGTAAGACTAATGATCAATTTTCTTCAATCCAAAAGTTTCTTATTGCTATCAGAGAGTAGACGGAGACGTCCTAAATATTCTGGAATCTCTGTTCTAATATCACAATTAGGCTACTAATTAAAAAAATTGTAATTTTAATAATTAAAAAATAGATAAAATAAATTTAATTTTTTATAAAATTTCATAATTTTATTTTAGTCCTATAAAAAAGATCAACTTTTTAGTCCTTAAAAAGAATTTATTCATTTTTAGTCTTTATTTTGAATTTTTTTTTTTGTAAAAAAATAATATTTTTAGTCCCTAAAAAAAGTTTCTATAAAAGTAAAATAGAGATTAGAAGTGAATAAAAAAAATTTAGAAACTAAACTTAAAATGTTGAAATTTTGTAGGGATTAAAAATATATTTAACAAAAAAAAAATCACCCTAATTTTATTATATTTTAAAAAATAAAAAAATTTGGAACCCTCACTAATTGGGCCATGCGCTATTGGGCTGTTTGCACGACCCAATAGTTGACCCTAAGAATAAATTTTTCAATGTAAGATTTCAATAATAAAGTTGAGAAAAATTTCATAAATTTGAGATTTTGAAGTGTTCAACGTAACTAAACTGCTTATCCTCATAAAAAAAAAAACATAATTAGTTAGTCAACTTTAAGCAATAATCAGACCCATCCCATAGTTTGTGCAAATTGGGTTATGCGACCAAAATTTTGAAGGCTCCAAAATATTATTATATATCTTGCAACGGTCAGTGGCAGAATGTGATGTTTTCATTCATTGATTCATGTGATTAATTATCAAAAATTGTATTTTTGCATAATTGTATTTTTTTTTTTTTTAGTTTTTTGTGTTTTTATTAATTAGAGACCTAATTTTTAAGATTATTACATGACTGCATAATTATAGGATTTTTGAGTTTTTTTTATTTTTTTATTAGAGATTCGATTTTTATGATTATAACATGACCCTTAAATTGTTTAAGACCTGACAATAATACGACACATAAACAAATTTATTTACCTTTAAAGTATTATTCATAAGAATTATGGATGTTGTTTTTAGCTTTTAAATGACACAAATTTTATTTCAAAAGAATATTTATAACACAATATACTTTGTCATTTGAAATTGTTAATTTAAACAACAAATGATATTTCACATCTTAAATTTGTTGTGTCATGTTTACTATGTTAAAGATCAAAATTGATTTTTCTATAAATAATAGAGATGCAAATTATTTTATTAACTTTTCAATAATATAAAAAAACATCATATTTGGACAATTACTTCAAATATGATTATTATTTTTTTATCTTAGTAAAATATCATATTTTCTTTAAGCATTACTCAATATATATAGTATGTTTTTCACTTTTGTATATAACTTATTTAATTAATGCTCATTTTTTTAAAAGAAAACCAATGATCACTTGTTGCCTATAAATGTTAGAATTAAGTTTTTACGTCTTCACGAGACTTGTAGCCATGATCGTCATCTTTCAAATAGCGTTTGTTGCCTAAAAATGTTAGAATTAGGGGAGAGATTTGGAAAAATAAGGAAGAAGGAAGGAGAAATTGAAGGAATTATAGTCCCTCAAATTGAATGGGAGTTTAATTTTATACATAATATAAAATTTCAAATACTTAAGAAAATTCAAAAAAAAAATGTATTAGAGGATAATTTTGAAGAATTTTAAAAGACTATTAGATAAATTATTCGGATTTTTATTTTTTTATTTTTATCTCTTTATAACAATCTCACATAAGGTGTATAGGATTAATATATGCTTCAATTACCGGAGTTTTGTCCAGAATATTTGGTGTGAAAATTATAAAGGGTGAAGTTGAAATTTAGAAAGTTTGTTGGGGGTGTGGCAATAAAGTGTTGCGGGGTGTTAAGTAATTTTTTCCAAATGCTCTTACCTGGGCCTAATTCTAAATCCAGTGAAGAAGCCCAACTTATAATTCAGTGGTGGAAATTATACCCAGTACCCCCAATTTTACCTATACCCCATAATTTTTGAAAATGCCAAATTTACTCTTAAATATTTTTGAATCTTAAGTTTTTTGGTAGGTAAAATATTTTCAGAAATTACCGGAAAATTTTTATAAAATTTTCAGTACAGAAGATTAACCGAAAAACTTTTTATAAGATTTTTGATACATAAAACTTTAAAAGATATTTTCAGGACAGAAGGTTGAGAAGGTGTGTATCGGAAAGAATTTTGGTATAAAAATGTTTAAAATGTATACAGGTTTGTACTGGAAAACATTAAAAAAGATTTTCGGTACAGAAGATTGAAAATGTGTATACCGGAAACCTTTAAAGTTTTATGATATAAAAGGTTGAAAATGTATACAGAAGGTTAAAAATGTTAGAAAAATTGTAAAAATTTCAAGAAAACACGTGGTTTCAAGTTTTCCGGCAACTGGCGAAAAACTTAAAAAAAATATTTTGGTAATGAGTTGTGTTCTAGAAATATTGAAAAATGTTTTTCGATTGTTTCGGAAAACTTTAAAATAAGTTTTTTGGTACCGAAAATCTTTAAAACAAATTTTCCAAATAAGTAAAATGATATAATAGTGGAAAATGACAAGTTTTAATATTTATACAAAAATAAATATGTTATTTAATCGCATTTGTGAGATTAAGAGTATAATTTGAGAGGTAAAAAGTGTAATTTACTTCGATGGTTTGTTTTCTCAAACTAGACCATGGAGGTAACTTCAGGCCCAGTCCAAACGTTAGATCCAGACAAAAAAATGACGGCAAATGTTGAAGCGCTTTCCGGCAGTGTTATTTTACTGAAAATTTCAGTAGTGTAAAATTAATTAAAATACACTACTGAAAACTGTGAGAAAAATTGAGGGGAGATGAACAATCCCAAAAAATGACATGTGATAATCCAAAATGAAGAAGAAGCTTATACGAGCGCATCTTTCTTTGTCCTATACTAAAAACGTTCATTTTCATTCATAAAAGTGCAAAGCACGTCAATTATTGCTGAATGTTAAAAAGCGTTTGCCTAGTTCCCAAATCACAGGTGCAAGAAAGCCGCAACCTACAATGAAGGAAACTGCGTGCGAGATTCACAATCCACCGTCCAAATTCCAATTATAAAAAACAAAGTTAAATAAACAAAAGTTTTTAATTCAAAATTTGGATAAAAAAGTTCATTTTATTGATTTATTTTCTTTTATATTTGAAACTATAGAGCGATAAAATTTAAAAGTTGAATAATAAGAAGTTGAGATTCTCCAGGGCACTTTCAATAAAATACTATCAATATTTATCATTCTAGTTACTAACTTTAATTAGTTGTTGAAAAAAAAAAAAACTAACCCAACAAATAATATATAAAAACAGAAACTATGCACGGGTCAAAAGAGACATAGTACACGGACACAGTTCCGACAATGAGAAGGTGCGGTTAATGAATGAAGGAAATTGAATGGTTACGGAAGCACGATCACAACGCTACTTTCTTCCCCGTTTCGTGCTTTGTTTTCTTCCGTTAATTTCGTTCATATTCTCAGGGACCATGCAATCAATGTAAATGTAATGTGGTATTCATTAAACAATTTTAACGTGACGTTAGTAAATCTATTGTCGTTGAACTACTACTTACTCATTATAATTTTAATTAATACAACTGTACTAACACTTTATTATTTTGTAAAATCTAACTAAAAAGTGCACCCATTTTTTATATTGCACTTATATAGTCTTTAAACTTAAGAAATATTATATTTATCGTCGATTATAATCATAACTTTTTTTTTCTTCAAAATTTATTACCGTAACATAAATAAGTCAACGTTATAATATTGCTTATATAATATATGCATATTTAAGAAGTTTTTGTGAGTTTAATTATCCATTGACAATATAATTTTTTTATATATGCATTTAATTATATTATAATATATTTTTTATATTAGTTTTTAAAATATTTTTTTACTCAATTCTTAAAAATATTTATCATTGAAAATATTTTCTAATATTTCACACGATAATATTGCACACAATTGAAAGTTTGATATAAAATTGAATAATCGTCCGAGTTTCTAAAATTTGAATAAAAATTAGAATACCGTTATACATGAAGAGAGTTAATAATATATTCTAAAGACAAATATTCTAACACACTTTTTTTATTAGTTGAAATTCATATGAAAATTATGTGGAAGATGTTTAAATTTGATGAATCAAATTTAACAATAAAAAAAATATATGTTAAAAAATGTGTATTAAACGGTAAGTTGTTAACAATATCTATTTTAGAATTGTTGTATATAATTAGTTGTCACAACTATTAGATTTAAAAAGATAAAATTTCTCTCCTTAAAACTACCATAAAAGTTTAGAGTCTATTAAATTACGAGTTGTTTTATTAGCTCTAAAATAAATATTTTTATAGAAATTTGAAAAAAAATTGTACACGTCATTGATGTTATATGCAAGTATATTACGACCAAGGACGATTTAAAGTTTATTGATACAAAAATTATAGATAAAAAGGTTGATTAGATTTGATCCATAATATGTTTGAAATTTCTTTTTCTTGTGAAATTCACAAAACTCAAATGTAAGATAATATTATACGAGAAAACCAGAATTTCAAATACATTTGAAGCTACACAATTATTTGGCCTTCAAATTTTTTGAAACGTGAAACCAAACATGCAAATGTTTGGTGAATTGGCATATTATAATTAATTTAAGTAAAATTAATTTTGCCTAAAAAGATAATAATTAATTAATTAAATTTTACATTAAAAAAGGTGAAATTGCATTAGCATTATTTACTATTATAAACATTAATAATATCAAATAATATATATATATATATATATATTATTTTTCAACTAATAAATTTTGATGTCTCTCATTATAAAAATTTTATATTGTTGATTAATTTCAACAACTTTCATAAATGATTATTATTTTTCAGTGAAAACTAAATCATTTTATAAGTGAAAATATAATTAAAATAAAGCATTTATGTGATGTATTAGTTCATTAAACTTTAAATATCAAATTACGAAGTTTAAATTTCATTGAAAATAAAATAATTCTAAAAAAAAATATTAATATTACAATAATATAATTATTAATAATAATTTATCTTTCTTTAATTTAAAGTACACAATTACAATTACTAAATATATTAATATTTTAACAATTTATGATTTATCAATCATATAAAAAATATTTTACATTAAGAAATAGTAGACGGAGCACCAATTAAATCTTAAAAAAATTTAATGGTTTTTTATAATCAGGCTTCAATATTTTATTTAGATACGGTATAGTATTTTTTTTTTAAGAATTAAGAAAGATATTATATTTAAAAACGATAAAAATGATATTTAAAAAAATAAAGCAATAAAAAAAAAGGAAAAAATTGAATAATTTGGATACGGAAGGAACGAGAAAGGAAAGCAAAAAGAGAGGTGGTGTGGCTGGAATGGATCCAACAATGGTTGGGTCTTACGAGTGGCCATACCATATTCACATTCACATTCACATTCACATTTTTAATATTAATACACTCTCCTTTTCCTTCTTCTATATATATAACCATCACATACATGTATTCTAAACCCAATCAATTCAATTTCATTTACTCCTCTCTTCTTCTTCATCATTTTCAGGTTCTCTTTTTTCTCTTATTTATTCTTTTATTATTATTCAACCTTCGTTTTATAATAATGCATTATTATATTATAGATCCTTCCCTCTTCCTCATTCTCTTTTTCTGCTTCTTCAGTTTCAATATTTGTCTCTCACTTTGCTGCGGTCGATTTTTTGTTCATATTTTGTATAAATTGATTTTTTTATTTTATTTTTTGGAATTAATGCGAACTGATTTTCATATTCTTCCCTTGTTTTATTTTATTTCATTTTTATAACCTTATTTCATTCCATGTGCCATTGTGGGGTATGTCGTATGTGCTTCTTTCTTCTGATTCGTGTCGGTTGGTTTCATTTCATACCCTGCCTCTGTTTCTCTGCCCCTTAAAAACTCAAACTTTTATGTTTTTTGTGATTAATTCTTATCAATTTTATGCTTCTCTGACTGATTCATGTGTTATGCAGAATGGGAAGTTCTGGAACAAACGACTATGGTTCATACACTTACCAAAACCTTGAGAGAGAGCCTTATTGGCCATCAGAAAAGCTAAGAATTTCAATTACTGGTGCTGGTGGTTTTATTGCATCACACATTGCTCGCCGCCTTAAAACCGAGGGGCATTACATTATTGCTTCTGATTGGAAGAAGAATGAACACATGACTGAAGATATGTTTTGTCATGAGTTCCATCTTGTTGATCTAAGAGTCATGGATAACTGTCTCAAAGTTACCAACGGTGTTGATCATGTTTTCAATCTTGCTGCTGATATGGGTGGAATGGGTTTTATCCAATCCAACCACTCGGTTATTATGTATAACAACACAATGATTAGCTTCAACATGATTGAGGCTGCTAGGATTAATGGTGTTAAGAGGTTAGTTATGTTAGATATAGTCACATAAGTTCTTGAGATCGATTAATTTAACATTATTATGCCGTGGTCTCGGTTTCAATTACTTATAGGTGTCACAATCATTGTTTTATATTTTGTAGGTTTTTCTATGCCTCTAGTGCTTGTATCTACCCTGAATTTAAACAGTTGGAAACAAATGTGAGCTTGAAGGAGGCTGATGCCTGGCCTGCTGAGGTTTGTTGTTGGTGGTTTTATTTGTTTGTTTTTGTTATGCTGGTCATTCATTTGCTCACTAGGGTTATGATGAATGCATTTAATTTTATGACATTTTTTCTAGCCACAAGATGCATATGGGCTTGAGAAGCTTGCAACAGAAGAGTTATGCAAGCATTATAACAAAGATTTTGGAATTGAGTGCCGCATTGGGCGGTTCCATAACATTTATGGCCCTTATGGGACATGGAAAGGTATGCTCATAACTGAATTGCAAATTATTTTGCATGTGGCATATTCTAAATCAATAAATTAATTTGTATCCTTTCGCATTCAATAAGTTTGTCGCATTGTTGTCTGTCGTACAGGTGGAAGGGAGAAGGCTCCTGCTGCTTTTTGTCGAAAGACACTTACTTCCACAGACAAATTTGAGATGTGGGGAGATGGATTACAGACACGGTCCTTCACCTTCATTGACGAGTGTGTTGAAGGCGTGCTTAGGTATGATCAAGCCGATCTTTTGGTTGTTACAATGATTTTTTCCTTGGTTTTACATTTTGGAATTTAAATCGCGGATTTGTGTTTTTATTAATGATGAAAATGAGCTGGTGGAGAGCATTTGCTGCCATTAATAATTTCTATTCACAATTACAATTGTAAAATCTCCATATTTATTCTGAAATTGCTAATTCCATAGATGTTAATATGAGAATTATCAATTTCCTAATTACTTAAGTAGCCTTCTTTGTGAACTCCCATTATTTAAGATTCGGGCTTTTTAAAATAAATAAATGTTATTAGCCTAATCAACATTGAATGGAGGCAAGCGAGAATTCAATGCCTCTTGCAAAACTTAAGATCCGCCTATCTGGTTGTATATGTAAGAAAATAAAGTTTGGTATCAAGTCAAGCATGCATTAGCTTCCTATGTCTGTTTTTGGGCTAGTTCTCATTTCTTGGTAATACTTAGCAGTGTGTTTCTTGTCCACTTTTCCTTTTAGATTGACTAAATCAGACTTCCGCGAGCCAGTGAATATTGGAAGTGATGAAATGGTTAGCATGAATGAGATGGCTGAGATTGTTCTTAGCTTTGAGAACAAGAGCATTCCCATTCAACACATTCCTGGTCCGGAGGGTGTTCGTGGCCGCAATTCAGACAATACACTTATCAAGGAGAAACTTGGCTGGGCTCCAACAATGAAGTTGAAGGTATTGATGTTATTAATTTGGTTAACATTACCTTGTTTCCGCTTTATACAATTTATTCTGGTTCTGACTTTGGATAATTCAGTTTAACGTGGTTGTATAAAATGAATTGTCCTTTTGTTCCGTCTTATGAGCCCTACCAATTTTGATCATTACTCTTCGAGAAAAGAGTAATGGAATGAGATATACTCCCTGACACTATTTTCTTGGGATGCATTCTCAAAGTCTTCTGTTTTTCCTTCCTTACTTGTTCAATTTTTTAGTTGGTTGTATCTTCTCTCAACCAAGTAATCTGTATAGCCTTGTTGTGTATTTTGTTTCTTCCGTTTCTTGCTTGCTGATCTTATTGCAATCTATTAAGCACAAACACTTTGCCTTTCTTTAGGTGTCAATACACATTTACAACACCAATTTATGTGTCAAACATTTTTTATCCATATGGCCTGTTAAAGAATTTTTATTTTTACCTTGGACTCCTTAGACATGACTTTAGGTTGCGACACATAGCTGGCACTCAAATTAGGTCTGATAGATGAAGCAGACTACACTGAAAAATATATAGCCAACTGTGTATTAAGTGAGAATGCAAGGAGGTCATTATGCTAATTGTACATGGTTATGCACAAACATATATGTACATGAATGTGTGTGCTTGTGTTCCCACGTACGCATATCTGCCTGTGCACATGTGTAGTATATGTAATGTCCTTTATTGGACACCGTCCTTGTTAGTGTGTCTGTGTTGTATCTGTTATTTGTGCTTCATTGATTAATATCAATGGGCCTGTGTGTTTTTCTCATAGCAACTAAATTCTGATATGATAGGATGGGCTGAGAATTACATACTTCTGGATTAAAGAGCAGCTTGAGAAAGAGAAGGCTGGAGGTGTTGATGTTACAGGCTATGGATCATCCAAAGTGGTGCAGACTCAAGCCCCTGTTCAACTAGGTTCACTTCGGGCCGCAGATGGCAATGAATGAAGTGACTAAAGCTTAGCCATTAGTTTTCACATAAATGTTTCAAGTGAAGGGTTAGGTTTTATATTGCTGTTTTTGCAGAGATCTTTGGTTAGAGTTAATAAGCTACATTGAGGTTAATTTTGGAAGTTGTAATGTTGTGTTCATTGTGTTTTATGTAGCCTGTTTGAGGCAGTACTTGGTGCTTAAGTTGGTGTCACTGCAGTAGGAATTATGATTATGTGTTTTTTTATTTAATGCCTGAATGATTGATAATTTGTTACTTAGCACAAAGTGTTTTCTTCCATTTACGGACCAAGTCTTGAAATCATCGATAGACAAACGAATGGGGACAGAAAAAGGGTGATTTTATGATTGATGCATGAAAGGTCATAACTGTAGGGCAATGGATTTTTGTTTTTCGCTTTGTCGTTGTCTGACTTTTTGACAAAACTCCAAACTTGTGAATAGAATGAAACACAAATGGCCCATATTTGTAGTCGAACGTGGCTGATTTGTGAGGACGAACGTTGGCTGGAGCAGACGTTTGTCCCTATCTTGAAATTTGCATCATGGTGGCACAACAAGGCTAAAAGACTAAAGTGCTAATCACACGCCGTTAACTTTGAAAGTGAATTAGTCGATAAATTTACGGTACATGTGTCAAAGTAAAGTTGTTTGATAATACAAGGTCTTTACAAGATAAAGCTACCAAAATACAACTCCCAAACTAACACTAGAAAGTGATAGTAAATAGTTACCTTGCAAAGAATGTGAATTAATTTTAAGGAAATATTTCATATTCTTTTGCCTTTTGAGGCCTGTTTTTGTCTTTTAATTAAAAACAGTAACCACTATTTTAGTTTCTAAACGTCACTTTCGTGTAGTACATGAAAAATACAATTTACTCTCATAAAAGTTATTAAAAGATACAATTTTATATCAAAATGATCTATAACAAATATAACATCAAAGACTAAATTAATTGACATTTTAATGACATAATGACTAGTTTTGATTTTTGATTGAGTCAAAGATCAAAATAATAACACCCTACTATACTTTCAGAGACTAAAATGGTGGTTTTATCCTATTACAAACTCATTACAATTTTTTTAACTTATAGGTTATAATATATCATTTTTCTCTCATTTTTACCCTCATAGCTCTAAATTTAGAAATAGAAAAGTCACAGTGTTGAATAGGTCAGGTCTCAATACTCCTCAAATTAATCCCAAACCGTAGTAATAGAGAGTAAAAATTGGGAGTAAATGGATAGGAAACTTTTTTTTTTTTTTTTTTTGTAAAAGATAGGAAACTAATTTTATTATGTAGTCAATCAGTTGCAGATGATGGTAAGAATGTTTGACATTTACTCAATACTCATACACCATGTATCTAGTTGCTGCGTCTATTAACAAAGTCCATGAAATCAAGTAGCACTTCATATTATAATATCATAAGCATACTATTTAAGGTACTATGTATAAGTAAAATTCATTATACAGTATATATACCACTGGCCGGGATGCAAATCTCAAATGCTCTGTAATGATACGAAGTTACAAACATAGAATATGAAATGTATCCTATTAATTCATTGGCCTCAAGCCCTCAAGCAAAGTCCTGATATACAGGATTCAACTCAAGTTGCTCAGCCAATTTCTGTAAGACATCCTTCATAAGTTTTGTCAGCTTTTCTTTATCCAACTCCACACCATCTTTTTCTTTGGCTATATCAGCAAAAACAGAATCATAAAGAAGAACAGCTGCATCGCCAGCTTCAAATAAAGGTAAACCCAACTCCTTAGTGTTTCTCTTGAGGAAGCTCTTTATTATTTCTGTGCTTCCTAAATCATCCTTTGCATTGGATTTTTCCTGTAATGCTTTCTCCACAATGCTGTTTAATTCCTTTTCATTGGCCAATAGCTGCAACATTGTCCACAACATAAATTGATAAATAAGTGTTGGCTGGACCCAAGAGCTCAAGATGTCACAGAAATCACAATCGATAAATGAAGTTATTTTATTAACTTCTAAAATCATCTCAAACTCTCGAACAATTGCTCGGAAGTGGGAAGGGGTACAAGCTTTGATAGGTGTTTTAGGTTTTTCAATTATGATGATATACTTTTTAGCCATGAACAAAAGAGATGACCGACATTCATGATTTGCAAAATGTAAATGCTATGGTAGATATTAAAATACAAGATTGAAACATAATATTTTTTAAATAATTCATGAAAATACCTGTCTTAGCTTAGAGCCATTTATGATTTGGATATTCTGGAAGAAAGCAAAGTTCTTTTTGGAAAGTTCCTCCTCAAGATCTTGCAATACAGACTGCAGAAGCTGAGCAAATTGTGCCTGGCCCAATTCTTCTTCTCCATCCACTCCATGTTTCCTCAACAAGTCATCTAGCTGAGGAAATTCTGCTTATTTATGTTAAAAAGGTCAGTTTTATCAGACAAGGTAATTGACATGCATAGCAATGACAAATTAAACAAACCCTACTATAATAATACAGCACTAATAGTAGCCAGTTTCAAACAATGGAAATTGTAGATCGAAACTTCATTTTTACAGATATAAATTTGAGCATCTCCACACTCGTGTCACAGATTGTTACATAGATATATGCACAGTTAAGACATTAACACATATGATGGACAATCGGCACAAGCACATAAACACCCATATTTCCCAAAATAAAACGTTCACGAGGATGTGAAAGCCTCATTAATTTTGAGTGCAAAACAGTAGTAATGCAGAAGCCAGTTCTGAATTATAAATATCTCAAGGCAATTCAAAGGATCGGCTATATTTTTGGTGTCCTAGTTACAATGTGGCAGTTGCCTTATCCATAATGTGATGGAAATGAAGTGAGAGATCAAAACAATCACTACTGGTAGTCATTGTATGATCTAACATAGTTTTAATTTGCATTCAGGATTTATTCTTTTAGTTTCCTAAAGAAAAGAGTGAGGAGTGAACATAAACCTATTGTTCATGACAAGAAAAAGTTCTATGAACAAAACTAACTATACTTTAGACTTTGATATGTCTAAATTACATCCATCAGATTAAAGATTAATTTTTCAATTCAAGAAGAGGACAGTGCCTAGAGTACATATTAATCAAGATGAAACAGGAATCAGTGAACTGTGATGCTTTACATCTTAGTCTTAAGGGTCATAGAAACACAATATCAATAATAATGAGATGAATAAGCAAAACTGCAGGGCTCGACATGAAACAATTATAAGGTATCTATCGCCGATTCAATTGGAAACAAGAAAACCAAAATGAAGAGAAAAACAAATAAAATCTTCAAACTGAAAAATAAAGTGAACCTGAGAAAGGAGGAACTCCCATGTCAACTCCCATCAGAACAAGAGCATTTCGAATTTCACTCTTGCTGATTTTCCCCTTATCTTCAACATCCAAGTCCGTGAATAAATTTTCCGCTAACATGGCAAAATCATCCTCGTCCTCAAATAACAAACGGAGAGTACTTCCATCCAAGATTGATACAACAAGAGAATTATCTATACATTAAAACAATTCTAACGTAATTAGTGTTTTTTTTTTCTTGTCAAAATAAGAAGAGATAACTATTTGTTTGAAAAATCATAAAATCCACAGATAAAATATTCCATTAGAAAATTCATTCAAAAGTTCAACCAAGTTACTATATTGTTTCATATGCTAAAGAAGAGAATAATTAACAGGTGCAATAATTTTAATTCCTACCACAAGGTCAAATCCAAGTCCACCAACTCAAATCATCCATTCAACACGATATTTCAGTCAATTTTGATCAAACAAGGAACACATGAATTTTCTGCTATTTTTCAAAAATATTATTACAAAAGATGAGATCAACGCATTCATGGATGAGAATTAGTGAACTAGTGAAGAAAAATAGAAAAATAATTACAATTGAAACTAAACTAATTAATAAAATAAATCAGACAGAAAATCATAATTATGAATCGCGATTAGTTTAGAGAACGCATATATGAAGCGATCATCTGGTGTAGGGAGTAGATAACTCCCCTCCACGCGCAAGTTTACCTAGAAATAATACAATTATAATAATAATGATGCATCACAAGGCATAAGAAAAAGAAAGAAAGAAAAAAAGATAATAGATAATAAACCTTTGAGTTCATCGGCGATGGCGAAGATATAGTGTTTGAGGATTTGAGAAGCCTTTGAAGGAGCGTATTCAGTCTCAGTGGATAAGGAAGCTTCGAGGTTACTACGGAGACGGTTGAGGGCAGAGGCTTTGAGAGGATCGGGTAATGGAAGACCGAAGAGAGAAAGAGAAGCTTGTGAATGTGCAATGTCGAGTATTTGAGCTCCGGTGACTGTACGATCGGCGACGAGGAGGGATAGATCGAGTTGTCTCAGGTGAGTTCCGTCAAGTACCTGTAGTTGGATTGCTCCGTCTGACATTTTGGTTTGGAGTCAGGTTACGGTTACGACTTTGCTTCGGTTAGGTATTTCTCTTTCTTTGATGGGATTGGGAGGAGGGAAGAAAGTAAGACTTCAAAGTTATTAATGAATTCAATTCAATGATCTTCCCCCTTCCTACGCCTCTCTCTATCTTTCTGTAAACTTTAATCAAAATCTATGCCTAAAAAAATTACGCGTTTTCTATTCGATTAAGTATCACTTAAATATTCATTATTTTTTTATACATTTTAAGGGTAACTTTTCCATTTTGTCAAAAAAGGTAAGTGTTCCGCAAAAATACAGTTTTAATCCCTTTTCAATTTAAATTTTAATTTAGTGTTGTGACAACTATTTTAGAAATATGTAGATGATGATATAGAAAATCATGTTGACGCGATGTTTATATTAAATACTATCACATTAATTATTTTAGACAAATAAATAAACTTTTTAAAATTTTATTTTCTTTTTTGAAAAATTTATGAGAATTAAAAGAATATTTTTTTAAATTACTTTTAGTTGTTTAAAAAAATTTTAAAAAGAAATCCAAAGTTGGACAAAATTCTTTGCTTTTTCTTTTTAAACTTTTTAAATTTAATATTTTTCAAAATTTTAAAATATTCAATCTCTTCTTTTTGTTTTTAAAATTTCAAAAAAAATACAAATAAAAAGTCACAAAAATTATTTACTATAAAAAAGTAATTTTTTTAGTTTTTTTTTGGATATTTTTAAAACAAAAGAAAAGTAATTTAGAAAAAACTGTTTTTATTTATTTTCTGAAAATTTTAAACAAAAAAGTAATTTAAAAACAAAGAAGAGATTAACTTGGATTTTGTCATTTTTATTTTTGTCAAATTTTTAAGTATTTTTTTAGTTTATACTATTAGTTTGGATGATGTGAATTTGCTAACAGATTTATCCTTTTTATTTTTAGCGAATTTGTATTTATGTTGTTATTGATCGATATATTTTTTTATACGAAGGAATTAATATGATTTTCAAGTAAAAAAAAATAGTATTCAATATATATTTTTCACTATTAAGTAAACATTTTACTATAAAAAAGAAAAGTGAAAATTTTATAACACCCCATAAAAAATTAACACCCATCTAACACCGTTCATTGTTTCTACCTCTCTCCATTGTCTATCTATCACATTCATTACTCTTTTCTCTTAAAGTGTAGAATAGTATTCGAAAGTACAAGAAACATTTTGTGAAAAAGAAATGTATAAGATATGACAAGTATAAGATATTATTGTCGTAAAACAAAAAACTAGAATTATTTAAATAACTCCATGACCCAGGAGTTATAGAAACAACATTCTTATCCACGAAATTCAACTCAATTTGCCAAATTCATGAATTCTTCGCTCTTTTGACTCCATGATTTTGAGTCAACATACATGACTTGAATATCGATATCCAATATATTTAGATTTAAAGAGTATATAGGAGAGTTATCACCTTAATTGAGTTCAAAGTCGAAGACAATAAAATTACTTAAAGGACTAAACAGTTACAATTTCAAAGTAGCAATAGAATTACTTGAAGAACTCCATAACCCAAAAGCGATAGACACAACATTCATATCTAATACCACGAAATCCAGCTTCTGTTGCCAAATTTAAAAAGTTATTTTCAGTTCGCTCTTTCCCTCTTGGACAATGAATCATCATTCCAATATCTAATAGTGCCATAGATTTCCCGGCCATGCTATTGTTAGGCATAATAGGAAGAAATGCTTCCAAAACTATCACCTTTCCATCTTCAGGAATAGCATCATAGCAATTCTTCAGAAGTTTTAAGCAGTATTCATCGCTCCAATTATGAAGTATCCACTGTAAAATTTAATTAGCCTAGTTAGTTATATAGAGTTTTAAGAAACTATTTGTTGAACAATATAATTGAATCATTTGATTATTTTCCCATATTAAAAAAAGTGTATAAATGAAAAAAAGAGAATATTATTTTTATCAAATTTTATTTGTTAAATATTAATAAATTATCAATATCATAAATGTATATAAAAAATATTATATTAAAAGTGACGTAAGTAGTATTAATTAAAATATACTATTGAAAAAAAGTACAATTAAAAATTAAAATGATAATTTATTTTAAAATAATTTTTTTTTAACAAATGAATCACCATGGGACAGAGGAGTAATTGAATTTGAAATTATTTTTCGTAATTTAAACAGTTTTCCTTTTAAAATTAAATCTTATTATAGAGGTTATTTGTTCCTCTAGCCCCTCACCTTCATAAAGACGACATCTCCCTTGGGCACACTTTGAAACATATCTCCGCCAACGTGCTCCACTCCTGCCCACATTAGGTAGCTTTCACTTTCGAATTACCAAATGATGCATATATAACCGATCATACAAACATAGAAGCAAAATTATATATATATATATATATATAGAGAGGTTATAACAAATATCTTATTTAGAACAAAATTAAAATTATAAAATTTACATTAAAAATAATAAACTTTAAACTTTTAAATTTACGAAAACAGAACTTCCAATATATTTTTATTATAAAATTACTATTTTTAGTTTTTTAACGAGTATCTTTGACGTATTTATTAATACTTTTCTATATTATATAATTTAAGAACTCGTTTAATGGACATGATAAGAGACATGATAAAAATAAATTATCATATCATGTTTGAATATTTGATGAAGCAACATAATATAATAAGTTAATTCAGAACTCTATCATATATTGTCTCTCTAGTTGAAATTTTTATCTTGAATATGAGTTAAGTTAGAAAACCAAGAACAATAATTTACTCAATTATCTTTATAAAATATAATTTAAAATTGAAATATGATAAATTATAAATATAAAAATAATTTATTAAATATAATCTAAAATATAAAAATGTAAATTTAATCAAATATAAAAATAATTAATAGAATTTAATATTAAACTTAAAAATGAAATATTAATAATTAATTTAAAAAATGTTTATAATTTTATTACAAGGGTAGTTTTGTCTTTTTATATAATTTAATAAATTAGTAATCAAAATTATAAAAATTAATTGAAATTTGAAAATAAATATAATTTGTTTACAAGGGTATTTTTTTCATTTACATGTATTGCATGATAAAATGTGTACCAAATACATAACAAAATAAAATATTATTATCTTGGTTATCATATGTGTATCAAACACATGAGATGATAATATTTATCATGTCACTATCATATGTTATTATATTGTTATTTAGTTTTATATTTTATCTTGTATCTATTCTATCATGCGCATCAAACGGACCTTAATTGATAGTTGTAAAGATATTGATATACAATAATTTAAATTCAAAATTAGGATTCCACACTTAAAATAGTATGCAAGTAGAGGATGGAAAAAAACAAACAAAAAAGAAATCTCATATTATTTTTTTTTATTAAAGGTTTTTTTCAGTTGGTAAGAAGTTAATTCATTTTTCACAAAGTAGTGGATTCCACTCCTATTGTCAACGTGAGGACCTCTTTAATGGATGATCGATAAATACCTCTATCAGTGTTCATTGAGTCTTAAAGTCTGTCGTGAATCTGACGAACTCCCAAAATCCTAATCATCTAATTTTTTCTAATAGAAAAAAAGCCACATATTCTTTGTAATCTTTCATCAAGAATATTATGTACAGTATACAATTATTTATGAAAGTCATACCGGGATAGGAAGGGGCATGTTGTATGACATGAGGCAAGTCGAAATTGATACCCTGTATATGAGGGTATTTTGAAGTGATCATGTTAATGGTGATCCCAAGACCTCCACCAACATCCACAAGCCTTTTTACCTCATCAAAACCTTTATAGCATTCAAGAACCTTCTTCATAACTATAGTGGTGTGACTGATCATCGCTGTATTGAAAACTTGATTGAATCTTGAGTCCAAGCTACAATACTCAAATAAATCTGCCCCATGAACCTTGTTGAATGGAGTACCCCCTTCCCGAATTGCATCATTAAACTGGGACCTAATTAGTAATTAATAAATTACTAATAATTTAGAGACTAAATCGATAGAATTTATATCATACATCAGACAAATTCTGATTCATAAAAACATGAACAATATTTGAAGGAAAAAAAAAACTATAACATGGCTCTTGTGTAGAATATTTAATCCATGTGTGATAGAAAACAAATATAACATAGTTAAATAATTTTTTTATAAATATAGACTTAAATATAATTTTGAACATATCTTTTAACTAATACACGTTTTAATCTTTTATCTTTATTTTGATTCATTTTAGTTATTTATTTTTTATAAGTGGTGTATTTTAGTCTTTGTCACAATCACAATAAAAATTACAATATCATTCAGTCATTGAAATCCCTTCAAACAATTGTCAATATATATATTCATATTGAACAAAATATTAGTAATATACTAACAATATTTTTTATTATGACATAATATTAGAGATAATTTGTATTTTCTCAATATTTTATTTTTACGTCAATCTCAAATTTGATGTAGATATTATTTAGACGAGTCTTATTTTTTAAATTAAAATAATTACAGATAAAAAAGGAGACATAAACCTCTACTACTATAAAATAAAAAGAAAAAAGAAAATTATGAAAAGATTACTCACCTGGAATCTAAATATATTTTATCATTATTTAATGCTAACAAAGGAGCTAGTGAAACACCATCAGAATTAGGAGCAAATAATCTAGCAACAGGAGGCATGGTGTATAGTCTCTGATAAGATCCAAGTTTTTGTTGATTTTGAACGACAGAACAGTTGAGGATAGAGTAAGAGGTAAGAAGAGCAAGAATTCGATCTAACATTTTAGTTGCTTCTTCTGGATTATTGATATTGTTAAAGGAAAGACGCGAAACAATCTCTTGGGCAGAGAGTTGAGCACCTTTACCGGCTTTTTGCAGCACATCAAATACACCAATCTCTCTTGCGAATTGAAGTGCCATCGGAAGCATAATAGAGTTTGAGTTACTAAGCTGCACAGCATATGAGAAGGTTTCAAGTTCATCTTCTAACTCAACCAGATCCTTCAAATTTGAAAGGTTGGCCATATTGACTTCAAATTAATTTAATAAATTTTACTATCAAATGTGTCACGTTTATAGTTTCTAAAATCTCAAAATACTTAAGCATGTGTTTGGAAGTTGTGCAAATCATGTCCAAACCTCACATGGTCGAATGTGTTTGGAAGTTGTCCAAATCACGTCCTAACCTCACAATTGGTTAGATGCTGTACACTGTGGCTTTTGAAAATCAGGCCCATTTCAATCTAAACGGATGTTAATATTATCAAGTCTACTTCCTCAAACAAGGTTAGTAAGTTAATTATTATATACTAAAGCTTATTCATATTATTTTTATTTTGTAATAATTCAATATTGATAAACTTTAGTATAAACCTTTTCAATCTTATATAATGTAAGTATTTATATACTTAAACTTATTTATAAGCAAAATAAGCTACTATGTTTGATCTTTATTATAAATAAATAAAAATAACTAAAATTTTGGTCATTATTATAAGCAAAAATTAACTATTTTTGAATTCTTTATATTATTATTCTTGATACACTTTTCGTTTATTTCAAAATATTTAATGGTAATAGTTCAGTGTTTGACATTTAAAAGAGACAATTTGGTAAATTTGATTTGTATTTTTCATAATATATAGAAAATTAATTGTACTTAACTATATTTCTTTATACCCTTTAAAATAATTTTTTTTTGTGTTTATAATAGTAATTGGATATAGTATGATTTAGTATTCTCAAATAAGCAAAAGTTATTAAATTCAGCTTATTTTAATGTCATTGTTTTAAAAATATTTCTTGTTTCAAATTAAACTCTATTTAATATCTTTGTTAAAAAAACTAAATTATATTTAATTAGCTATTCAATTTCTCATGACCTTGTTAATTTTCAATAAATCACTTCTAAAGTTTCCTTAACGAATATAATATTCATTTTGGTCATTCACTATTTAGGACGTTGTTACTTTAAACCATACTCATCTAAAAATTCAAATTAGTTTCTAACTAATTCAAACTTATATCACTTTAATTCATAAATTAAGTTGATTGTTACTATTTAACTTGTTCACATAAACGGTTGTTTGACATTTTGTTTATCAACTTCCTAAATCTTAAATTCAAAAAATATTAAAAAATTTCAAACTTCATCTTCTTCATTTTGTTTTTCAACTTCCTTAATCCTAAATTTCTTCCCCAATTTCTTAAAAGTTCAAATTATCCAAAAAAAAAAAACCTAAAACACATCAAACAATTGGTGTTACTCCCTTCCTTCATGTCGTCAACACTCTCAACCGTGAGACATAACAAAATCATCATGGACCAAATTTTTTTCACCCTTATAACAAGATGATAAAAGTCTTGGTATACAGAAAATACAACACACAGAAATTGATGAGCAAATGAATATGAGAAATCAAAGCCAAGCATGAATGGCTTCCCCTTAATTGTTCTTTGAAAGTTTGTGCGGGTGCGCCATTATCGGAGAACTCCACAACATCAACATCACACCAAACTCTTGGTCCATGTTTAGAAAATAATTAATAAATGACTTTAAGTTCATTAAATTGAAAATTGAATTAGGTTTTATTTTAATAATTTGTAATTGGGGGAATAAATTTAAGATAAAGGAAGATATAAAATAAAATAAAGAAGATGAAGTTTGAGATTTTTTTCAATCTAATGTTATTTTGGTTCTTGTATAGTAACATTCAAAATATTGTTATTTTGAGTTTTTTTCTTCTAAATTAAGAGGAACAAATAAATGGTTTACACAATTTATTTATATTAATTTATTGATATCAACATGTTAGTATTCTTTTTTTTCCTTCTCATAGATTACCTCCACATGAGGTAATCCTATTCGAGACGCGTGAGACACTACATGTAGATATCTTTTTCAACGGGGATTCGATTCAACGGGGATTCGAACCCGAGTTTAATACGTTGTGAGAGTTTAATCCTCCCGCTAGACTCAACTCGCGTTGGTCAACAACTTGTATTCTATAAATAACTTAATTAAGGTTTAATTAATCTTTTGGACCAATAATCTTTTTTTATAGTTTTATTTTAATCCTTTAAATAATTTTTATTCTATTTTAGTCCCTTAAATATGGTCCGTTTGTCACATTAGTCATTTTCGTCAAATGTATTGAAAAAATATTAAATAACGCCCACATATTATTGGTGACTAAAAATAAATGAGAATGAATTGAAAAACAAAATAAAAAATGAATAACTCATTCATCTTTTTTCCAAATTCATCCACCTTATTCCCAACAACCCAAAACAAAAACCAAATCCAATATCAACATTAGAGAAGATAGTTCTTAGAACAAAATCCTAAATAATCCAAATTTTAGCTAAAAAATGAGACTAGAAAAGTAGAGAAGAATTCACAAAAAATAAAATTAATGTGAAGATTTTTTTAAATTTGCTTCTGATTTGTGAATCATTTTTCTAAATATTGTTTTCTGTTGTTTTTCTTGATTTTTAATGTTTAAAGAAACTCAAAAATAAAAATAGAGAAAGATGAATTTCAATTGTTATTCTCTATATTCTTCCTTTATTTAAAAATAGAGAAAGATGAATTTCAGTTATTATTCTCTATATTCTTCCTTTATTCTTTATTTTAGATTTATTTCTCAGATTCAAGGATGTTACGAGTTTGAAAGAAAATATGAATTTGAGAGAGAAAGATTTGAGTTTTGTCTAATTATGATCTATTTTTTTTTTTTTTTGAGTTTAGATGTGAGATGTGATGAGTTTATAGTGGTGTTATTGGGTTGTTAATAAAAAAAAAAAAGTTGTATTATTGGGTGTGTTCGAGTATGAGATGTTGGGTGACTCAGACAATTTAGTCATCATAACAAAGTGACATGTAGAAATAATTTAACGTTTTTCTAATAAAACCAACGAATATGATAAAAGTGGCTATTGAAATTTTGTTTAAGAGCCAAATTAAAACATAAATTATTTAAAAGAACAAAATGAAATCTGAATAATAGATAATTGACAGAAAAAGAGTAATGTATTCAATCATTAATTAATTATAATGAATCTAGAAATGTGAATATGTGATATACTTTTCTGGTAGCTATTTAAGATATTTTCATCTCTATTTAAGACTTTTCTAGTAGCGGTGCCAAATCTAGAAATGTGTTAGACTAATGCCACAAAATTAAATCGTAAATAGTACACATTAAAATAAAAAAAGAATAGTTGTGTATTTTGATATAACCATCTATTTTAATCAAAAGTGCATAAATAATTATCTCTCATATATAAAAATATGATTTTCACTATATATATATATTGATATATTGAGTGGTGATATATTAACTTCGAGAGAGTGACTTTTATTACGATGACCATCTTCATAATTCTTTGCAGTTATTATATTTAATCAATTCAACTATTAAATTAATAATTCTTATTAAATCGATCAAAATTATAAATTTAAAAAATATTTGAAAATTTATAAGACACTTTTAAAAATACAAGTAAAATATTGACTATAAAATTTTATAGTTGTAATTTTTTAATTTCTATAATTTTTTATATTCATAATTTTTAAAATAATATAAAAATAATTCAACAATTATAATTGTTTAATTTAATAGCTACAATAAATTATAAAATAGACTATTTATCACAAAAATTACTCATAAATTAACACATTCCCTATACGTACTAGTATTTGTTAAATAATATATATATATATATATAGACAAGATCTCTACTTTCCATCCATTTCCTTCACTCCGGTCTTGTAATTAATAACAAATAACACGATCAACGACGTTGTACTAATTCATTAAATTAGTATATAACTTTGTAGAGTATTCTTAAATAACTCCTGAATTTATGAATGTTTATAAAAGGATACGACTATTAAATTGTTAAGTTGATTATTATATTTAACTATTTACTATCAATTAAGTCTTATTTAAACAACTTACTGTTAATTTAGTCGTTATATTCAACTGTTTACTATTAATTTAGTCCATAACATACTTTCAGAAGAACTCATATGAATTAAATTTGACAGAGTTGAAGATTTTTTTTGAAATATTAATAATCTCAATGACCTATTTGATAACCTCCTATAAAAGTCAATAACAAATTTAGTGGTTTTACGAATAATATTTGCTTCACTAGTTAAAAGAAGGTTTGATTTAGATTTTATCCAATTTCATATCATTAATTGTTAGCTTCCTCTCCGGTTTCTTTCAATTGAATTTCAATTCCCATAAAAACCTATCCACTTGAATTTTTCATGCTATAATGTTGAGTTGGTGACTTTTTTTTATATACTACTTAATTTCTTCTTAACCTTGTTTTTTTACTTGATCTTATTTACTTTGTTGTTTATAGATGTGTTGGATCTAATTTCTCAAATGAAGAGTTTTATTTGAAACCATTCAGAAGAATGCTACTTTAGTCAGCGTTGCAGTGACCACATTTTTCTACATATTTTATTGCCAAATTTATATTGACCTCTTGACAAATGCTAGTTATCCTAGAAAAATATGTTTAATTGTTCTTCCGAGTTTGTTGAATTTATTTAATTATTTGTAAGGAATTTTTTAATGCAAGGGTGTTACGAAATCATGGTATCAAATTCAAATAGTTTAAATGAAACAATATTTGAATTGAAATAATTATTGAATTACTCTAGGTTAAATATTTGTAAGCACATAGATTTACCTTTTTTGAAGTTTTTAAGTAGTAACGATACTTGTCTCAAGAACTAGGTAGATTCAGCCGACAATGTACCATACGTGATATACGTCTGGAGTATTTTGTGAGTAGAATAAATGACTTAGCATTTTTAGATTGAGTAGTTCACCTTCTTATAGAACTTATGGGGCTTAGTCTCCGAGCCTTTAATAACCTCCCATTACTCATTTAGTGGAGCAGTCCGTTATCTTTATGCATACACGTTCCCTAATATTTGCCCGAGTAAAAGAGACATGTGCTCGACATAGACTCTCGGTTGGTATTCAGATTATTAGCTACCCAACTCAGTTACTGGGTACATGTGATCTACGATAATAGGTCGAACTATTGGACAACGTTATGACATTTCAGTTACAATTAAAAGAGTTTAATTTGTATGTATTGTTTGTGTAAAATATTTTATACAGTTGACAATTCATAATCAATCATGTGAGTGATTTTATATATAGTCATGAAAAAAGTCAAACATTAATGATAATGATTGTGATTGAGTAACAGTAAAAAAAACTTTTTATGTTGTTAGTGTATATAATTTAAACTCCAATTAAAAAGTGATATAAATAATCTAATATGGGAATGTAATACATTTTCAAATGTTATATATAATGTTGTTATAATAAATGTCACAAATAGATATATTTTTTAAATGTTAATAATAATACTAAAAAGTGTTAAAAAAAACATTTTAGTAATATAGACTTCATCTAACATTCGTTAAAATGTACTTAGTAATATTTTTCTTGATTTAGCAACGTAACATAAGTTTTATCTAACCTTCGTTAAAATGTTACAAAATCTAAAATATACTGTATTGTGATTTCATACCATTTGAAGCTCGTCTAATGATCTAGACTCGTGAATCGATGAAAAATCTTGAGTATCATAAATCTTATTACGCTTAACGTTCACAAATTTAGCAGTCTGACTATTCATGGCAAAAGCGTCTTCTCCATGTATTGCCTTGTCACCCATTTGCAACACATCATTGTTAATCCTAAGTGGTACCATAACCCTCACAATTAGACAAATCAAACTAGTCATAACAACGTTGAAGCAAATCACAAAAACTATAGCCTCAATTTGGACTGCCATTTGTTTCAAACCCGCACGAGTTGCACCTTTATTTTGTAGGCCATAGGCGAGGCCAATGTAATTTTCCCAATTGGGCACCATGTAGAAGAGACGACAAAGTTTAGGCACGGCAAAGAAGCCGGTGAGAATGCCACCGAGAGCACCGGCTATGGCATGGGTGTGGAATATCGCCATGGGGTCGTCAATTTTGTTTAAGAAATTAATCTTGTTATGAAGTACCATCATTGTGTACCATGGAATACTTCCTGATATCAAACCCATCAAGATTGCTGCCCATCCTTGCACAACTCCTATTTAATTCATGACCAAATTTTTAATAAATGTATTACAGTTGATGTGGGACATGATTGATTAGTATAATTGACAATGTGATAGTGTGTACCTGCGGCAGGTGTGATGCAAACGAGTCCGGTGATCATGCCCTGAACAGCGCCAAACACGGTAGGCTTGCCGAAGTAGAAGGTATCAAGTAGGATCCATACGATGATGCTAGCAGCAGTACACACGTGTGTGTTTAGGATAGCAAGAGATGCAATTGTACTAGCCACAAATGGACCTCCACCGTTGAATCCACTCCAACCCATCCAAAGCAATCCTGCGCCTGCAAGCATCATTATCATGTTGTTTGCTGCTTCCGGAAATATTTCTCTGTCCTTCTCTGATCGAGGACCCACCTACACCATCATCACATACAAATAATTATTAATATTAATAATTTAGAGTTTCTTAAAATGCAGATATGAAGATAAGAAATTAACCGACCCAATAAGCTGCAGTGAAACCAGCAACTCCAGCAGAGAGGTGAATAACATACCCCCCAGCAAAATCAATAACACCGCGTTTCGCTAACCACCCATCAGGGCACCAAATACTAAAAGCAGTTACACTATACGAAAATGTTACCCAAAGTGGCACAAATAACATCCACGCCTTAATATTCATTCTCCCAAGTAAACCACCCGCTATTAAAATCAAAGTAATCCCAGCAAATACACCTTGATAAAATACCATTGTAGCATTAGGAAAATTCCCTAAAAAAGCTTTCCCCAATAAAAACTTTTCGTCCAATGCTACCCCGGGTTTTCCTAAGAAAAATACCATTTTATCCCCAAATGACATGTGGAAGGCCCATGAAACCCAACAAATGAGAACGGCCGCAAAAGCATAAAAGGCCATGAAAGCAGAGTTAATAGCCCATGTTTTCTTTACAAGGCTTCCGTAAATAATGACAAGCCCAGGAACGCTTTGAAGCCCAACCATTGTTGCTGCTGTTAACTGCCATGCGTTGTCCCCTTTGTTCATCCATTCCGGGCTTGCCTCATCCGCCAACAGATTCGAAGGTAGCTCCATCCTATATATGTTATCTTAAAATTAATAATTAATTATTAATGTGTTCAATTGTTTGATATATAAGCAGTACTTCACTAAGTTAATTGGATTTAAGGATTGACAATGGAGCTGTATATATATGTGATTAAGTATTTTTTTTTTTTTTACTAATGGGAGAAATGAGAATCAATTGATTAAGTTTAAGAGAGATGCGTTGTATGTGTGATTGATTGTTTTTTACTTGGTAAGAGGACATGCAATTTGTCGTTTCTATTTTCTTGTATGGGATTTTGAGGCCGGCTTCGTTGGCATTTGGCCACAGAACATTGAATAACATTAATTATGAATTTTCTTCATTCACGTTGCTTTTAAAACCGGATTTGCAAGAACTCTCCACTCAAACGGTTAATAATTTGATGAATCCAACGTTTGGATACAATACCTCTCCCGCTTTCATTCATTCAATTTCAATTATTAAATACATATACATATATCTTATTAAATTTGATTTAGTGGTTTAAATTTACCAAATACACTTAAATTTAAAAATATCATTAAAAAATTATTTATATTAAAATTGATCTATGTAGTATAATATATTTAATTTTAGTCTCTCAAAATAAGAACTAAAATAAATTTACATGACCGATATTATTATGAGCTAATTTTACAAAGACTAAAACAACATGTCAAAAAAAAAGTTGTATATTTGCGATGACTAAAAGTAAAATAAAAAGTTTTAAAAGAGATTAAAAGTAAAAAAAAAAAGTATATTTTCATGGAGAAGAATCGTATTTAAATCTAAAATTATTGATCATAAAATTAAGTATGCTACGATAAAATACACCTATTCATTTTTTTAAAATATCTGGAAATAATTTCATTAATAGAATAGAATAATATATTATTAATCATCTGAAAATATTTCATTGTATATACCTTAGATTGATTTCAAAATGATCTTTAGCTATAGAACCTAAGTAAAATAAAAATATCTTTTGAAAGACTAAAAGAGTAATTAACTAATGATAAAAAAAATATGAATGAATATATCGAGGTTGGTAAAGATATTTAAGAGACACAATAATAATCAAATAAATGTGTATCTCTCAACAAATTTATCTGTTTAATTAATTGATCAATGACAAACATTTGTCTTGTGTATAGTTAGTATAATATACTATAATTTCATTCACAATTGCATCGGAAATATTAAATAGACACACTAATAATAAAATATATGTTTTTTCTCAATGGGTCGGTGAATAAACATCTTTTAGCTAATTAACGGGTGATAAGTATTTGTCTCATGTGATATTTATAGATTACATTATAATTAGTGTATTATAGTTTTCTACACTCTTATATAGAAGATATTTAAGAGACACACTAATAATAATAATAATAATAATAATAATAATAATAATAATATGCACATTTTAACTAATTGACATGTGAATGACTTTTAACTAATTGATCACTGAAAAATATTTGTCTTGTGTATAATGTGTACAACAAATTATAATTATTGTATTATAATATTTTCATCTATTTATCTAGAAGAAATTCAAAACACACATAATAATCAAATACATATTTTTGTCTTAACTAATTGATTTATGAATGACCATATTTGAGTTAACTAACTAGTGACAAATATTAATCTCTTGTATACTTTATACATTAAATTATAGTCAGGGTATTGGAATTTTTCGATCTTTTGTCTAAAAAATTATTCAAATACTCTCTAGTTATTAAATATAGATTTCTCTATTAGTTAATTAAGTTTTGAATGACCATATTTTAACCAATTTATCCATGATAAACAATTGTCGTCTTATTTATGTTTTGTGCATTAAATTATAATAAATATATTATATTTTCTTTATTTTTATCTAAAAAATATAAGACAGTTATTAATAATCAAATATTCGCTCACTTTTAATTAATTATGCGAATAATTACCTTTTAAAAAATTAATGGATGACAAAAATTTGTCTTTTGTATTATTTTTCCATACACAATAATTAGTATATTATTATAATTTTCCTCACACATATTGTTAAAAATCATACTAATAATCAAATAAACACTCTCAACATTCCTTTTCCTTCTTGCCCTTCCACCTGTCATTGCCTCCCTTTCTTGAGTTGAGCTTGTAGGGTTTGATCGGTGGATCTCTCTCGACATTCCTTTCCACTAGTCTTTGTTCATGTGCTTCTAACCAGATTTCAAGTTAAGAAGCTCCATTTTCCCACATGTTTATATATATATATATATATATATATATATATATATATATATATATATATATATATATATATCCTTATTCAGTTTAAGTAAGCAGTAGATCTTGAAGAGAAAACTCAAAGTCTAATCTTTCAAGGTTTCCCAAAAAAATAATCTTCTATAGAGAGAGAAA
>JBBPBQ010020321.1:63153760-63179138 GCA_037974755.1 Cicer yamashitae | reverse complement strand
TATATATATATATATATATATATATATATATATATATATATATATATATATATATATATATCCTTATTCAGTTTAAGTAAGCAGTAGATCTTGAAGAGAAAACTCAAAGTCTAATCTTTCAAGGTTTCCCAAAAAAATAATCTTCTATAGAGAGAGAAAACTCATGACTACTAAAGAGCCTAAGTTATCTTCTAACTCTACTGCACTATATATGTTGTTTTTTTTATAAAAAAAAAACTTACGAATGTAAATATAAATTAAAACATAGATAATAAAGTAAAAAGAGTGAACTTGTGCGTCCTTTTCAAAATGAAGAAAAATATTAAAATAATTAGTACAAAAGATGCAGCAAATTAAGGAGAAATGAAATCAAACCTTTTCAAAATTTGTTGTTGAATGAAATATGAGTTAGTTGAGATGCTTCCACTCAACAGGTGAAGCTCCGACATGATCTGTTATTGCCTTGCCGCCGCCATACAGAAATTGAAGAAGTTAGGTAAGATCAGATCATGCTGGCAGCTTCAACTGTTGTTGGTGCACAATTTATTCTATTTCTATATTATACTATCTTCTTTATCTTGCTCTTTCCTTCCTCGTTTCTTTTCAAACTTTGTATGCTAATAATTATGGGAGGAGTATTACTAATATATGCATCCTTTTTAATATTAATTACGTTAGCTAGCTAGGTTTCGACCATCTATGTATTTAAGCACCGGGTTTTGCTGCCATCTCTTTTGTCTCATCTAATGTAGTTAGATCTCTCTCTCTCTTTTTTTCTTTCAAAAAGCAGCATCTACTACTTAATTATATTAATCAATTCATTAATTAATGTTGTCGAAATTAAACCGAACCGTATGTGGGTTTGTTCAATAACGATTGGTTCAACTTTAGTCCAATTCATTTTTTTTCTTTTTTCAAAGTAAACTATATTATTTTAATATTTATTTAATAATTATTTGATTCAATTGTGGTTGAACCGATTAAAATATAATTTAGATGTTTATGAATAAAATAATTTTTCAAATTAATGTTAAATCCAAGGAGATGTAGTTAATTGATTTATCTAAGTCAGAAACATTAAGAAATAGTATCATTTAGCAATTTATTAGATAAGTCTTTTAGTATAATATCACAATGTGGATCCTTGTAAATAAAACATTTAAAATTCTAACACAATGGTGTGTTATTTTTTTTTTTTTTTGTGATTTTTGTCCGCATGTGATTTGGAAATATTTCAAACGGAATACCAAACATGCTATTAAGATCTCTGTCCTCCAACTCGACTCATTTGGAGTGTTTCTTGAAAATAAAATTGCATGAAAGAGATATAATTTGTATGTTTCGACGAAGAAATTTGGAAAAAATTGATCATTAATCACGCGCTTTGGTCATTTGATATATTAATACATTTTAAATTTGAATTATGATCTAAACGTCTATCAATCTAATATTAAATCTTTGAAAAAAATATGGGTACAAGTATATGCAAAAATAATTTAATTAAATTTATTTAATAATTAAAAATTAAATTATTAGATGGTACCCAATAAAATATCGAGATACCTGCATTATAAATTATAAATCATATAGAAAGCATTAGAAGTTGAAAAGTAAAACAATGAGAGGGATGCATGCATGTGGTCCTATAGTTGAAACGAATTTAAAAACATCATGCGGTCACACCACCACATGCAGCTAGACACACTCTAGTGAGAGTTACTATATATCCCAAGATACTTTTAAAAACTTTATTATGCTTTAATTACTTTCTCTTTCTTGCATTGTCTATGTTGCATGTAAGGTAGGCATCAATTGGAATGAACCAAACAAAGTATATGAACAATGAGTACTTAGGGGACCATGTGCATTTTTCAATTTGCAGTTTTGCACGGGTCCATCAAATCGTGTTGCATACGGTTAGCACAAAATGGTAAATTAACGAGGAAACCTCTAATATCAAAATTAGAGTGGACCCTCTCCACCAATTCTTCCTTAATAAACTCTTCGTTTCTTTATCTTTTTAATTAACTCATATAGAGAGATGAAAAGAGTGTAAAGAGAGAACACGAGACTACGAGAGACTCATTTAAGCACAAAACAAATTTTCAAATGAAGTAGAGATGTTGTAAAAGTTTTGAAGAGATAAAGTTAAAAGTGTGATAAATCGTTTCAATTCTTTTTTTAGAGAAGACAAATCTAAACAAATCAAACCAAACTAATGAACATGTAATTTAATTCAATTATTTTATTGCTTTGTTGGCCAACAATCCACCAATTCTATGGCTCATCAAACAAAAGTGAATCCAATGAAAGTTAAAATTTAAAAAAATACATTTTTTTTAATTTTTTATAAAAATACTAAATTTTTTATACTATTAAACTTAATACATTAACTAAAATGACAAAAATAATATATAATTATTTAAAATACTTAAATACAGTATTTTTTAAGATAAAATTTTGATATAGTGCGAATTAAACAGTGGTTTTGGTTGGAATAACTTCATATCGGGTGATATTCACAAAAGTGGCTATACCTCTCGAAAGTAATGGTTTGGTTTTTCTAACACATGATATGTGTGCAATAATCTTTTTCTTAAAAACGAATGACCTTTTTCTTCTTTCAACAAAACAAATGTCTTTTTGACGGTGAAATTGAGAAAATTGGATTTTCATATCTTCACATTTTAATTTTTATCCATACAATTCTTCAAAAATTCGGTTTTATTCTTATCATTTCATCTCTTTTTATTAAAAAAATTTAGACCAATTATTTATCCCACACAAATATAAAATTTTCGATATGGAAATTTTGTTTTTCTAAAATTTGATTTAAAAATTAACATATCGAAAATTTTAAATTTCCATTATATAAAAAATAAGAAAAAAGATATTTACACCGGAAAATTTCGAAAATGAAATTTCTGATATGTAAAACAAATTGAGAAAAAATTTCATATCAAAAGTTCCAAAAAGCAAAATTTATGGTGTATAGAAAAATTAAAAAAAAAAAATTTATAATAGAAATTTCAAAAAACTCAATTTTTGGTTTGGAAAAAAAGTTAAAGAAAAAATTTTGCATACGAGAAATTTTGAAAACTCAAAATTTTTAGTGTGCAAAACAAAAAATTCAAAAATCAAACTTTTGGTATGTAAAAAGAATTTTGTATACCAAAAATTTAAAAAACAAAATTTGTAATATTAAAAAAATATAAATGTGGGATAAAAAAATAGGTTGATTTTATTTAAATTTTTTTGTATTTTCTCTAAAGATACTTTTAACAGTTCTTACCAAAAATGATAAAATGAGAATAAGAGTTAAAATGTAAGATATGAAATTCAATTATCTCAAATTGGTCATGCACAAAAGGCCCAAGGCCCAACAATCTACAAGAGGCACAGCCCACAATGCCGAAACCAAGCCAGGAAATCACACATCTCCTTACAGACTTAACAGGTGTAAAAAAGGATGCACCCCACACTTAAATCTGCTACCCTAATCAACGTAAAAATATAATTTTACCTTTTTAAACTTTTCATTTCTTCAGAATTATCGATACTTTTAAAATAGAAAATTTCAGAATTTTTTGAAATTTTTGAACAATTCAAAATAGGAAAATTTCAAAACTTTCTATATTTTGAAACTTGCGAAACTTCCCAAATTTAGAAACTTTTAAAACTTTCCAAATTTTCGAAATGTAATCCTTATTTCGAAAATTTGAAAAGTTTTGAAAGTTTCCAAATCTAGAAAGTTTCGAAAGTTTCTAAATCTGAAAAGTTTATAAATATGAAAAGTTTTAAAAGTTTCGAAAATTCTGAAAAAAAATGAAAAATTTAAAAGGATAAAATTGTATTTTCACATTAATTGGAGTGACAGATTTAAGTGTGACAGTGCACGTAGAATCCTCGTAAAAAAGTTAAGTTATTAATAAACTATTCAAAGTCTACTAGTTAAATCACACCTACGTGACTTATTAAATAAATAAGATCAAACTTAAAATTAAATTCATTTATTTAAACAAATCAAATTTAAACTTTATATACTTGTGAATACCTCGAATACATATACAATTATATTATTTATTAAGTTATAAACTAGTTAAAAATTGAAAAGTCAATTGATAATTGAAATTTGAAAAGTTAATTGATAATTTATATCAGATAACTTATTATTATTGAAAAGTTAATTTATTGATACGAAAGCATTTAGTAAATTTTAACTGTTGTAAATATAAATGAAATAAAAGTACTATATAATTATTGAATTTATAACAAATATAGACTAATCCACGGTGGATGGGTCCACATCCAACTTTGAAAAATATAAAAATTTAAATTTTATGTTTGTTCCACCTTTCTTTGTTTTATTGGGTCATCCCAGCGATGAAAAGAAAACATAGTGACATACTGAGTGATGAAACCAGCTTCCCCGGTGACACACTCAGTGACGATATCATATCACAAATTCAATAAGGCATAAAGCGTGACAGCGATGAATGTAACTAAGTGTATCTATCTATATATATATTACTATAATTAGGAATTGAGATCAACATGCAAGCAATTCGGACAAAGAGAAACCAAAATGGCCTCAACGCAAACTCATCATCTTATTCCTCATGTCAAACTTGGAACCCAAGGCTTTCAGGTTTCAAAATTGGGATTTGGGTGTATGGGTCTCAGTGGTGCCTACAATGATCCTCTTCCTCAACAAGATGGCATTTCCGTAATTAACCATGCATTCACTAATGGAATCACTTTTTTTGACACCGCTGATGTTTATGGAGACAATGGTGCTAATGAAATTTTGCTTGGAAAGGTACTAATTACTATTACTAATCACCATCTATTTTCTCTTCGTTGTCTAAATCACATCAATTAAGAAAAATTAACACTGTTCACATTCAATATTTTAACAAAGCAAATTAGTTTATGTTCATATACTACGTCCTTCTCTAAATATAAAATCTTTTGAGTAAATCACGGGAATTAAGAAAGTTTGGTGTAATATTAAACTTGCTGAGAATTGAGAATTGATATAATTAGTTAATGTTAATGTTTTCATTAGAATATTTATTACATATTGCGAAAAAAGATGTATCATAATTAGGGATATGTTGGTTAAGAAATAATTGATGCAGTAGAAAATTTGAAATGAGTCTTATAAAAAGGGACAAGAAAAAAACTCAAAAGAAGAGTCGTATATTTAGTGTCGGAGTGTTTTATTTCAATTGAAGTTTTATGCTGATTTGGGTTGGTTATGATTTGATTTTGTGGACTAGGCTTTAAAACAACTACCTAGAGAAAAGATTCAACTGGCTACAAAATTTGGTTTATCAAGAAGAGGTGTTTCTGGTAATACGATCGTCAAGGGTAGTGTTGTCGTCAAGGGTTCACCAGATTATGTGCGCTCATGTTGCGAAGCTAGCTTGAAACGTCTTGATGTTGAATACATTGATCTCTATTATCAGCACAGAGTGGACCCATCTGTCCCTATTGAAGATACAGTTAAGGATTTCTTCCTCATGAAGAAACTAGCATTTGATTTAATTTATGTATAGTAGTACATTGCATACATTGTAATTGTTACTGATATGTTGACATTAGCTGGCTTATTTCACTAGATGCATTGTTAACAAGTTTGTTATGTTATAGGTAGGTGAACTTAAGAAACTTGTGGAAGAAGGAAAAGTCAGGTATATTGGGCTATCTGAAGCTAGCCCAGATACTATAAGGAGAGCGCATGCCGTTCATCCAATCACAGCCGTACAAATAGAGTGGTCTCTCTGGACTCGTGACATTGAGGAAGAGATAGTTCCTCTTTGCAGGTTTGTTTGAGTTCCTATAAATGGAACAACTTTTTTTTTATAGAGTTACTTTACTAGAAAAGAGGGTTAAAACCTAAGGAGCTAGTTACTTTTGGTGGCATGCTTGTGTTAAATGTGAATTTACTTATTTAAAGCTTTTGTTGATACAGAGAGCTTGGTATTGGAATTGTACCATATAGTCCTCTTGGTCGTGGTTTTTTCGGTGGCAAAGGAGTTCTGGAAAATGTGGCGGAAGTTAGCGGCCTGGTATAGTATTTTAGCACTTAAATTAAATGTGTGTTTTTGCTGGATGCCATGAAATAATTAGGAGGATGTGCCAAATTATGTAATAGCATTAATGTAATAGCATTAATCAAATCTTAATCATGAATTAAATATCGGTTAGTTTGTCGTCTTTTTTTGTAAAATATATGTATATGTCCATTCCATTGCAAAAATTTGTAATGATACATTGGATACCATCCTTTTCTGTTTTTCTCACATGAATGATGTTTGAACTTAGAAGTCTTCTTTAGAAGTAAGACTTTGTTTTTTGTATACAATTTAGTTTTCTGATGGTTATTTCGCTTATCAGACTGCTCATCCTCGCTTTCAAGCCGAGAACTTGGAAAAAAACAAGAGCATATATGATCGAATTGAAAGTCTAGCCAAGAAGCATGAGAGCACTCCTGCTCAGTTAGCATTAGCATGGGTACTCCATCAAGGCCAAGATGTTGTGCCTATTCCTGGTGAGTGACAAAATATGTATTTGGTTTAGAAAATAATATATTTTAAAATATCTTTAATACTAGGGACTTGCTAGTTGCTACTCTGAGCTGATATACAACCTATATCAGAAATATGGTTTTTCTGCTGATTTGTTAATCTTAACAAATTATTATTATACACAATAAATTTCTAACATTGTGTTTGTGCACTAATCAAATATGCGAAAAACTATATATGCTTTTGTCTGCGGCGTATAGGCTTTATGGCCATGCATTTCATATATTAAGAGTGTCATCTGATGTACTAAGGTTACTGGCTGAAGGTTCTTCTAAATTATTAAGTGCTCATTATGCAACAATATAACTCATGCATGCTGCTGCTAAGCTTGCATATGTTTTATATTTTTCGCTGTTTTGAATTGTAAATGTATAATTATTTCTAATGATTTCTTTGGATGTCAGGAACAACGAAAATTAAGAATCTGGATCAAAACCTTGGTGCTTTAGCAGTGAAACTATCTGAAGAGGACCTGAGAGAAATTTCTGCGGCTGTTGATGATGTAGCAGGTGGTAGACACTACAATGGACTAGATCACTTGTCGTGGACCTCGTGGAAATCTGCTAATACACCTCCTAAAGACTCAAGTGTCTCAACCTAAAATATAAATCCCATTTAGTTGGAGAATGTACCGAGTCATGAATAAAGCGCAACGAGGTTTTTTGAAGATCTTGTTGCCTATAACGATAAAACTTGAATATGATTTACAATGTTGATAGTATCTTTTACATTTTCAAACAACTATAAAGTTAGTTATGTTCGGAGACAAGCTAATCGCGTTGTTCACTCTCTTGCGAGGGTGTCGCGTTCTTTTGCTAGTCCCCAAGTTTTTAATTATATGGCTTCTTGTATTTCACACATTATTATTAATAAATGAGTTAAGTGTTCTTCCAAAAAAAAATGTTGATAATATAGTCTATGTTGAAAGTTGGCTTGCTAAATATTTGGTTGGTTAAAAAATAATCCAATCATGTATCTATTTGTATCTGACTCAATTATGACTTGCCTCGGTATTTGGGTGTTTACATTTGTTCTTCTGTTTTGGTTCCAATAAACAATAAGGGATTAGAATCAAATTCTCGTAGGATTCAATGTTGGATGAATATGAATAAAACGTCCATTGCAATTGATAAGCAAATTATTAGTTATTACATATACTTGATTTTCCAGCAACAAAAAATTCAGAGTAGATTACACACCTCTCCTATAAGAGAAATTTGAATTATATTTCTTTAATTTATTTAAAAATTTGGGGAAAGGAGAAATTGTGGCAATTTTTTTAGTTGAGTCTTTTTTTCTCTTTATTTCTTCATGTTTATGAGGATGTTCGCGTTGCGATTTAGATGGATTTTGAGAAATGGATTTTGAAGTAAAAATCCATTTGGATAAAATTAGATGCGGGTTCAATTTGGATAACAAATTTTAAAAAAATCCAAATCGAATCGATTTCAAATGGTTTAATTTGGATCATTTTTCAATATCTAAATTATAATTGTAAAAAATAATAATATTAATATCATAAAAACACGATATAATAGTAGGTTTGATGCAAAATATAACATATAATATACTTAAATTTAACGGAATAAGAATGGTCGATTATATTTGAAATACATGAAATAACAACAAAATAAAATAAATTAAACTAATAAATATTAGGTTTAAATATGTTTTGGTCCCTGCAAATATATCACTTTTTAATTTTAGTTCCTGTAAGTTTTTTTGTTTGGATTTAGTTCCCGTAAAATTAGAGACGATCGACTTTGATCCCTAACATCAAATCAACATTATAAAAATGTGGCCCTATAAATGCACTCCAACACATTATCTTTTATGATATATTAAAAATTAAAATATTTTATATTATTAATTAATAAATTTATTAATTATCATTTAATAATTAGTGTTATTTTATAAAAAAAATATATGAATAGAAATTAAAAGTGGAGTTTAGGGGTTTTTGGAAAACCGGTCTTCTTCCGTGCCACGGCGGTTTGATAGCTCTTTTTTGTAATTTTTGATTTGACCTTAGCGACCAACAAATAGTATAGATGCAATATATCATACTAATAAATGATAAGTATTAAAATTTACGATCCAAAATTTGTTTCGATCCGTGCGATTTTAGCAAAAAAAAGATTCAAAAGTATTTGATTTTATGCGGTTTTTGATTTTTTTAATCAATTTGTCGTTTTTCTTTATTGATTTAGATATAAACACCCCTATGTTTATATTGATTTAGATATAAACACCCCTATGTTTATATAAATAAGTGGTCTCCAACATAAATTTGATTATCTTTCACGTATTTTTTCTTCTTTTTTTTTGTAATTTCGTGTGTGACGTTGTGTCTGTCGTCTTAATTCAATACATTGTTTAATTTTTTGTCATATTATAATATTTATTTAATTCAAATTAACATATGATGAATTACAAATTCAATCAACTATTTGGCCATTACAAGTTGTGAGGCATGAATATTCATTTGATTTTGTCACGAATGCTTTTTATGATTTTATTCTATTAATAAATAACAAATTCATTCCTCGAATGTGGGTTGTTTTGGATCCCATTTTGAATTGCTTCACTTATATGCGCCAGCATCTTTTCTTCAAAAAAACTTACACGTGTGATTGGAGCTGTAAGGTTGAATTAAATACACAACACTAATAAGATGGACAGAGGCATACGTGGCTAGAGAGTGTACCGTAGTTAAAGTAAAGTCAACTAAGTCTGCAATTAAGGTAAATGAAGATTAATCAACTTAAAAATGTTACTGCGCTGATCAAAGAGTTAGGTAAGGTTCACCTACCGCCACCAACACATTCTTGAAGAGGAATATACAACACAAATACAAAAATACTCCTACCATAGTGAAATTTTTTTGAGTGAAACACAAAAATGGGAGATATTCATATTCCTCGAGTGAAGCTTGGAAACCAAGGCTTGGAAGTAAATTGCGTTAAATTTGAAATCATCATCACTTCCTTGTTCTGTAAATCATTAATTAATAGTATTGAAATAACGGTTTCGTTGGTGTTGCAGGTTTCAAAGCTAGGATATGGATGCATGGGTCTCACTGGAGTCTACAACGCTGCTGTTTCCGAAGATGTTGCTACATATTTGATCAACCATGCTTTCACCAAAGGTATCACTTTCTTTGACACTTCAGATGTTTATGGACCACATGTCAATGAAATTTTGCTCGGAAAGGTACTATTCTACTCATTCAAATTCACCTATTTTTCTTTACTTTCTTTCTTATCCCTTTTATTTTGGATTTCATTTATATACATGTAAAGAGTTTATACACTGGAAGTTAAGTCAATTACTAGGATCATCAGATTATTAGAAACGTTTGACTTTGACTATAATCACTTTAATTGTCACACAGTGTGTGATTTGGATATGATGTGTTGGAGCTATCAACGATGTGATAATATAATTTTTTTTTAATAACTCTGTCTCAGGCACTGAAAGACTTACCTAGAGATCAAATTCAGATTGCAACAAAGTTTGGGATTGTGAAAATTGAATCTAATAATGTTGTAGTAAACGGTAGTCCTGAATATGTTCGATCTTGTATTGAGAGTAGTCTTCAACGTCTTGGTGTCGAATACATTGATCTCTATTATCAGCACCGTGTTGACACCGCAGTACCTATTGAGGACACTGTGAGTTATACAATGCTTTTCTTTATTCTTGAAATTTGTTAGACAGTACTAGTGGTATGGTATGTAGTGGTGTGTTTGATTTGGTGTTTTGAATCATAGATGGGAGAGCTTAAAAAGTTGGTTGAAGAGGGAAAGGTTAAGTACATAGGATTATCTGAGGCTAGTGTTGATACAATTAGAAGGGCACATGCTGTTCATCCCATTACTGCTGTTCAAATGGAATGGTCACTTTGGACTCGTGAAATCGAGCCTGATATTATTCCCCTTTGCAGGTACCTTAACTCCTTGTTTTTCTATTTCCTACTCTAATTTGTGAATTACTCATGATTATGACTCAATATATATGAAGGTTTTGAACTATTGTTTCATTTCACTGAAAGACTGAGTTGAAGCCTATGAAGCATCGGCACTCTTGGGATTAGGCGTGTTGCCAAGTCCGACACTTGTATTTTGTTCTAACTGTTTTTGTTGTGAGATTATTAGCATTTAGCATTTCATCAGGAAAGATTAAAGATATTTCCTTTTTATCCAAAAACTAGAAAAACACTCTTTTTGCGATTTCATAAATCGGGTTGGAATTTGGATTGCTCTCAAAATTCAAATATGATATAACTTCAAGTAAAACAAACATTAATTTTGAAGTGTCTATTTATTGAGTGGTTTCTTTCTACACTTTTTTTTGCGGTCTGTCACCTCTGTAATCTGTTTATAATTTCCTTAGTAGTATAATTGTTGAGACAATTGAACATGGTTCCTTGAATCAGTGTCTTACACATGGTTAGTAATTTTGGAAATGGGAAAAACACACCTTTTCTTTTATGTGATATTGTTCAAACAAAGAACATGCACCTTGAATCAGTGTTCTAGAAAAGATACACTTTTGATTAATAGTTTTACTTTTACTTGCTTGAATTGGAAACCTTTTGATTTGAGTATGGACGACCAAATTCTTTCTTTCACTTCCTGACAAATTAATGCTTTTTGATATCCTTCAGGATTCTTCTTTAAATGACTTTGGCTGTTTGGTGACAACTCTTACAGGGAACTTGGCATTGGAATAGTACCATACAGTCCTCTTGGCCGTGGATTTTTCGGAGGCAAGGCCATCACAGAAAGTATACCTGCAAACAGTTTTCTGGTAGGAACTTGATCCAATTTGTTTCTGATGACAGTCACAGTTGTCCTTGTTCATTGTTCACCAACATCTGTTTTTTTCCACCAGGCAATCCAACCAAGGTTACAGGGGGAGAACTTCGACAAGAACAAGATATTTTATTCTCGAATGGAAAAGTTGGCAGAGAAGTATGAATGTACATCTTCACAACTGGCTCTTGCATGGATTCTTCATCAAGGAGACGATGTAGTGCCCATCCCTGGTTAGTGATTTTCTATTTTGTGACCTCAACAAGTTAAGTATCTGTGGAGCTTACTCGCATGTATAATTTATTCATTTTTTTACGAAGGCCAAAAATTCAAGTGTTCTCTAAACCTCTCAGTTATGATTCTCTTCATCATGAGCTCATAGTTATGAACTTATGATTCTTTTAGAAACCTCTCAGTTATGATTCCTTTTATTGTTGCCAATATAACATTTTTGTAACTTGTCATGTGTTATAGGAACTACAAAGATAAAAAATCTTGAAAGTAATATTGGTTCATTTAAAGTGAAGCTCAACAAAGACGATTTGAAGGAGATTGAAGATGCTGTGCCAATATCTGAGGTGGCAGGGAGTCGGACAACCGATGCTTTTGTTCAATGCTCATGGAAGTTTGCTAATACTCCACCAAAAGCATAGCTTGATGCCAGTTTTGCACCTCAGTATTTGAGATTATAGTTTCTGATCTAATTCCCATGACTCCCAAATTTAGTCCTGTCTGAATAAAACCAATCGGTATTGGTTGAATAATGAATACGGATAATTCAGCAAAATTTGTGTTTCATGCTTAATTATGTAAATGTTATGTGATTAAACAAAGAGACAGAGGAAGTGTGATATTAAATCAAGGTTTCCATATCATGGTTACCAACCAGTTTGCTTAACAATGGTTCAATTAATGTACCACTAATATTTTCCTTGTCTGGATACAGATGTGAAATGGTGAGATGTGATATTTTTTTCGTTTTCAAAATGGTGGGATCTATATGAATTTCACCAAATAAAAGAGCAAATAAAAGAGCGAATGTTGAAAATAGAGTTGTAGTAAATGTTGCTGGCACTACTCACGTACTTTTTATTAAGAAATACACAAATATATTTGAGTTTTTCAGCAAAGAAATCATATTTTTCATATCCTAAGCTCTATTGTAATAACTAATTTGGTCCTACTCTTAGCATATCTTATGCTTAAGTTGTGGTTTCTTTTCTATGCTAGTTAATGAAATCGTTTTAGCTTATAAAAAGACGCAAAAGACAGCATCTTTAGCAACTTGTATTTAACAAACCCGAGTCTAGAGTGACAGATTTACTAGAATGAATTTTTCAAACAAAATGTTACTACTAAGAAACTGCACTGTCTGCACCAGCAATTCAATTCATCAGTACCTAAATATATTTTACTCAATATCTAAGTACTTTTTATCTTAATCAAAATATAAAGTGAATATATTTTTAGATTTATTATTATATTAGAATTTGGGTTAGGAATGAGGCAAAACATGCAACTCTCATATTCATAACTTCAATTTCAAATGAGTAAATAGAAATGAATCTGTTGGAAGCTAATTTTGACATTGTTTCATAAGATGTTAGGCTCTTGGAGAGTAGTCAGTGCCTTCTATTTTTTGTTCCTCGCCAAGTGACAAAAGACTAGCTGTTGAATCTATCAACCACTATTTAATGACAATTCACTTCATTTTCCAAGTTGCTTTTGTGTAATATTTGATGGAAAATGTAAAGAGAAGTCTTGAGAATGTGTAAGAGAGAAGAGAAAATGGATTAGATCAGCCAAAGTACTGAAGCAGTATGAAATGTTGTCTTTTAAGTTTGTGACATCTTTTATGCCAAACTTTAAGATTGATCATGGAGTATTTTTTTTTCTTTTCAAAGGTGTCTATAAGCATCAATTCCAACTACAGATAATTTGATCTCACATCAAACTTGCGGTTTGAGAAGAAAAAGTTTGGCCAATCACCTTTCATGTAGCTCTAAATAAAAGATTCAAGGGATGTATCATGTATATATGCCTAGTGCCTTTTTGATGTTAATATTAGTCCCACATCAGTTAACTTGTATGTTCATAACGTAATATCGAGCTATATATTAAGGAGTAGAATTACCATCTCGTAGTAGGAGTGATCCTAAAGGTCCATGATCTAGGGTGGTGACCTTCCTTGCACTTAGGAGGACCTTCCTTGCACTTAGGAGGGGTGCTAATCTAAGGTTTATTCAAGCACTGGTTTACTCAAGCACTTAGGAGGGGTGCTAATATAAGGTTTACTCAAGTGGTGTAGTCTACAATATAATTTGTTGCTGTGGGGATCTACAATTGTTAATATTACTTTACATTTTTATACCCCACAAATACGCCATTATTAAAATTCACAAGAAACCTTTATACAGGGTGTATTACAATGCCGACTGCACTAAAACTAATTGCTGAGATTAAAAGTAATACATTGTTTTCTATAAGTTATTTTACATTGAGGTCTTGACAATGTTGTAATTGAATATAAAAAGTGTATATAGTGTTAATTAATTGGAATATGTCCCTTAATAAAAATGAACAAAGTTTGGTCGAAACAATTCACTGTTAAATCACACATTTTATCCCACACTTAAACCGATTACTTAGTATAATTGGTTTTGACACAATTTCAATTTTTAACCACTTGCTCTATGATTAAAACAGAATTTAGGTACAACTAATCCACCCTGCAATAACTAATTTCTCCACCGGAAAAGAAATACTCTCAATTTCGAAATAAATGTGTAAATGTGTCGCATTTGACCATTTTATACATTAAAAAAAGATGATAAATATAAGAAAGAAAATAGCAATTTTATTAAATTATTCTTATTAAATATTGATGCATTTCAATTATCATAAATATAAAGTGAGAGAATAATAAATTGAAACCGATAAACATATTATTAATTATATGATACAATAAATTGAAAATGGAAAGAGATAGTCTTTTTAATATAATCTATTTATTATATATATATGTAAAACAAACTTCGCTGCCACCTCATACTATTTCCTCCACATATGCAAACATTTTCCACCTCAGCCAAAAAACTGAGGTACGTATTCATAGAGAGTTTCTCATCCACTATTTTATACTATATCTCATATTTAAATATTATTTCATAACGTCTACTCAAAATTTTCTAAATTAATCCCGCATCATTATTTTATAACGTCACATTATTATTTCATAACGTTTACCCAACATCTTTCACATTAATTCCACATTACTATTCAATACTTTTTTTGTCGGCATTAATCAACTTCACATTTTCGCCTCTATCTGTCATCTACTTATAATTTTTTTTTGTCTGGATCAATCAACTTCACATTTTCGCCTCTACCTGCTACCATCTACTTATAAATTTTTTTTGTCTGAATCAATCAACTTCACATTTTCGTCTCTACCTGCCATCTACTTATTTGCTAGCAATTGCATACATCTTTTCAGAATATATAATATTGAACTTAATAAGATGAGAAGTTTCTTCAACTTCTTCTGAATTGAGAGTACATATGTCTCTCTTGCTGCCATCTACTTATACGTTTTTTGTTTGGATCTATCAATTTCTTCGCCTCTACCTGCCATCTACTTATTCGCTAGCAATTGTATACATCTTTTCAGAATATATAATATTGAACTTAATAAAATGGGAAGTTTCTTCAACAGCTTCTGAATTGAGAGTACATATGTCTTTCTTGCTTACCTCTAAAATATATTTCGACTATCTATAAGTGCATTTTATTGTTGAGTACTTCTCTTCTATAAATTACATTGATAAATTGAATATATATTATTGATATAACTACTATATCAATAATCATTTGACAATTGAAACATAAAATTTTATATTGATTTTTTTAAAAATCCACTTAAATTAAATAAATTAAAATATACCCGTCTTTTATTGTTTGATACTTACATTGATAAAAATAAATATATATTATTGATATAACTACTATATCAATAATCATTTGACAATTGAAACATAAAATTTTATATTAATTATTTTTAAAATATACTTAAATTAAATAAATTAAAATATACCCGCGCAACGCACCAGTTATCATCTAAATATTTGTTTAAATGTGAAACTTATTTAGAAACAGAGGAAAAGTCTTGGAAAAAGTCAATGTTGTACACGACAACCAGCAAGGATAATTGTTGGCTCAAGCTTCAAAATTTCTTGGTCGTTGCTTAGTTTTTCAAGATCTTCTTCCGGCAACATTGCTATCACTGTTCTTGCAAACCCTTTTTCCATAGAAGGCATCACCATAATCAAACCTTCACCACCAACATTCCCAACTCTACAAGAAACATGAGCTGGTTTTTCATTATCACTAAACATTGCATCATATAACAACGATTCTGTCTCTTTTTCTTCTTCCATGTAAACACAAGTTAATTCAGAACCATACATGCATTTCGGTGTTCGAAATTTCCCTCCTTCTGATTCCTTTTGTGATTCAAACCATTCTATTGAAGACAATATTTCTTCCTCTGTAATCTCTTTCAAATGATTGTGTATTTGTTTTGCTATGTTTCCTAATTCATCATTTTTCATGTCTTCAACTTTTAGCGACAGTTCTGAAAAATGTAAAGCGTTGCCGAAAAACCCTATAGGGAGTGATGGTTTAATAAGCTTTCTAAAGTCTCTACATATTGATAAAGAGTGACTTTGACTTTTTGATGGCTTCAAATGCATGACACGTGTCCAAAACAGAGCTGTGAGGAAGTCAAATGGGGTGGCATTGGGGCAAGTGTTTTGGATTTTGGAGAGACAATGTTTGATGATTGAATTGGAAAATTTGAATGTTGATGTGGCCATGTTTTTTGAAGAGATCATTGATGTTTGTGGTTTTGAGAATGAATTTGCAATATTGTTTGGGAGTGGTGAAGAAGTGGTAATTGGAGTGCAGAAAGGGGGGTGTGAAATGGGAAAGTGGCGGTAAGTTTGGGACCATGATTTGAAGAAGGATGATGCGCATGTTAAATCAGCAAGCATGTGACTACAACTTAGTCCTATTGCAACACCACCTTCTTTGAACCTATTTATCTGCAATACACACTCATCTATTCATAACAAATAATTTGGTTCAACAAAATTGTCAAAATTATTTCCGATTCAGATTAAAATGTATCTAAAGTTATCATTATAATGATATAATTTGACCAAAACATTTAATATTTCGTAAATTTAAGATATCAAATTGACCGAGAATTCGAATTTCAAAAGTGAAACAATGAATTTCAAAAGTAACAAAAAGATTTGAAAGAGTACCTGAATTTGAAAAGGAGACCATATGTTGTAATCAAGAGGCATATGATCCCAAGCAATAAGGTCTGCCTCATCATATACAAAATCAGAAGAAGATTTTGAAAGCCATTCATCAAGTGTTGTATCAACATTTGCCTTTATGACCCGAACACCAGCATCATTACACCGTACTTCCCAATTACCATCACCATTGCCTAACCGACCCGTTATTGTCGGGTATACCGACAAAACCTCCGACAATGATTCCCTCAACGGATCCAATTCAAATGACTCAAACCACTTATCCTTGTTTTTGTAATAGAATATGAAATGTAGAGTGTGAAAACCCATACCATGGTCTAGTGCCGACAATTTGTGGGTTTTTCCGTAACTCACGGGTCTGCTTGATACAACCGTTAGTTTTGATTCTTGTGTTACCTTTGACGCCGACATTTTTTTCTTATTATCTCTGATGAATGAAACAATATGCTTATTGCTTAATGTTACTCTCAGAAGAAAATGAACAATCTCTAAGTAATTGTGGGTGTTATCTACTCTTTTGATTTATTATTAATATTATTGTTTTGTTTTTATGGATGCAGTTGTGAATTTATTGAAGAATAAGGTGGGTGATAGTTGGTAGTTAAATTTATTTAAGTCTCGGGTGGAGGTGGATGATTTCTAGTTTCAACTTATAATTAATTGTGTTCATATGCAAGTGTTCTATTGTTAGTGGCGATAATTTCAAGTACACTATCATAATCTCATAAAAGAAAAAAATATATATTTTACTTTATCATAAGCTTTTTTGTTTTATTATTCAAAAAGAAACAAAAATTATTTTTCTTTGTCTCCTTAACGTCACATGGAGAAAATCTAATTTTATGATTGGTCTCACTTTATATGTTCAAAACAAAATATACTACTCTTGTTTTCTATTAAAATGAGTTGTTTTATTTCAAGTTAGACAAAAATAATATCATAACTGATATATTTTAGTGAGTTGTTTTACTTCAATGATAAGAATTTTGTGTTTATTATTAAGTGTTATTGCGTTTAGTTTAAAATATTTAGTTATTCTATACTAATAGTATATATGTAGTTGTATTTATGAGAAGAATAAACAAAAATCACCAACATCAATAATATTATTAAATGTAATAAGCTAGTGTATGATCCATGCTATACACAGATAAATCTATTTTTTAAAGAAATACTTTGGACAATTTAAATAATATAAAGTTATTTCAATAACTATGCGTCACAAAATTTACATAAAGAAAACACAAAAATATGAAAAATTAAAAAGTTCTCATTTTTTTTAATAGAAATTCTCAGTATTATATTTTTTTCGCAAATATTTGTTGGTACTATAACTATAATTTAATTTTTTTATCTTTTCAAATTTAAATTATTTAATACATCCACATCATAATTGGATAACACTATCCAATAATTTGTGTTTGACACTAAAGTTAAATTATAACTCCTTATTTTTTTTCTTAAAATTATAAGACTTAATAATATAGAATTAACTTATTATTGTCCAGTAAAGGGTACTTAAGTGGTAAAAAAATGTACATGAAGTGTCAATTGACAAGTTCAAATCTCACCTAGGATAACTGTAAAATTATCATTAGTATCATCGTAATAATTTATTTTTCAACAAATTTTAAAATAAGATATGTGTTGGACTTTGCATGTCGCGAGTTTGAATACTTATAGTCTTTTTAGAGGAAAATATATATAAATTTTCTTGTAAATGTTTTATGTTTCGTAAGATTTTCTCTAATTTAAACTTAAACATCATCCTCTTACCCTAAATTTTGTATATAAAAAAATGAATTTAATTGCTATGCACTATCAGTGTAAAATATTGAACATTGTCAACACATCATAGCTACTCATAAATAGGGATGTACAAATGACGAGTTAGGTTGGGTTTGATGTGTACTTTATCCGATCTCAATATTTGATCGGGTCAATTTTTAGACCATAACCCGTCCCTTAACCCGACCAAACCTGATTAGTTGTAGGTTCAATAAAGACGGGACGAAATAAAGACGAGACTGGATTGGTCTTAAGACGAGTCGTCAACTAGTAATTTTTGAACTTTTATTTAGAAAAAATAAATAAATTTTAAAAAAACTCATAGCAAGTCATATATGTTACCACTTGTCAATTCATTCAAAAGTAGTAACTCTTAACATTCTGATACAAAATACAAACCATTTAATCAAAATAAATAACCTATTGCACCCATATATCTTTCACCACCTAATAGTCTTATTAATATCAATTTCTTATAATAATAATAATAATAATAATAATAATAATAATAATAATAATAATAATAATAATAATAATAATAATAAGGAAGAAAATGATGCAGAGAGGAAAAGAAAAATAAATCGCAGTCGCATAGAGGAGAAAGGATACATGAAAGAGGAATATTTTTCAAACACTAAGTTAGGTTAGTGTAGTAGAATCAATAATAAGGTAAAATAATTATTAAAAAAAAAACCTTGTCTTTAATGTTTTTTGGGACGGGAAACCCAGAAGGTGACCCGAACCCGATCTTTTTTTACATTGTCCCTGTCCTGTCTTTTTCTTTTTTTGTTTTTTGTTTTTTTTTGGATCGGGTCAGACTCAACCCATTGCTTATGGGTCAGGTCGGACTTGCGGGATGAACCAGTTCTTGTACACCCCTACTCATAGAGATGACTTTAGTAAAAGTCAAATATATTTACTGATCTAATGGTTGTAATTAACTGACTGTGTACAAAAGTTTTACTGATATATATAAATTAAATCAATAAAAAATAACTTATAAATATTTCTACTCATCAAATACTTAATATTAAGTTTGCACAAAATTAAATATAGAAAATATTAATTAAATTATTATAAAATAAAGTATACAATAAATTATAAAATTGAATATATATATATATATATATATATAATTATAATTGATTCAGATACAACTATTTAGATAGTATTTTTATAAAAAATATATTTAGCAATGTGATACATGTATGTAGCGTAAGAAAGTAAAATGATATTCCTTCTATCTCATTCGCTATTTTTTTACGTCTTAAGTTATTTGTCATTTTACAATACCAATACAACAATAATTAATTTTGTCCATTAGTTTACACTTATTTATTGTATATCAATTTATCAAACTTTTTCACTAACTACAATAAAAAAGGATATTTTAGTAAATAAACTCGTCTTATCATTGAAATCACCACAACTAATCATTTTTTTAATAATTGTGTACAACTCAAATAAGACAATTAAAATGAGACATGGAAGTATGTTGGGGTAAAAACCTATTTTATATATATTTTAATGACAACAAACCTTATGAAATAAATCATTAAATTTTATTAATGGTGATCTACTAATGATTGCACTTCACTTTTATTTAAGGAATATAAATTGCATAAGTTGACAAGAAAGAAGTCATTCACATCAACAATCATTCAAGAGACTGTTTATTGCATAAATATCTACTCAATAATGAAAGAATCTCAAAAGGAATATATCATATAACAATCATTCAAGAGACTGATTATTGCATCTTCAAGATAGCATCATCATGAAGAAAGTGTTCGATACATTCATACTTATACTAAAGTATCTCGGTGATACTTGATGGACAAGACACAACATGAGCAACACTAAGAAAAATTGTACGAAATATTGCTTCAACAAAAGAATGACGGGAGAACATTCACCAGAGTAAGCTTTGATGGAAGTATGTATTTGCAAATGAGTTTTATTTGTTGCATACTTCTTTTGTGAAAACTGATCTCAAGTGTTTAAATATATTTTAAGCATGATAGATAGAAATAACAACAATCAAAAAGCATCATACACACTTACTAATGAAAGTAAGCTTTGTGTGTTTACAAAAAACTTTGTGAAAAAACTTTTTTTAATATGAACAAATTCATTGGCATAATCTGATCCATCTAAAAGATTAGTTTTTGAAAATACAAACATTATTAACATAAGAATATTTTGTAAAGAGAAAAATTATATTTGATATGATGTTACCTTCATCTTATGTTGCTTCCATGTATGCGTTCATTCTCTCTAGTTCTAAAAATGAAAAATGAATATAATTCTAACAGTAAGCATGATCATGTTCAAATTAAAAGGTTGTCTCTTGTGAAAGAGGACAAAGAGCAAAAAAACATCATACTTGTGTTATGGAACTTTGAAATATTAAAGGATATTCATTTCATAATATTCAGGTGGGATTATTAGAAAATATTGTTTTTCTTGCAAAAAAATTCATTTAGTGATTTTTGAGTGTGTTAAAATGCTTGCATGTAATTACGTCATATTATTTTTGTTATCATTATCCATATCTTAAATGCAATATTGACTAAAATGATTATTGATCATTATACATCTTATGTTCCTTGGTGTTAAATGCAAACTTGACAAATTTGATATATGAATGCATTGATCAACCACATGATTTCTATGTGCAGTATTCTCATGCTATTGCTCCATACATTTGTACTTCATTTTTTATTCTCCAACCTTTTTGGTAGATGCCAAAAGGAGGAGAGAAATATATGATATATATAGGATGAAAGTAATTGATGAAGAATGTTAAGAATTAACCTCTTGCATATGTTTAAGGGGAGTTTCATTAGAATGTTAAGAATTAAATTTTTGCATGTGTTTAGGGGGAGTTTATTTACATATTTATGAATATTCTTGCATTTTTTTTTTATTATATCCATCCATAAAACTTAATATTTATTCAAAAGGTTTGTCATCATCAAAAAAGGGAGAGATTGTTGGGGTAAAAACCTTTTTGATATATGTTTTAATGACAACAAACCTTATGAAATAAATTATTAAGTTTTATAAATGATGATCTACTAATGATTGCACTTGAGTTTTATTTAAGGAACATGAATTGCATAAGTGGACAAGAAAGAAGCCATTCATATCAACAATTGCCTAATATCTACTCAATAATGAAAGAATCTCAAAAAGAAACAAAAATTATTTTTCTTTGTCTCCCTAACCTCATCTAAAGAAAATCTAATTTTATGATTTCTTTGTCTCCCTTGTTGGTCTCACTTTGTATGTTCAAAACAAAATATACTACTCTTGTTTTCTATTAAAATGAGTTGTTTTATTTCAAGTTAAACAAAGGTAATATCATAACTAATATATTCTAGTGAGTTGTTTTACTTCAATGATAACAATTTTGTGTTTATTATTTTCATTTTACTTTGTTTATTGACTTGTATTTTCTTTTATAAGAAACTTTTACGGGCTATATTTTTTTGTATTGTTTTGTGTCTTATGTTGATTATCAACGATTGATTGTGTGCTTGCTTTTTTGTGTGTATAGAAAACTGAAATAAGAAAAGAAAAAAGGAAAATGGGAGAAAAGAGAGGGAAAGTGGAAGAATAGAGCAACTCTATGGCTGACGCATATTTAACTAGGATGTAGGGTTTTAAGTGACAAAAATATTATATAAGTTAAATTAATATCACATATCACTTATTTTTAAACAACAACATAATTTATAATATATGTAAAATACCAATTTAATTTAATATCAGCTTAGCTTAGGATTTTGCTGTGGATTTAACAAGTGAAAAATTATCTTAGGATTATGTTGTAGACTTAACAGAGGACTAAGTTAGTTGAAGGTTTGATTATTTTTACAAATTTAATTACAGTTTTGATCCATTTTTTATTATCAATTCACGAAATTGGTTCTCCTATTTTAAAAATCGATAATTCTATCAGATTTTTGAACTAAAAAAATGACGATTTGATATATATTTATTGACGTGACATACAATTATATGATACATAACCATCTAAATGCATTAATTATTCATATGTCATTAATTAAATTAAAAATATGAAAAAAAAATTTGAAGTTAAAAGCTAAATTTTTACGGTTTTTTATTTTAATTTCATGAATACATCATCATATCATATGTCACGTTATTTAAAGTACTCCACATCATCATTTTTTAGTTAAAAAATCAAAGAGAAAAACTAAAATTATTCACTTTTGCAATTAAGTCTAAAATTTACCTACAAATTCAAAATCTGTAGGAATTTTTTAATTATAAAATAAATCCGAAAGAAACTCACCTGGAAATTTTAAATCTGCAGGAAAATCCTAAAGAAACTCACCTGGAAATTTTTTGCTGGTAAATAGCAAAATTCTGGTAGCGAAAAGTTATGTCAAAATAAAAATTAATCTTATTAATATATTAACTTATAATCTATTTACAAAAATTTACACTATTCAAATGATAGACTTTTCGTAAAAAAAATAATAAAATAGATTTTTAAATAAATTTTCAAAACTTAACCGATTGATTTTGAAAAATTTCAAGTAATGCATTTATAACAAATTAATAATAGATTCGAATTATGTCTAACATTTCCAAATGAAGTTATATTGAATTTGCAAAGTTTGTCCACATCTACCCATTTCCAACTTAGTTACCATTAAATATGGTTTAATTAAGCAACTTGTCAACATCTGGCCCATTTCCAACTTAATTACCACTAAATGTGGTCTAACTAACCAACTTGGTCTATCACAATTAAATTCATCAGCGAAAAATTCTTCAATTCGGATGGGATATTGTGGTTGGCTTATTGAGATTGTGTCGACGATCACAATATTTTTTATTTTAAAATAATAGTAAATTTTACCATAATTAATTTACAATTGATTTGAATTCGAGACAAAACGTCCAATTTAATAATATTGATATTTGTTAGTTGAATTAAAACTTAAAAATCACAATATTAACTTCAACATTCTACTCCGTCAAAAATATAAATTAAATAAAATAAGTTTATTTAATTAAAATTTTGAATTATATACATAATTTTTTAGACTAACTTTATTTATATTTTTAAACGTATACGATTAAATTTGATCTCAATTCTCTCTATACATTAAAGATCTTTTCGGTAAGACCATGAATGCTTCAACAAATGTCCACAAACATTTCGTCCTCTATAAAAGTTGCAAAAGATTTCTCAAAGCAGACTCATCAAATCATACCAGCCCTTCTATCTTATATTAAATGTTTCAGTGTTTTATATTAAGTGTTATTGCGTTTAGTTTAAAATATTTAGTTATTCTATACTAATAGTATATATGTAGTGGTATTTATGAGAAGAATAAACAAAAATCACCAACATCAATAATATTATTAAATGTAATAAGCTAGTGTATGATCCATGCTATACACAGATAAATCTATTTTTTAAAGAAATACTTTGGACAATTTAAATAATATAAAGTTATTCAATAACTATGCGTCACAAAATTTACATAAAGAAAACACAAAAATTTCAAAAAAAATATGAAAAATTAAAAAGTTCTCATTTTTTTTAATAGAAATTCTCAGTATTATATTTTTTTTGCAAATATTTGTTGGTACTATAACTATAATTTAATTTTTTTTATCTTTTAAAATTTAAATTATTTAATACATCCACGTCATAATTGGATAACACTATCCAATAATTTGTGTTTGACACTAAAGTTAAATTATAACTCCTTATTTTTTTTCTTAAAATCATAAGACTTAATAATATAGAATTAACTTATTATTGTCCAGGAAAGGGTACTTAAGTGGTAAAAAAATGTACATGAAGTGTCAATTGACAAGTTCAAATCTCACCTAGGACAACTGTAAAGTTATCATTAGTATCATCGTAATAATTTATCTTTCAACAAATTTTAAAATAAGATATGTGTTGACTTTGCATGTCGCGAGTTTGAATACTTATAGTCTTTTTAGAGGGAAATATATGTAAATTTTTTTGTAAATATTTTATGTTTCGTAAGATTTTCTCTAATTTAAACTTAAACATCACCCTCTTACCCTAAATTTTGTATATAAAAAAATGAATTTAATTGTTATGCACTATCGGTGTAAAATATTGAACATTGTCAACACATCATAGCTACTCATAAATAGGAATGTACAAATGATGAGTTAGGTCGGGTTTGATGTGTACTTTATTCGATCCCAATATTTGATCGGGTCAATTTTTAGACCATAACCCGTCCCTTAACCCGACCAAACCTGATTAGTTGCAGGTTCAATAAAGACGGGACGAAATAAGACGAGACTGGATTGGTCCTAAGACGAGTCGTCAACTAGTAATTTTTGAACTTTTATTTAGAAAAAATAAATAAATTTTAAAAAAACTCATAGCAAGTCATATATGTTACCACTTGTCAATTCATTCAAAAGTAGTAACTCTTAACATTCTGATACAAAATACAAACCATTTAATCAAAATAAATAACCTATTGAACCCATATATCTTTCACCACCTAATACTCTTATTCTTTAATCAAGAGTAGTATCAATTTCTTATAATAATAAAAAAAAAATAAATAATAATAATAATAATAAGGAAGAAAATGATGCAGAGAGGAAAAGAAAAATAAATCGCAGTCGCATAGAGGAGAAAGGATACATGGAAGAGGAATATTTTTCAAACACTAAGTTAGGTTAGTGCATTAGAATCAATAATAAGGTAAAATAATTATTAAAAAAAAAAAAAAACCTTGTCCTTAATATTTTTTGGGACGGGAAACCCAGAAGGTGACCCGAACCCGATCTT
>JBBPBQ010020321.1:63083202-63153551 GCA_037974755.1 Cicer yamashitae | reverse complement strand
CCCTGCCTGTCCTGTCTTTTTTTTGTTTTGTTTCTTGTTTTTTTTTTTTGGATCGGGTCAGACTCAACCCATTGCTTATGGGTCAGGTCGGACTTGCAGGATGAACCAGTTCTTGTACACCCCTACTCATAGAGATGACTTTAGTAAAAGTCAAATATATTTACTGATCTAATGGTTGTAATTAACTGACAGTTTAAAAAAGTTTTACTGATATATATAAATTAAATCAATAAAAAATAACTTATAAATATTTCTACTCATCAAATGCTTAATATTAAGTTTGCACAAAATTAAATATAGAAAATATTAATTAAATTATTAGAAAATGAAGTATACAATAAATTATAAAATTGAATATATATATATATATATATATATAATTATAATTGATTCAGATAAAACTATTTAGATAGTATTTTTATAAAAAATATATTTAGCAATGTGACACATGTATGTAGCGTAAGAAATTAAAATGATATTCCTTCTATCTCATTTGCTATTTTTCTATGTCTTAAGTTATTTGTCATTTTACAATACCAATACAACAATAATTAATTTTGTCCATTAATTTACACTTATTTATTGTATATCAATTTATCAAACTTTTTCACTAACTACAATAAAAAAGGATATTTAAGTAAATAAACTCGGCTTATCATTGAAATCACCACAACTAATCATTTCTTTAAGAATTGTGCACAACTCATATAAGACAATTAAAATGAGACGTGGAAGTATGTTGGGGTAAAAACCTATTTTATATATATTTTAATGACAACAAATCTTATGAAACAAATCATTAAATTTTATGAATGGTGATCTACTAATGATTGCACTTCACTTTTATATAAAAGAATATAAATTGCATAAGTTGACAAGAAAGAAGTCATTCACATCAACAGTCATTCAAGAGACTGATTATTGCATCTTCAAGATAGCATCATCATGAAGAAAGTGTTCGATACATTCATACTTATACTAAAGTATCTCAGTGATACTTGATGGACAAGACACAACATGAGCAACACTAAGAAAAATTATACGAAATATTGCTTCAACAAAAGAATGATGGGAGAACATTCACCAGAGTAAGCTTTGATGGAAGTATGTATTTGCAAATGAGTTTTATTTGTTGCATACTTCTTTTGTGAAAACTGATCTCAAGTGTTTAAATATATTTTAAGCATGATAGATAGAAATAGCAAAAATCAAAAAGCATCATACACACTTACTAATGAAAGTAAGCTTTGTGTGTTTACAAAAAACTTTGTGAAAAAACTTTTTTTTAATATGAACAAATCCATTGGCATAATCTGATCCATTTAAAAGATTAGTTTTTGAAAATACAAACATTATTAACATAAGAATGTTTTGTAAAGAGAAAAATTATATTTGATATGATGTTACCTTCATGATCATGTTCAAATTAAAAGGTTGTGTCTTGTGAAAGAGGACAAAGAGCAAAAAAAACATCATACTTGTGTTATGGAACTTTGAAATATTAAAGGATATTAATTTCATAATATTCAGGGGGGATTATTAGAAAATATTATTTTTCTTGCAAAAAAATTCATTGAGTGATTTTTGAGTGTGTTAAAATGTTTGCATGTAATTACGTCATATTATTTTTGTTATCATTATCCATATCTTGATTGCAATATTGACTAAAATGATTATTGATTATTATACATCTTATGTTCCTTGGTGTTAAATGCAAACTTGACAAGTTTGATATATGAATGCATTGATCAACCACATGATTTATATGTGCAGTATTCTCATGCTATTGTTCCATACATTTGTACTTCATTTTTTATTCTCCAACCTTTTTGGTAGATGCCAAAAGGAGGAGAGAAATATATGATATATATAGGATGGAAGTAATTGATAAAGAATGTTAAGAATTAACCTCTTGCATATGTTTAAGGGGAGTTTAATTAGAATGTTAAGAATTAAACTCTTGCATGTGTTTAGGGGGAGTTTATTTACATATTTATGAATATTCTTGCATTTTTTTTATTATATCCATCCATAAAACTTAATATTTATTCAAAAAGTTTGTCATCATCAAAAAAGGAAGAGATTGTTGGGGTAAAAACCTTTTTGATATATGTTTTAATGACAACAAACCTTATGAAATAAATTATTAAGTTTTATGAATGATGATCTACTAATGATTGCACTTGAGTTTTATTTAAGGAACATGAATTGCATAAGTGGACAAGAAAGAAGCCATTCATATCAACAATTGCATAATATCTACTCAATAATGAAAGAATCTCAAAAGAAATATATCATATATCAATAATTCAAGAGAATAAGTATTGCATCTTCATGAAGAAAGTGTCCAATACATTCATACTTATACTAAAGTATCTCAATGATACTTGATGGACAATACACAACATGAGCAACACCAAGAAAAATTGTAGGAAATATTGCTTCAACAAAAGAATGATAGAAGAACATTCACCAGAGTGTTCTGGTTATATAAGAGAACAATAAAAAATAAGAATCATTTTAGAAGGGCAATATGCAGTAAATTAGTTAGCATTTTGCACATGAGCTTTCCAACATTTAATGAGCAATTAAAAGTCAAGATTTGAAGGCCTACATGCAAAAAAAAAAAAAAACATGCAGATTGATCTGCAGGTTGATGATAGATTGATCATAAGAACATTCTGATTTTTACAAAAGATCATTCTGGTTGATCAAGATCATTCTTGTTTATCAAAAGATCATTTTGGTTTATTAAAATATCATTCTGGTTTATCAAAAAATCATTCTGGTTTATCAAAAGATCATTTTGGTTTATTAAAAGATCATTCTGGTTTATCAAAGAATCATTCTGGTTTATCAAAAGATCATTCTAGTTTATTAAAAGATCATTCTAATTATTTCGTTTTGAGGACATAATTAAAACAAGTCATTCTCCACAGTCCAACCCTCAAGATAAGTCAAGTATAGAATTAAAGTTGAAGTCCCAAAGAAGACGAATAGCCTCCAAATCGATCTCTAGATTGATGAACTGTGTGAAAGGACAACAAGGACAAAATGACAGTGCTGCTGCACTTTTTGCAGAAAGCTCAGCATGCCTTTGAGATAAATGATTGACATTAGACAACTATTCCATCACTCATCCACGTTTTCCATACAACATATAACCAATAACGTTTTGGTTTTATAAATGAACATTTTGGTTATTCTCTTTTAAAGACATAATTAAAACCAATCATTTTCCACAGTCTAAACTACAAGTTAAAGAGTATAAAGACTGCTCAAATCAGTGGTCAAGCCCAGAACTCGAGCTGAATGCCCAAATGAGGAAAACAACCTCCAAATTGATGACCAGATCAATCTCCAGATTGATGAGTTGTGAGCAAGGATGCAAGTACACTGTATTTACATCATTTTGTAGAAAAAACTGCATAATTCTGATTTGGAACAGTACCAGACATGTGACAGCTCATTCTCACACTCATTCACGTTTTCCATCAGACCCAAAAGCAAGAACATTCTGCATTTGTCAAGAACGTTTTGGATAACAATATAAACATGTGTTTAATTGTTTTAAAACATATCTAACACTTGGCTAATGTGTCGAACAGATATATTAAGTTTAAAATGAATATTCAAAGTCTCTCATCATCTATAAATTGAAGATCAATTGGAAGATTAAGGCAATAGTTCAATTTGCAAATCTACCAACACTTGTTCAAGTAAGAACATGTTAAAAACTCTTCAAGCAAACTTCAGCTCTCTTCACTATATCTGTGAATTATCATTTACTGAGTTTGTCTTTATTTATCTCAAACAAGTGTTGTGAAGTTTCAAGACCCCAAACACTTTTATCATACACATCATTTGTAACTCAAGTCTATTTTTTTATGTTAGATTGAGTGTGTTTGTAAAAATCCTTTCTAGGTTGAAAGATGAAAATTGTAATTGATCAAGGTGTGATCAAGATAAAAGGTGCGAAGAAGAATATTTTAGTTCTGAAAATCTCACACCTGTGAAGACTGGACCAACTCGCGTTGGAATATATTTTGTGTGTGTGATATTTCTATCCATTATCTTTAATTATTTGCACACACAAATCACACTTCACTATAAACTAATCTGTTTTATTTACTTCTTACATATCCAGAACATTTAGTTTCAACCAAGATTGATCTTAAGTTAATATAAATTAAGCACATGAATCAAAATTCAAAAAAGGTCACAATTCAAACTCTCTTTTCTTGTGATTGACATTAATACTTCAAAGTATTGGTATTTATAAATCATTTGAAAAATAAACATGCTAGAAGAAAAAAAAATTACCAAATTCTTTTAAAATAAAATTCAAAAGCATAATCAAACAATGAAAATGAGTAGCATATTTATAAGACACATGTGACCTAAATGGTGCGGGGGAAATTAAAATTTTAACCAATAAAACTATCTCGGGACAAAGTATTTGATTTTTTACTTATGTGAACAATAGAATTTAAAGTATTTCTTGTTTTTGTACATAACTTTATTTTTTAGTCATAAATAATTTTGTATATATTATGTATATTATTTTTAATTTGTGCATACACATTATATTTTTACCAAATAAGAATTTGTTTTTTTTTACTCAAGGGCTTTGTTAAAATACATACAGAATAACTTATATTAAGGAATGTTGCTAAATAAAGATTTGTATTAAATGTGCAAGATTGATTTTTGGTGGTGCAATCTTGCTAATTGATGTTGTTACGTAAAGAGTGATTCTTTTTGTTGGGCTGATATCACAAAATCGGTGCTATTATTACATGTTGTTAATATTTAATTAAATGACGCCACATGTAAGATTCTTTAGTTTTAGAGTAATCAATATAATTCCAATGTATTTGCATATAATATAGAAATATATGATTTTACATAGGTATACATATTTCTATTAAAAATAATAAATTAAAGGTATAAAAGTAAAATAATTCTTAAAATCACATGTGTATAAATAATGTGTTTTCTTGTAATAGATTTGATTTCTCCAACTATATGTTTATCAATTTTGTCCACGAATTTAGTATATGTTCCTATATGTTATTTGTTTTTCTCTTTGATCCAATCCATCATCCATGATTTAATCAACTTGTGTGATCAATTATAAAATAAAACGAAATACAACTAGATTCTGACGTGTCATAAAATTAAACTTGTCGTGCCACGTATTTGTATTCCCTTTCAAATTTCACAAAAGTGCTGAGAAAAATAACTACATAGAAATTCAAGGTTGAATAGAAAGTGAAAGAAAAAAAAAATGGTGTGTCGCAGATTCCAAGTGCTTCACAACGACTCCAACTTTGATCTCGAATACGACACCGATGATGGCTTCGAAGTTCGATTCTTTCTCCGAAAAACCCTTCTTTTGTAATCTATTCTATCACCGCACTCTCAATTTAACTTCTTCAACTGTTTTGCAGGTTCTTCAATTTCAGCTTTACTCTCTCACTTCTGTTCCACCTGATCAGCAAAAGGTTTTCATTTTCCCAATTCAATCTCTTTATAATCTTATTTTATTCTTAAGTCTTAATTAATCCCTCAAATTTATTTAATATTTACACTTTTTATTTTATTAATTGCATAGATTTATGGAGCTGAACCTGATACCACAATTGCTACTGACTCTGATCTCGCAACAATTTCTGACAAACTTAGACTTGTATCCATCGATGAACCTCAACAATCCGAATTAAACACGACTAATTTCTTGAAATCTGATGAGGAATTGGCTAGGCTCTTACAGGTTTTTTATCATCAATTTTGGATTCAATTTTTGGGGAGTGGCTTGGTTTTTTTTATTTATGATAATTTTTTTTCCTTTTTTGTTTTGTTTGTGGAAATGTGTTTGTTCAGGCAGAAGAGGAAGCACTGATGTTGCAGCAGTATGTTGCTAGTGAAGATACTCACCAATTTGAGGGTAGAGTACGGCCTTACGTTGATAAAATCCTCATGGTAATTTTCACCTTATTACATTACAATTTACATCATAATCATAGTTGTAGTAGTAGTTTCTTTTATTTGTTTTGAATGAGGAACACAAGGCATTTAATTCATTAAGCTGCATATAACATTTGTCTAAACGAGGTTTAGCTTTAAAGTAGACCAACAGTTTAATTGATTTCATCTGTTGATTGTTATGATATATTGAAGTATGAAGATGAAAAGCGCCAGGAGGCTGCTCGGAAGACTGTTCCCGTCGAAGAGCTTGAGGAGAAAGCATTGGTTTCTTTGGCCAAAGTAAGAGCCTGTAGTTTTCTCTTTAAAGAGAAAATCCCAACTCGTTGTGATCAATTATGTAATTTTTAGAGGATGTCCATATCATGTTAATTGTTACTAGTAACTCTCAACCAACTCTTTTTACTGTATCTCTGACTATTCTGGAAATTCATTCACCCCGGATTTGTCTTTCTTTTTGTTGTAACAAGCAGTTTGCAGTTGTGTATGGATATATCTCGCTTTCTGTGTGTAGTTCTATATTAGGCTTGGCTTTTGAACTTGAGATGCTTTTGTCATTCCATAAGCATAGTCTTTGGTACTCTTCTATAATTGATTTGTAATTGGTGTAAGTCTGATAAATATTCTTCAGGAGGGGAACTTCAATCCATCAAAAATAGAACAAGATCATGCTTTCCTGCTGCAGCTGCTTTTCTGGTTCAAACAATCCTTCAGGTTTAAATTAGTTATATTGGCTATTTTGCTTTTAATTAATGCCAAATGAATCAAATACATCAATGGCTAATCACTCCATAAGTACATTATAGAGTTGCTATGATTTGACTCAAATATGATTCACATAATATTTGTGACTGAGCTCTTTTTCTGATTGGTTCTGATCATCTCATTTATCTTTCTTGTCCTCATCGAATAGATGGGTGAATTCACCATCTTGTCATGATTGTGGCAATGAAACTGTAGGCCAGGGTATGACTGCTCCACTTCCTTCTGAGACTCTTTATGGAGCTTCCAGGGTTGAACTTTATCGGTATGACCATTAAATATATGCTTTAATTTAATGTGAGATTACCTTTTTTAAGTTTTACTGAGATCTGGAATGTGGGTTTGTTAATCATCATATTGGCATTTGAACTATTTGTTAACCTTCGTTAAGCTATAGTTTGTCAACTGATCTGCCTGATTTAGAAAAAAAATTATAATCAACTTTTTAGTTTCTTTATATTTGAGAGTATCCTGTTGTTCCCATTTTAGCGTCCGCTCTTTGCCCGACTTCCGTAATTTTCTGGTTATTCACATTAATATTTTCACATTACAGCTGCACTGTTTGCTCCAGACTGACTCGCTTCCCTCGGTATAATGATCCAAAAAAGGTATTCAACTTTCATTTAACTGCCAATGATGTATTTTACACTTGGCCAACTGCCAAACTGACTGATATGCCTGTCACATTTGTTTTGGACACTCCCTTTATTTTTTTTCAATTTCAATTTGCAGCTTTTGGAAACAAGGGAAGGCCGCTGTGGAGAATGGGCGAATTGCTTCACGCTCTATTGTCGAGCTTTCGGCTATGAGTCACGTCTGGTTTGTAACTGAAATACTAGATGAAATTTTGTCTTTTCAGTATGCTATATACGTGCTTGTTTTTCTTGTGAGGAATAAGTTTTTTTGTCACTGAATTTCGGTCAGTCTCCAGATCTTGGACTTTACAGACCATGTTTGGACGGAGTGCTTCTCTCAATTCCTAGGAAGGTGCAATTAACACAAACGCTGCTAGTTCTTGTAATATTCTGTTAAAACTATTTCAAGTGGGACCATGTTTGTTCTAAGGACGTATGATTTTACAGATGGATGCATCTTGACCCATGTGAAGCAATCTATGACAAGCCATTATTATATGAAAGAGGGTATTATTCATTTTCCAGGACACCTTATAATTGACTTAAGAAAGTAGTTGTTCTCCTTTTTAGAAAAGTTCTCATCTTGCATGCACCACCCTTTTTAAATCTGTGGAATTAGGTGGAACAAGAAATTGAATTATGCTATTGCCATAGCAAAAGACGGAGCTTATGATGTCACCAAACGATACACAAGGAAGTGGCATGAGGTAGGGTTTACAATTTATATTCTTTCTTTCATTGTGTTTTCTTTATATTACATGCAAGCTTTTTTTCACTTGCATAAGGAATCAAGGTTTCTGATTTGGTAATAATTGACCTTTTTTTATTTATAAATTTAAGGTCCTATCTCGTCGTACTATGCTTACAGAGCCTTCTTTGTCATCTATACTCACCAATATAACCAACGAATGTCGAAGAGGCTTTGCGTCACAACTACTTTCAATAATTGAAGCTCGTGATACGGAAGAAAACCAACAACTTGAGAGGAATTTGCATTCTGAAGATGACGAGTCCCTCTCGTTACCTGGAAGAAGAAGTGGGAATGAGCAATGGCGCAAATCGAGATCTGAAATGGGTTCTGATAACCTAAGTTCTTCTGCTTGCCCAGTTCGTTTGTGCGTAGATGAGCATGTGACTAAGATTTATAATGCATTTTGTCCTATACTTCATCATTTTATCAATGAAGAACTAACAAAATCCGAAGCTGTTGAAGTACTTGGGATTACTAAAGGACTTCTCTCGGATCTTCGCCGTTCTCCTTTTAAATCAAGAAGGGTCTCCATTGATTCAGTTCTAAACAACCCAAAATTTCAGAAACTTTTGCCATCTTTTGATAATTTACTTGATGCTCTTTCACTGGAGAGAAAAGTGAATACCGATGGGAGGGTTGAAATTTGTTTGGCTGGTAACCCTGTAGTAACTTCTTTAGCATTGTCCGTTGTGCTAGATGCTCTTGATGACGTGGTTCAAAATCTTAACAAGTGTGAAAACTATGGGAAAGATATGTTTTCATTTCCACTTCTGAAGTTAAATCGATTACATTCCGGTTCAGTCATTGCAAGTGCAGAGGAGTTGCCTTTGGGGATTGTGAGTTTATATTTGACTTATTTATATGTTTAACATTAATTATGATTTATAGCATCAATAACTTTGTTCCTGTTTTATAAAATTTCAGGTAACATCAGCATTTGATGGAACTCGAATATCAAAATGGGAAGAACCAGATGGAGCAAAAGGTATGTAGTTAACTGATTAAATAACTTCTATTAAATTTGGCAGATAGATTGTAAACCACCTATTTAAAATTTACAGTTTAAGCTACTAATATAGATTGGAATCACTCAGACCAAAATAGATCGTAGAGTCGGCGATTCTATGAGAAAAATTGCGATTTTATCTACTACGGTCTAGCTAGTTTCTCTGCGTTGATAATTCCATGTTACATTACTCATTCCTATGAGTTATGCTCTGTTTGCATTATCTGTCTTCAGGACATAAATTTTAAGATTAATGAAAAATAATTCATAATCATAATATGAAAATAATCGAGCAAGAAGCCGTAGTTTTAATAAGTTTAAATGCAAGTAGTGTCTATAGTATGTATGATTCCATTTTATTACTATTCTAAAGGTGCAGACATTGCTCTCTTGATGCTTATATTAAAAAATTGTTAAATATTTGACCGCGTAGGTGGTTGGATCGTGTATAGAACATTTAATAACAAGAGTTTTGAGCTTGTGGCTTATGAATTGATGTCAGCCAATGATGCCCCAGAAAGGGATCCGATGGACTGGTATGGACTTTATGATATTTGATGATATAAGATGTTTTATTCTTTGTTCATTTATTATTATTATTATTATTATTATTATTATTATTATTATTATTATTATTATTATTATTATTATTATTATTATTATTATTATTATTATTATTATTATTATTATTATTGTCGTTGTTGTTGTTGAGTGGACTAGGAGTAGAGATTCTCTCTATTTAAAATAAAAAAATGGACATATCCATTATGATGGTTTTGGTGTAAGAAGGCCCAATTAATGTCACAATTTTGGAAATGTGTGTTCTTATATCCTTTATACACCCCAAAACTGTAATAGACCTATCTAATTCTTTTGAGAATATTTGCTCGTGGATGAGTTACTCAACCTAACCTTGAAAATTTAGTTTAAATTTAATCCATTGTTGCTTTAAAAACTTCTTAAACTATTTAATAATGAGAAAGTGTCACTTGATTATAATAACTTGATATTTAATTTAAACAAAGCTTTCAATTGTTTTAAAACAGGAGACACAGTATAGTTTATTGGCGATACAAAACTTATTAAGCTCTAAATTTATCAAAATCAAATTCTTAAAAGTTATATGAAAGCCCAGCCAAGCCAAGCAAGTAGTGTGTGTGGATCTACTTTTGCTCTGTCTGTTAGCAACCATATGTGTATCTGTAACAGTGTCTCTTTGTTTCTTTATTTTTTCCTGGTGATTGGTATGTTGGTTCACTCAACTTTATTTCTTTGCTTCGCAACGAGTTTTCACGCATAATCTTCAGTTAATAAAGTGCGTGTTGTGCATTCATGACCCCTTTTGCAGGATTCTTGAAGGGAGCAATGATGAGGGAATCAGTTGGCAAGTTTTGGACAAGCAAAACTCTCAATTCTTCAAAGACCGTTTCCAACGTAGAACATACATGATCAACTCAGCAAGTTTTCCATCTAATATTTTCAGGTAACTTTTATTTTGGATTAAATAAATTTTTAGTTCCTATAAAATTTCAAATTTTTGTTAAGTCCCCGTAAAAAAATACAACTTTTTAATCCCTACAAAATTATCTTGCAAATAGTTTTAATCCCTGCTAGAACAAAAAGAAAAAAGATAATATATTAAAAAGTTGTACTATATTTAAGCACATGCTGAATCTGTAATATATTTGTTCTCCCCAACTCACAAAAGTTATGCCTTTGCAGGTTCAGGTTTGTGGCTGTCAAAGACATTCAATCTACTTCCCGGCTGCAAATTGGTAGCATTGACCTCTATGCCAAAACATTATGAACTATAGGTAAAATTGTGAGCAGAATGGAACATTTCCTTTTAATTTTTTATGAAAAATTGAGCAAATATTTGTCAAAATTTCTTTTCAATATAAGAAATGTAAATTTACTGTCATTAACTGAAAAGGAAGCATCACCTTGAAGGAATATCTTGTTATTACATATATATGTATGGGACGTCATGAATATTTAACTTGTTTTGCTAGCTTTCCCGGTAACACTGGGGTTTGGAATAAGACAATGTTGTTAGATTAGGATATATACCCCATTAGATTTTCATTTTGTATATTGCAATAAATTTTTTAATGTTTGTCTTGAATTACAGTTTACTCTCAGTGGTAACACCAGTGCTGACTAGAAAATTTCTAGATACTCCCTCTATCATATCCCATCATTTTACTACATATTAAGAAAATGTATAAATAAAAATTAAGAAAATGTATAAATCCCATCATTTTACTATATATTAAGAAAATGCATAAATAAAAATTAAGAAAATGTATAAATAAAAGAGAATACTACTTTTACTAAATTATCTTTGTTAGATATTGATTTAGTATTAACGTCATAAATGTATAATAAAAGATATTGAATTAAAAATGATATAAGTAATATTAATTAGAGGTATAATTGAAAATAAATGTTTGGAAATTGAAAGGGTAAATTATTTTAAGACAATTTTTTTAGAAATAATTATTTTAACGGAGGAAGTAATATTTAAACATATTCATAATTTGTTATATCCGCAAATTTAGTCGATCATTAATTTAGCCATCAATTCTTAAGATTGCTTATTTTCATGCTAATCAAGTACACTACTAGCACTTGTTAACAGAACACTTTAAAATATATTGTTCACAGAAGCACATAGCCAAAAAATGGGCCATTACAGGAGGAAATGATATCCACCAGCCATGATTTGTTATTGATAGTTACTCAAACGTCCCCTCAAGACCAGAGGTGGAAACATGATTACTTTTATAGAGTGGTCAACTGTATTTAAAATTTCATCCAACATTATTATCTAAAAAGAAACACATTTATTTATATTAGCCAATTACATATAAATAAAAAATTAAATGCATTTAATTATTTTTCTTAATAAATGACATATTTTTACTTATAAATGAGTTCAAAGAGAATATTAAATAATCAATTATTATTATTATTATTTGCAAGTAACTAAAAAGGTTGCTTATTCATGAAAAAAAATAAACATAAAAATATGACCTAAAAAGTCTCGCTACTTGACATTTGAAACGATATATGTGGCAGAGCAACTACGATGCTAATTAGTTACATTACTTATCTATCTATAAGATAGTAATTCCTCTAAAGAAATCTCTAATATAGTGATAGATAGAAATATATAGGATCTAAAAAAAATCCAAAATATAAGACGACAATAGGTAAGATACTATAATACTCGTCCTCATACCCGCATTTTAAAATAATATTTATATATGTGTCTGTACGTTTTTGAATATTAACTTTAATACTCGTACATTTATCATTTGGGTACCTAAGTGCGCGTATTCATACCTTTTACTCGGACTTTAACTAAAATAGATCGATAAATAAATGATATTGTTGTAATTAAATTTAAAAATTATTCAAACATCTTAAATCCAATAATAAAATATTGTAAAACAAAATATTTTCTAACTCAATATTTCAAATGAACACATGTTACAATACACATTCAAATATCCATAATAATACTTTATGAAGTTGCAAGTCATACGGTGATATTATTCGAGATCTGTAAAAAAAAATTGATAAGAAGTTGCAAGTATAATTATAAAATCACGATTAATAAGACATAACTCTTAGTTATAAAGTCACAATTATTTACCTATTCATTAGAATCAAATTCTTAAAAAGTTTGCAAACGTTTATCTTTCGATTATAAATATTGTATTTGTAGTGGTTCAATGATATCAATAGTTGTTAAAACATAAAAGAAATCAGTTAGTTAAACTAAACACTAATATAATAAATAAATAAATAATTTATATAAGTGCGGGTACGGGGCAGAGTGGGTAGTATAGTACCCGCACCCATACCCACTTAATTTTACGGGTAATTATCCGTCTCCGTGTCCATACTCATTATGCGGATTTTTATCTTAACCATTGTTAAATTTTTATCAAATTTAACAAAAATATTAAATCTTTATCATATGCACATTAAACATATATATATTTTAAACATAAGATAAAATAAAATTTATATTATGTCTATAACTATCTTATCACCATTCAACTCTTTTATACTATCCGTCTCTATTTTATCTTATTCACCAAATAAACTTTTAGCTATTTAATTGAGAGTTTAATCCTAATCATGTATAAAAATATGAAATTCTAACATTAATATAAAAATTTATATAATCAAGTCCAAATACTAGTAAAAAAAGTCCAAATACAAGTAATGAGAGTGAAAGAAATGAGTTTAAATTTTTTGATTAAATTGAATATCCTGTTTAAGAATTAATTAAAAAAATTAGAAACTAAAAAATAATTAGGTGAATGAATCCGCATGCATGAGAAGTTGAATGCATCTAACGTGAATCCTTGAAAGTATGGTTGTTGGAAAAGGAGCATCCAACTTTGTTGAAAAAGGAAAACGCCAAAATCCAATCGAAACCGAAGAGATAAAGTAATATTTATTTATTTAAAGTACAATGAAAATTAACCTGCGGTGTGGTTGGGTTGGGTTAATCTGAATCTGAAGTCTGAAGTATGATCCATCACCAACCAAACAAAAGAGATAGGATTATTATTTGAAGTGAATTGTGTGTGTGATAAAGAGAATCAATTATTATTGGTGTTGGGTTTAGTTGAAATTAGTTAGAATATCAAAAACAACAATGGCATCCTTATCCCTCTCATCTCCCCCATCTCTATCCTCCTCACTTCACAATGCCTCCACACGCCTTAACCTACGCACCCCTACCTCCCTTAAACTACGCACCAATTCTCATTCTCACAAACACCCTTCCCTCTCCGTCAAAGCCATAACTCTCACACAAGACGACCTTAAGAAACTCGCCGCCGACAAAGCCGTCGAGTATGTCAAAAGCGGCATGGTCCTCGGCCTCGGAACCGGCTCCACCGCCGCCTTCGTCGTCTCCAAACTCGGCGATCTTCTCAACTCCGGTCAACTCACTGACATAATCGGCGTTCCCACTTCCAAACGCACAGAAGAACAGGCTCGTTCCCTCGGTATCCCTCTCTCCGTTCTCGACGATAATCCTCGTCTCGATCTCGCCATCGACGGCGCCGATGAGGTTGATCCTTTCCTTAACCTAGTTAAAGGCCGCGGCGGAGCTCTTCTAAGAGAAAAAATGGTGGAAGCGGCTTCCGATAAGTTCGTGGTGGTCGTCGACGACACGAAATTGGTCTCCGGTCTCGGCGGAAGCGGACTCGCGATGCCGGTGGAGGTTGTTCAGTTTTGTTGGAAATACAATTTGATTAGGCTTCAGGAATTGTTTAAGGAAGAAGGTGTTGATGCGAAATTGAGATTGGATGAAAGTGGAAAACCCTATGTTACTGATAATTCTAATTACATTGTTGATTTGTACTTTAAGACTCCGATTAGAGATGCAAATGCTGCCGGAGCTGAGATTTCAGCACTTGAAGGTGTCGTTGAGCATGGTTTGTTCTTGAACATGGCTACCTCCGTCATCATTGCCGGCAAAACCGGTGTTGAAGTCAAAGACAAGTGATTTTCATTCATTTGATTGATTCGGTAAATTATATTTTGAGTTTTTATTTTCATGTTCATGTACTATATTATTTTTTTTGCTTTGGATACAATAATAATAATAAGAAGATAAGATAAATATTACATGTTCATATCTTAAGTGACAATTTAAGAGGAAAAAAAAAATGATGAGATGCAATAAGTTCGGACGAGATGGTTTGAGTATCTCTTCCAGTTTAACTAGAGGGAGGTTCTAGGTTTGAATTCAGCTTTCAAATGTAGTACGTTAAAACTCATGAGGAAGAACTTCACCACCTATTGTTGTCTTCAACGGCTTGAGATATTAGTCTATGCAATTAGACGCAAAATTTTTTTAAGATTGACAAATATTAATAATGTTAGTTTTCGGATTTTAAACCATGAACCTCATGCTTAAAACTCAAAACTCATCTGGTCCTCTCTTAATTTAACAAGGAGCTATCTACTCTAGACCGATGTTTATCTTAATATATACATGAAGAATATGTGCTGGAAAACTAAAAAATTAATGTCAAATAATAAAAGTTCTCCATTATTGAGGCTAAGCAATGTTTGGAGTCATCTTAGAGTGTGCTAGTTCTCTCCCCATAGCATAACAATGCTGATAGATACTGACCACAGAACTATCCAATGGAACCTTCTTGGTAGGGTTGAGCTTGCTGTGGAAAGAATTGAAGGGAAAAAAATAACAATCGGATTTTCTGAAATCAAGCATCTATTTCCCTCTCCAAATTTATGCAGGAGTGAACAAAATGACAGTTTTGATTATCTATTTTGCAGCATCCTATCAACTGTTGGTCTAATTGAAAGTTTGAAAGAGTTTTTAGTCCAAAAACACAGAAGCAAGAGTATATCCTTTGCTTTTGCTGTTAGGAAGTTCTATTGGGTGTGCATACAATAGTGTATCATATAAGATCATTTTCATAACCAATTTTTTTTTGTAACTAGACCCAGACAGTTTATGGGTAGGTTGAGCAGTTCCAATCTTTAACTGATAATTTGTGGAAATTTATTCATCAACAATTCAGATTAATTACATTACAAATGGTAAATTTTAGTTGAGCTAATAAATAGTATGGCTTTATCAGATGAAACAGTTCCCTAGTAGTGAAATGTGGTCTAGCTGTAACCGGTGTTACTTACGATCAAAAGTTGATATGTTTGTGTGGAAAATCTTTACTTGGAACTGGAGGCTGAGCTGGCTGGCAACCATTGTTCATGCCGCCTGCAAACAGCAAGTGTGATTTTGATTAAAGTTTTAGTGCATATTTCAAATGTTTTGAGATTAACAAAATCACAATTATTAGACCGAGAGAGAGGAATGGATTTAAGCACCTAAGTAATCGTCAATAATGCTCCCTTTAGCAGTCATGTGTAACATTAGCATGTACAGTACTACGGCCAGGGAGATTAAAAAAACCTGCAGAAATCCATATGGTAATTTGACTGATAATAGAGACTTAACAGAAGATGAGAAAAAGAAGGATCAAATGGATTTTGGTCTGTTCCAAAAAGGTGCTCTATTATATAAGTTTTGTTTTGTATGGGGTAGCAATCCTTGCATTACCTTTGTTGAATCATGAAAATATGAGGGATCATTTCGGCTATTATTTGCATATATAATTTTTTAAGTATTTAGATAAGATAATGAGAAAATTTCCCAACCTTTTAATCTAAAGATGATTATTTGAAGTTTATTAAGTTAATGACCATATTTTTTATTCTGTCCCTCATTGTATTTGGAACATTAATTCAAATGAAATTATATGAGTATTTATCGGTAAAAAAAATCACATGTAATTTGTTGAAGGGAAATGGTTTCATTTACTGTAGAAATTATATTGTAATTGAAAATGTTATTAATCTTGGTTAATGGCAATTCGAGTTTCAATTATATAAGTACAACAAGATTGGATAGCTTATGAACCAATTTTCTTGGTTAATAATCTTCAAGGTTAATAATCTTCAAAATCACATCTTATGAATCAATGATCTTGAACATTATTAACCAAGTTGTCCATTAACGAAATTGAGTGGGTCATCAATGAGTTGACTGGTCTTGGTTACCGATCTTTAAAATTACGGTGCAAAACTTTACAAAAAAAATAAACAATTGGCTTCTAGAAGACTGAGAAGCAAACAGGAGATCTTTGTCACCTAATATTATATTATTATGTGAATTGATTTAGTAATTAGTTGAGATATAGAAAGAGCATTGGGATGCAGACGCAAAAACATGTGTAGATGATATGGGTTTGTTTCATTCTACTATGACAAAAATTAATTTGAAATAAATTGATTTTGATTGAGCGAGCATTTGGATATGCGTTTGGCAGCATTTTGAACAATTCGATTTGCCATGCTCAAAGAAATCAAAACCTAAATCGAAGCCAATCTTATCCTAACCAAAATAGTATAACAAGAATCCTTATAACAAATTTAAATCAAAAGCCACACACTATACTAGAATTCTATTTAAGAATAATCTTAGAAATCCTAGATACATAGTGAAACTACATGTTGTATATTTCACGGTGAGACAAATTTTCGACGTGATTCTAAAGACAGTGAGTTGAAACTAAAATGATTTATATTTGAATATATTTATATAAAAATGTGTTGAGTGATAATTCGAAGGCTAAAAATCAATTATAGAGACAAAAGTTATAAATACTAACTTCAAATTAAAATCAATTCTTAATACAAAATCAATTATACTCGAGAACAATTAAATATGTCAAAATCAAATTTAGACATTGTAGAACAATTTTGTATGCGTCAAAGTGTAATCAAAAATAGGCAAAATATAATCAAAAGTTATATTTAACTGATCATTATCACTATTTTTTCTAATCGGTTTGATGTGAAAGGCTCATGGAATCTTCTAATTTCGGAATAACTAACGGTGATGAATATCCTTGAATTGATCAGAGCCAAACCAAAACAGTACAACAGCATAATGATGGAAAATCAAAGTCAACACAACATTTTAAAGTAATTCATGTTAATTTATTTTTTATGTTCAACATTAAACTGAATTGAAGTAAGCAATTAAATACTAAAATGGTCACTGATATGATTAATATATTAATTAAAAAATTGTTAACATCTTAATTAATTTTTGTTACACTTGCGTGCAAGCAATCTATGGCCCTTGAATCCCGGTTAAAGCTTGAAAGGAACAAAAGAGAACGTTGTAAAATAGTGACATTTTTATTTTACCTTCTTATTTCTATAGAGAGACAATGTCATATTGAATATTTGAATCTATTCCTCAAACTAGCTAGCTACTAGACCCTGATAAAGAAATAATCATCTTTTGATTTTAACAACTTGGTCCTCTAAAAAAGTAAAAATTACTATATACTCTAATAACAAAAATTTACGGCTCTTGATGAGGCAATTTTGAATGTAATGTGTAATTATTCTCCTCAAATTATATATATAGAAAACTCTAAGAGGGTGGCAAATGGCTTTAACAGAGAAAGCCTTTGCAGGCCAAAGCCAGTAAGAAATAGTCAAATAGCATCACAAAAATAAATTAGTACTACTAAATATCTTGTTGTATATAATGTAACAAGATTAAAACTAAATATAAAAGATTAGCTCTTTTATGTGTATTTATTATTTTATATCATTATATATAGTCTTAGCACTTGTTACTCTGCTTGTTTAATTAAGTAGAATAATTTTGGAAGGTGAGAAAAACTGAAAAAAAGAAAGAAATGGGGAAGGCAAGCAAATGGATTAGAAACATTCTTCTAGGGAAAAAAGAAGAAAATTTCAAGAAGATTGATGCATTCTACCCCGAGAATAAGAAAGAAAACACCGATAGTAGTAGTAGTAATAAGATCATAGTTAAGCGCAAATGGAGCTTTCGAAAAATAACAAGTGGAAAAACAACAGAAAAGGTAGTATCACATAATATTTCAAGGTCTTTTGATTCAACAGATCATTCTCCAAAATTGCAAACTCAAACTCCAAGGTCAAGGCGTCTTTCAAGATTAGCAAAGGTGTCTGAAAATACTGAATTTGTTAAAACAGCTGCTACAAGGATTCAGTCCGTCTTTCGCTCTTATTTGGTATAAACTTTTCTTTATATTCATCGATCGTTTTATTCAAATTGCATGTAGTCAAAATTGTATGCAGTCATGTAGTTGGATGGTCACGGATACACGTGACTACAAGATTACATGCTGTTCTGAATTATGATTGCATACAATTAGATCTCTATTTTTTGTATGGTCACATCACATCTTTTTAGGCATCTTGATCTTAATAAGCAAAACTTTGTTTACTATAACATGTTAGTAGCTTTTTGCAGGCAAAGAGAGCATTGCATGCTTTAAGAGGACTAGTGAAATTACAGGCACTAGTGAGGGGTCACCTTGTAAGGAAACAAACAACTGCAACACTGCGTGGAATGCATGCATTGATGGCCATACAAGTTAGAGCACGGATTCAAAGGATTAAGATGACAGAAGAAGTAAACCCTCTTGAAATACAACCTCCACCACACAAAGAAATTCCCTCCTTCAAAGGTCACATGACACAACAAAATAAAGTAAGCCTCTGCATAAAATTTCCCAATGTTTTTATATTGAATCTGGTGTTTGTGTATGTATAGTTTATAATATGAGTAATATTAATTGTGTATAGGATTCAAAGAATATGAGTGTGGAAGAAATGTTGGGGGTAATGAGAAGTAGAAGTGGCCCTTTAGATGTTAAGAGCAAAAAGTACGAATATTCAAAGAGTGAATCAATTTCAAAACGAGAAAATCAATTAAAGAAAACAATAATCACAGCACCAAACAGCCCAGAAAAGTACTACAAAGAAATGATTGAATATTTGAAGCCAACAACAAAATCTTCTGATCAGAGGCACATAATGCCACATCGACAATCATGTTCACCAAATTTCATGAACAAGACAGAATCATCAAGAGCAAAAACAAGGTGTAGGAGTGAACCAAAACAAAGACCCCCGAAAGGTGTAGAAGGAACAACAAAGCAAAAAAGCAAGGCTATAGAATGTAGATTAATGAAGCAAAATATGTTATCAAATTCAGCAAGGTATGAACATTGGATTGTTAATTCAATGAAGGAGAGTAGTAAACGTGATTCCTTTGGAAGCTACACGGATGATGATTCATACTATTCATGAAAGTCAGGATAATTAATGCAACAATTATGTGTTAACATTTCTGCACACACGTGTGAGAATACAACGACTCTGTTACTTTTACTGTTACTTACTACAAAGAAAAGACAGAAAATGAAAACATATCAATCAATCTTTGCAGGCGAACCTCTTTCATTTATATCTATGAGGATGAGACTCATTAGAATTACTCACACTCATTTCAATGCTACTTCTTTTTTCTTATAATTGACTTTGTAGTTTGTAGAAAGGAACTATATTATTATTAATATTAATATTAATATTTCACGAACATAATTTTGAAAAAGTGTTTTTTTATTTTTATTTTTCAAAAGGAGTAGTATTTTTATTTTTTTTAATTAATCAACTATTTGTAAGTACCCTGTCATTTCATGAAAAGAAACATTGTTTCATTGTCAATGAGGATTATGCCAATTTTTTATATAACTTTTTAAAAAATATTTTAACACTCACCATATATAAGTAATAAAAAAACTTTGAAATTATTTATATATATATGGTTATTTGACTGAGACTTTCATATAAATTCACGAATGCAGAGTTTTTCACTTTTGAAATTTTTTCTCATATTATTTTTTATGTTTTGACAACCTTTAATTTGTATAATATTTTGAAAATTACATGAATCACAACAAATTTTTTTTTTTTTTATATATTTAGTTATTATATAATTTTGAAAATAATATTACATTACTTTTTATAAAATGATAACTCATTTAAACTATTCTCAATCTATCAAACTATCACTTGCTCGTATTTTGAAAATAACTAAGAGACTAACTTGTAAATTAAAAGTAATTTACCGGTTATTTATTTTTTATATATATATATATATATATATATATATATATATATATATATATATATATATATTACTTAAATTGGATTATAAAATGTCATCCCACACAACATAAATTTTGTTCTAGCTATAGACAAAAATCTAAATATCCCTCAAGCTAGCTGCCGATGCTGACCAACATTCATTCAATATATGCTAAGGTATATATTAAATCCCCCTTCCCTCCCACCACCAAACAAAAAAAATATGCAGTTGAACTAATTATTGGAGTATTATTATTATTATTATTAATTATAAATAAAATAAAAAATATGGGAAATTAACTAAACGAATTCAAACTAATTATAACATTAAATGGGATACTTGAAAAATATATTTTCTGATCTACTAGTTGCATATATATATATATATATATATATATATATATATATATATATATATATATATGATGAACATGTTTCATAATAATTAATTACCAGACCCCACTGGAGAATCAGATGATTGATCAGCTGAATTTGTGTTTGGATGAAGAGAGATTAGTTTTCCTCCTCCCTGCTTCTCCTGCTGCTTATTATACAAACAACTAAGTTGATGAAAATAAGGACAAGTCCTAGAATCCAATGACCTTTTCTTCTTATTCACAACATCTTTTGTCTTTCTAAAATACTTGTTTATGTTTTCCCATTTTTCTTTACACCTCTTTGCATTTCTCTTGTATCCCAACTCTAACATCCCTTGAGATATTCTCTCCCACAAAGGTCCTTTATTATCATTATTATTTCCTTCCTTTTCTTCAACATTATTATTGTTGTTTGAACTTATACACTTTAGGTTTATCAATGCCAACACTTCATCTCTTGGCCACCTTCTCTTAATATCCTCTTTCTCCTCCATTCTTGAATCAACAAGGGTACATGTGGAATTTGACTCTAATATTGGATTATTATTATTATTATTATTGGAAGAAGAAGAAGGAACTTGTTGTAACGGTACTACTACTACTACATTGTCACTTGAGCTAGGGTTTTCTTCTATCACAATATTAGAGTTAGAACAAGGTGTTGTTGATGATTCAAGATTGTTGTTGTTTCTTGTAGAAGGAAGATCATAATTAGGGTTTTGTGAGTGCAATTGAGTAGGAGGAGAAGGAGAAGAAGAAGAAGAACAACCTTTTGAACTTTTGTTGTTTCCATTTAGATATTTGTTGAAGAATTGAATAATGTTGGCTTGTCTATCACTTGCAATAGCTTGTTCTTGTGCCATGATGTCAAGCTCCTTGTTCATTCTTTCCATTTCTTGCTTTTTCCATGCTTCTTCTTTAGCAAGCTTTTCTTCATCTCTTTTGAGAATGTCTTCAAGTAGTTTGTTGTGTATTTGTTCTTGTTGTGACATCATGTTGTTCACAACACTCTCACAAAAACACTTGAACATTTCAAACCTATCTCTCCTTTTTCTCTTTCTTATTTCCTTTGATTTTTCCAATATCACCTTCTCATCATCATCATCATCCTCACATTGTTTTGTCATGACAATGTCCTTTGAATTTTCATCTTTGGTAACAGCATCATCATGATCATCATGACATTGATCATAAAGGCCTTGTAGCTCACTAACAAACCGATAACTATTAATATTCTTGAAATATGATCTGTTTTCATCTTCAAATTTCTCCTTACACTTTTCAGCACTTTTTTTAAACCCAAGCTCTGCTAGCTTCCTGCACAACAATCACATACTCATAATTAAGACCAAACCAAACAAGTATTTATATTATTTTTTAAAATTTAATTTGCATCACAAAACCGTCATGAGACATTTGTCTAGGGATTTGTGTGTGCTATTATGTCACTATGGGAGATAAATTAAGTAGTGGACGTGTGCCTTAATTTGTCAACCACATGAAGGTACTTAAAATTTGATATGGTATGGTATACATACATAACACAACCAAAAATCAAGGAAAATGTTTCGTCACTCATTTAACATAAAGTGTGAGAAAAAAAATAGATATAAATTCAGTGATGTGATAAAATGAGAAATGAATATATGAAAATTAAAAGTGTTTAAATATGAAATATAAAGATACAGTTATGATTTGTTAAAAAAATAAACGTTGTTATTAACATTTTCATATTGATTCGCTGTAATTATGATATTCTCAATCATGCAGTGAGTGAATTGGATCATTTAAAAAAAAATGTGAGGTTGTTGAATTGAAAATTGAAATAATAATTACATAAATACCTTGAGACATGGTCCCAAGTGAGTTGATCTGGGAAGGAATTGTGGATGGTAGATCTGATGTTGAAGAGTGCGAGAAGCTCCTCGTCTGTCCAGCCGGAAGATGAATCGATGAACGGTGGTGGCGGTGGTGATGGAATAGTTTGATTTTGATGATCTTGTGTTTGGATCTGATGAAAGAGGTTTGTTTGAAGGTGTGGAAGGAATTGATGATGAGAATGAGAAGTGTAATTATTAGGATTAAAGGGTATGTGATTTGATGATGAAGAGGAATGATGATATTGGAGTGAGAAATTATCAAGTAGTGGAGGAACATTAACATTACTACTGCTCTCATACTCCTCTGCTTCTCCATCCAACATTTTTCCTACTTTGCTATTCCCACCACCCCCCAAATTATTTCCTTCAAATTTCACTTCTACTCTACTCAACATGCATCACCATCACTCTCTCCTTTATCATCGAATAGAAATGCAAAATATATCCTTGGATCTAGATTGCCTACTTTAGCAAACAAATGCACGCATTATATCAATATCTGTTGTTGTATCGACATATGACGATTTAAATTTTAAAATTAATATTTTAAATAATTAAATTGGACTGTTTGATCTCAATTTTAGTGTTATTGACGTGTGTTGATTGTGTGAATGTGTGTGCTTTCGTCAAACTAAGGCAATGTGAATTTATATATTTGGACAAGTCAATCTAACCACGGTTTCAAACCCTTTTATTTCCACACACAAAATCCAAAATTATCATTATAGCTGCTGCCTACACGGGCCACACCTATTGAGTCATCACTCTCACTCTCAAAATACAAATTGTGATCTTAATCAGTACTTGAAGTTTAATAATTATAGAACCATGGCATCGGCACGTACTCAGAGGTGGCAAAAAAACAAAAATTGTACCCGCGTATTGTATTTGTATATGTTAGTTAATTAAAAAGATTATTATGTTATCATCCATTTTGTTTCTATATTAATATTTTTATGATGAGATTTTGTGTAAATTTTATTTATGCGATAATGTATTATGATTTTGATGTGTTAATATTTTTGAAGGTTGATAAAAGAAGAAAGATTCAACTTAATTGCAAAAGATAATATTCGTGGATATATAATAATATTATAATTGAAGTGCTAGCAAACATATTATTTTTTTAATACACTTTATTTTAATTTGATAAATTAAAATTTACATAAATTTTATCAAAATATATAAGTTTATTAAAATTCGTGTATATTTTATTAATTAAAAAAATAAATTAAAAATATATTGTTAATATTATTTATGCCGCAAATATTTAAACTCATGCTGAGATGGTAAAATAAGTTTTGTACATGTTGAATTTTATTATGGAATTGGTTATTTAACCGAAGTTGTGAGGTTGTTGTGATTTGAGTATTTGCGATAATGAATTCGAAAAAAAAATTAACAGTGGTTGTTGTGATTTAACGACAGAATTGGTTATTTCCCGCTCAAGACCTCTCTTAACTGCTAGAGTATTTTTCATTATTTTATTTTTATTAAACTATTTATATTAACTATTAAATTAATTTTATTTTAATGTAAAATATAGTAATATTTTTAAAATTATATATATAATAATCATTGAAGAATAATATAAAAAAATAATTAACATTATATTAAAAATTATAAATAATATTTACTTTAAAATATTATTTTTACTAAAATAATACTTATTATGAGATAGAATGAAATATATTCAAATGACATCGTATATCTTTGATAAAATTAATATTTCTTCTTAATCGTAAAGCAATAGTGTCTTTCTTGAATTTATATATATATAATTTATCTATTTCTATAAAAGAATATAAATATCATTTAAAAAAATATATCACTTAAAAATTATATATACATTTGTGGCATTTGAACTTAAAACTTGAAAAGGACTATGCAGAATTGATTATTTTATATAAAATAAAAATAGTTGAATTGAATAAATTATTATATGAACATTCTGAAATCTACAGTTGTGCTGGATGGGGCAGAAGCTGATAAAACCTGGAGTTAATGCTAAAGAAGAAATGAATGATTTGGGGGTTGAAGTAGACGCGCGAGGGGAGGGTGGGAGTAGGAAAAGAAGTAGCTGTGGGTGATGATGATGTAATTAACGGTACAGGGATGACAGGACACGTGAAAAGAAACAGAGTGTGGGGCCAATGTTATTAAGAAAGGGAATCTTCACATAATAGTAGCAGAGTTATCGTACAAACTCACCACGTGCAACCTCTTACGTACTCACTCACTGGTGGGGTGACTGTGAGTGTGAGTGGGTGGACATGGACATCGACTCGATTCATTCTTGAAATCGATGCTTTGCTTCCAATATTGCATTTGTAATTGCACTGCGCACACTCACACCACACGTGACTTCATCCACTGTTGACTAACAATCACCCTTTTTCTTTTATTTTTTTACGTCAACTCTTTTAATGCGTATACTCCTGTAACTAGTAAAAATTTAAATTAATCTTTAAATAATTAAAATAGTATTTAAAATATTAAATACATTATTAAAAAATTATAAAAAATATAATTTATTATTAAAATAATTTCTTATTATTATAACTTTAGAGATTAAATTAATTGAATTACTAAGAATTAAAAATATAAGTTGATATTTCTCATAAATTAAATAAGAACACTTGTTAAACATCTTAAAAAAACATTTTGAAATTTGAGTAATTAATAATTTAAAATTTAAAGAAAGTAACCTTTTTTATTTAAAACTATGTCTTTTGTTTGACAAGTAAGTACCTTATACTTGTTTGTCTGATCCATTATAAATTCATAATTTAGATTGAGCCATAATGAATTGCTGATAGATGGATAATAAAAAGGAGAAAGACAAGAAAGAAACAATATCAATTGACATTATATTATGTGTGGGTGGAGAACCCTGTAGAGTTAGCATTATATTATATCAATAATGAAATAATGAAATATGACTATTGAATGAAACAGAAATGGATGAGTGAGTAATATGTCTGAGAGTGAGGCAGTGTCTGGCGACAGAAGTGTGGGCCTAACTGGAAAGCTACAATAAGACAACGTAGGACCCCCTCTTGTAACATAAACGTTACGCCATATGCAGCTCGTGTGCTGTCACAATGCATACTCGATCGTTCCATCGGGTACACAACTGTGAACTCACTCTCGCTCCCAACTTGCTGCTTACTTGCGCGCAAACAATTCACACTATTTTTTTGACAAGGCATTCACACGATGTCGATCACAAGGAAGCCAATTTATTTAAATATATCAACATATGAGTATGAACCAGATTGGACGTTAGATAATTAGAATAGAACTGTGTTGACAGATATTGTAGAAAGAAAATTATGCACTCCTTAAATATATATTTTTGGTTAAACTATGTGTTGTGTCGGACTTAGATATCATAACTCAAATTCATAGAATCGGTCTATTTCAGATCAACCCGATTCGATCAACAATGACATAGAAATTTCTCGAAATTAGAACATAGTTCACTTTGTGAAGGGGATCTAAAATCGACGACCATAGTAACTCACATACACCCTCAATCCTAGCCATCAGATGGCCGAAAAAGAGTTACAATGATAGACTATGGTAGTTCGTCTATGTCCACATCTTAAACCACTTGATGACAATTTAATTAGGTGATAGTCACTATTTTCTACCATGAGGGAGATGCGTCCAATATCAGAGGATGATATGACAATCATAAATCTCCTCTTTGACGATCCTAACAGAATTCTTCCAGAAACCCTTGAGAATCTAGTATAAAGAGAGAACACCTGATCTTTTGAGTATGTGTTAATACATCACCCTCAACAAGGAGCTCACAGCAACAACCGACATCTTCCAACACACCTTTTTCGGTCCTGGAGCCTAGAATCCAAGTTCGGTTTAGAATACTATGCACTCCATAAAGTCGCTGTTAATTCTATACATAAATACTTCAAAAAAAATTGCAACTAATTCCATTTATAAATACGGATCATCAAGTTTATTTCATGATCTAACTACTTTACAAACAGCATGATACAAATTTACTGTATTCTTTTCTTCATTGAATCTTTGATTGTAATGTATATAAAATCATCAAAAACAAAACTCGGAACTAGGAAGAATTATTTGGTTAAAACAAAGCTTCTGCCACATGCTCTTTAACTATGTAGATTTCAAAGTATTATATTGTTGAGTTTAATTGTTATACACTATCAGTAAAAAAATTACACTATCAATAATGCGCATCACAATCATTCATAGACACGACTATAAAAACAATTATAATAAAAATCAATCATCTCTAATGATCTAAAAAATCTGATTAACTGGTAATGTAAAAACTTTTTACACGAGAGTGTATGTGAATTAAATCCTAAATTGTTTATCGAAGGGGAGAGCAGATATTTCTAGTATTATTAAGCAGACTTCAACTAAACATTTCTTTTATCATGTGTATAAAGAAAGCATATAAATGAGGTGTTGCGGCTAAAAAATAAAAGAGATAGTAAAAGGGCGTGCACAATCTCAACGCACCAAAATCTGAGTAAATTGAAATAAATAAAACTATTACTAACGGCACTTGAAAGACTTCAACTATAAATTTCAGCAGAAACAATCATAGTGTTAAATTTCACTTCTCTCCTGCAAAATATAGAGAACCAAGAGAGTATTTCGCTCTATTTCTTCCAACAAGACACATAACATCCAGTCATCCACTGAAATTTAGTAAAATTTGAGCTGAAACTTCTCTTTTTAGTGTTCTCTGTGATTATTACTGGTTTAATGTCTTCTGATATGCAACCTGCAATAACATTTAAAAAATATTTAAGTGCGCATAAAACTGCAGTGACATTGTACCCAAAAAAAAACTGCTAAGTGACAAGAAAGGAAAATATGCTATAGGACGGATTAGCTGATTCACCTTTTACCACCCAGTTTCAACTGTGCCAAAATTCAGTACAACTAGAGTTTAAAGAGTGTATAATGTTTTATATGAAGCGTGTGTTAGGAAAACAATTTATCCACGTTCACAATTCATGTTTATAAAGAAGCAACATTATTGAAGCAGTGAGTGGACATGCGTCTGGCATCACATTACCGTGTTTCCAAACAAGGGCGAAGCCTGTTTGGCTGGAAAAAATAACCAATAATAGAAGTTTATGACAATCATGATTTAATTTGAAAAACACTGTAACAGTAAAAGGCTTTTTCAACTTGGGTACTTACAGATGTTGAAGTCTTCAGAAGCTCTCTTATCGCCATTGTTGCATAACATGAAGAAGGAAGAGTAAAGGTCAATTTGAGAGCAGTATGGGAATCTTTAGAGCTGGAGTCAGGGACAGATTCATCATGTGGTAATATTACTTCCTTGCTTACATTCTCATCATAATCGGTCTCAACCTTTACACCATCATCAGAGCTCTCTACTTGCCTAATGCAATCAAAGGCTGTTTCCTTTTGGCCATTTGATGCACCCACTGGATTGACATTTGTCCGTTTAGACTTCCCAATTTTGTCTAAATCTGTCTCTACCAGTGGCTTATTACTATCAGTATATGTAAGTAACTCCCTGCAATTGCATCCATTAAAAGACATCATTCAACAAGTGGACTACATGCAAAAAAGGGTGAAGATAATAGTCTATGCAATCAAGCGGAGGGTTAACTTAGGCATGTACCATTCAAAGTTGATTGGTTTCTGAAAAACCCTCCTGTAACTTCCAGTAACACTGGTCATCGAGAATTCCCTGATAACAAGAAAAAATAAACAAGAGTAAGGGAACCGCCAGCAGATACAAAAAAAAAAAAAGCAAAATAGACAATGAATGTAGAATCAGACTCGTTGAGATTTCAGAGGAGATTGTTATCATAACATACTTTGCATTATGCACATTCTCGGTTAAACTGATTCCATCCTGACCAGAACAAACAAACATGTAAATAATTAGGAAAATAAATTATTTATGGACCGAACAATAACAGTAAAGCAGGTTGTGAAAGGCTAGGACATCAACATAGACATATGTAGAACTAGCGGGAGTAACAGAATGTGGAGGGGTAGATAGAGAAGAAGTGAAGGGGATATGTCCAATATTAATCTCTTAACTAGAGTTGTCAGTTCTAAGAATCGACTCAAAATATTAATCATATAAATATGGCAGGATCTTCAGGCTGGTGTCTTACAGCATGTTAGACAACATATTATGTAACCTTTAGGCTTTGTTTGAGAGTTGGAGGAGAGGAGAATGACTTATAACTAATATTTTCTTTGTTGAGATTTGAGTATTATAAAAAAGGAAAAATGATTTCAGAAATTTCTGAAAGCCCTTCAAAACCTTTCAAAATCCTCTCCCAATTCTTTTTTTGAGTTCTCTCGAATTGGGGGGTTTTAGTCCAATCGAGAAAAATAAACCCCCATGCAAGGTGGGAACTTACCTCCCTTCTCCTCACCTTCCTCCTCCCTTATTCCTCAAACCCTCCCCTTCCAACTTCCAAACAAACCCTTCAGGCAGAGCTAGAGCTATATAACAATAAAAGATAGCCAAATTAAAAAGTCAACTTATTTGAAATTTAAGATCAGTATAGGATTTCATAGCAAACGACTGTTTCCAGCTCGACACAATAAAACGAACAAAAGAAGGAATATTTTTTTAATTTCCTCTAACAAGAAATGAAATTATAAGTATACCAAAATGCAAACCAACCAAATATCACCTCGAATCATAGTTTGAAAGTGAACTGACATGACATTCAGTCTTGGCTCCTTGGATTTCACTCCTAATCTTACGCATACAATAATACTAGGATACTAGAAGTGCAAGAGGCCAAATTGATACGTACTTTATTTGTCAAATCATTATACACTTTGACAATATCATTGGCTGGATAAATTGACCGTGAACTGCAAGATAATAAATATATCGCTAATCAAATAAATAAATGTCAGAGAATCAATGCCACCACCCCTCCCTCCAAAAAAAGAAAGACAATGGAATGGAAAACTGAATTGTTGGTTCAGAGGATGAGTTGTGAATCAAAGAATCTAACCAACATTAATTGGTCAAGCTTACCCTGGCATAGGAAGGATGACATCATCAATTGTATAACATTTTGAATTTAGATCTTCAGCATTCACAGCCTGTCATATCAAGTAAACCCACTTTAAATTGTTAGCCTTATTTAGAACACCATTCACACAACTTTTGATGTTCCTTGTTGCGTGACTATATTTTGTTCCAAATTTACAATTGACAAATTATCCTTCCCGTTATTGTGCTCTCCATTGATTCTCCTAAATAAAATTTCTTGACTGAAAAATCAAATTCAAACTTCACTACCTTCCAATGATTATCAAAATTGAATCAAGTTCTTATGCATAGAACTGCATGGGATTAATCCCCCTCATTTGAGAAAATTTGTTCAACTGTAGTGTATTATTCATAAAATTTGATACAGAATTGCTTGATAAATTGATGATTTCAATATTTGCTCACTCAGGCATGCTGACTTCAATATTTGCCCACTCAGCATGCTGAATATTTATTAATGAATAGGGATGAAGATAGAGGGATAGACTCAGACTGTGAGGTTATAGAAGTTAAAATTCTGCAAACAGATAGATGCATAAAAGGTATGCCATAGCCCATATGTAATTAAGAAGCATTATCTGTTTCTTACATTTTTCGTAGCTGTTTTTGGTCGAAAATATTGTATGGCATTTTTGGAGACTGTTGGGTGTGCCTCGGTTCTCAGACCAGTTTTTCTTTACTCGCTTTACTGGTTTTAGACGAAGTATTGTAACCAAACTTTGGTGGCCAAATGCAATCCATGCTACGTTATGTTGCTGGAAAAAATTATTGTTTCTTTAAGGGGACTTATTTGACGAGAAGCTTCTTTGGGATAAGATTAGGGGTTTGGTTATCATACTGGTAAAGCTGTGTCTTTTTTGTAGAGTTTTCTCTAATAGATACATTGACAGATCGGGTAGCTTGGCTTTGGTCAAAACTTACCCATTTGTTAAAATAATATAATGTAGAGAGATAGCATAAGGGAGGCGGATAAGGATAAGGGAGGTGGATAACGATGGGATAGGATATAGATAGGATAAGCTCTTATCGTATCCTATGTTTGATGTGCACCAAATAGCAAACTAAATAGCATTATGTTATCATGTCATAAGTTTGAGATGAATCAAACAATACTACAACATAATTAAATAATATAAATCACAAAATTATCGATGTGACAAAACTATTAATAACTTTCTAATTTCTTTTAAATATATTACTCATTTGTACATAATTTTAAATTATTTTAAAAAAATTATATTTTATTTGATATTTTTTTTATTGTTTATTATTTAATCACCTAAAATGTCCAATTACCCTTATGACAAAATCACAAAAAACAATTAAAATATATAATATTTTAGGACTTCATATTAATTTTTTATTTTTAGTTTTTTTCTTTTAAATATTTTTTATTTTATTAGATTTTAAATAAATTTATAAGGGTGAATGCAGAAACAAATTCTTATCATATCCGGTTGGTTTTCAACCTTCCCCTCGGGATAAAATTTGAACTAATACGCAGATAGAATAGGAAACGGATCGAGTAATCTTATTCCTATCATGTTAGCTTAACTTAACAAACACCGGAGTAAGCAAGGTACAAAAGTTTATCCTATACTATCTCTCTTATCCTAACCATCAAACTGGAAAGGAAGATGAGATAATGACAATATTACAAGATTGATCATCACATATTCCTCAAACACAATAACCTAATGCAATTATTTCTACCAATATGTGCTAATTAGGTCAAGAGCTGTACTACTAGCTCAATCCCAAGACTAAGACGAACAAGACTTATAACCCTAATCCAATATCTTCATTCATGTTTTCTTTATTCCAGTGTTTGTTTTTCTTTTTTCCACGGAGGTTTATATTCTTTTAACTTTGTATTCTTTATATTCTTTATTCATGTTTATATTCTTTATTCCAGTGTTTGAATTTATTCTTTAAGCTTCAATTTCATACCTTCATCTTGAACTTACATTATCTGTATAATTGCCATATATAAAAGGCTAAAAATAGGAATAACCAATCAAATGTGCATAGATGTATCTCTATGTCCAAATATAAGAGAAAGATGTGTCACAACAAAAGGACATACTTCTAAAGCAACAACTGTGGTTTAGTAGCATACTTCTGTCACAGGCCAAAATCAAAAGACTAACCTTTACAGAACTATTACTTTTGTCATGAATATCTTCAGGGATTTCATCTTCAATATTAGAATCATAAATATCACCGCAGTCATCATCACATTCAGGTCCAACAATCTCTGTAGCTTTACTAGAAGGATTTTCTTTACAATATACCAAGTCTCCTAATACTACTTGTTCGGTTCCTGCCACGTATTAAACTTAATAAAGAACCTTTTAACTTCAACTACCACAGTAATGGTACGTCATGTAACAAAAAATAATAATAATGGTTGTCCTTGGTAACAGATTGTATGGAGAATGCATTGAATGTAGTAAGGATGTAGGAGATGGAAAATTGGAAGTTAATTGTCGGAGAACGAAAGACAGGTCTAGAAAATTATTATAAATCACAACTTACCATATTTCTGCACCCTTGTACTTGCTGCGTGGTTCCACAAATAGCTTTGATAACTGTGTACATACCTAAAAGAACAGAAGTAATTGAATGATAAAATAAAGATCAATATTACTATTCTAATAAATGGTCTTAAATAATATGTTTTATCTTTTATTTGTGTTCATATCACACTTGCTCTTTACGACACAAAAGAAAACATCACCATGTAGACAGCCTTGTCAAAAGTACCATGTAGACAGCCTAAACAGCCCATTTAGAGCTTCTATATCTCAAAATGATAGGTTTCATACTGAATCCACCAATTTTATATTGGTGATGGTGAAGCACACAAGCAGGATTAAAAAGTAAATGCACTCTTCAGTTCTGTTTCACATATATATTACACCAGCCTATTAGCCAGAGTATTTTTACAATCCAAAAAACAGTCAGCTTGATATGAAAATATAGAACTGACTGGCACCCCAAGGGATGGGGAGAAGAGCAAAGAAAGTATAAATCCCAGCACAAAATGCCATTGGGGATAAACTTCGCAATTACAAAGGTAAAATCCCCGACTACAACAACACTATCAGCCTTGTTCTGACATTTCTACTATAAAAAAAGGAAATAATGCCTGACATAGCAACATGTCTATATATGTAATATGTCATACAGATAACCTTTGTGCATGTTTTGTTTTGAATATTTATGCTCATTATAAGCTTGTCAGCCAAAACCCCACCCAACATCTTGATAATGCACAGCAATCTAATCAGTAACAGTATGATTACTACCAACAATAACAAAATTACTACCAGTAACAGTATGATTAACCAAACATTTACTTCAAAACACATCAACTTATTTAGATACTCACATCATTCTTAAAGTTCGTGGAATAGATTTCAAAGCCTGCAAGTAGTTTCCAGGAAATTGTTTTAAACTTTTCAGCTGCAGAAGATTTGTCAACAAAACTTGGTTATGACATACGTTGATGAATATAGTGGGTAAACAAAAAGATTAGCTTCTCTCAGATCAAATTTATGGAATAGAACATATTACAAATCTAGAAATCTAGAAATAGTTTTAATCTGAAGCTTACCACAGCCCTTTCAGCAACTAAGAATTGAGGCAACTGCTTAAGTGTTCCAGCAACATCATTAGTATCTTTATAGTACTTGCGTGCCTTGGCTATTACATATCTTTGTATTTGAATAACAGTTATGGAAAACAAAGAAAATCAATAGACTGGTATTAACTAATAGAGCACAATTAATCGATTAAGACATATTATCTATTATACATTATAGAACCAACAAAAAGGATATCCCCATCTCTTGGATCAAGGATCAAGTCCACAGCAAGTTTCCATTCCCCGCGGAATAATGCGGCTCCAATACGGTGAGTGGGCACAGAACCACTTCCAAAACGCTGAGCAGTGAACATATATGTACAATTAGTTGCTTATTAAGCAAATATGAAAAGCAAAATAAGTCCTACAATAAACACAGTCTGAAACACAATGTTATAACTTTATCAATGTTTCAACACTGGGAAAAACCAGGGAAGACAAGGTCTTGTGAAGATAAACAGCTTAATTTGGTGTTTTTAGCATAAATGCTCATAAAAGTGTAAGCTATTTCTATAGAGAAAGATAAAATAAAGTCAAACTTTTCATATAAGCTGGTTTCATCAGTTATCCCAGAGAACTTAAGGAAATAAGCTAAAAACAACTTATAAATATATCATAAGTTGTTTTCTTAAACTCTCTCAAACAATCTCACAAGTGCTTATGTTAGTAGATAAGCTCAAATAAGTCAATCCAAACAGGTCCAAAATATAAATGGAGTTTACATTTTAATGCATGTTTTGGACTTCAAAGAATTTTATGAGAAGAAACTTTTCATCAAGACATGGGAAAGATGAATGTGGCATACTTTTCTAATAAAGTATTTAAGCTTTCTATGTCTTCGGTGAAAGCCAGCATCATACCAAAACAAAACTGTTCCCTAAACAAAACTGTTACCAAACTGAAGTTTAGACTTCTTTTTTATAAACCAAGAGGATACAAAGGCATTACTGTAGAACTAGTAAATAGTAATCCCAACTAGGTTGGCACCACTAACTCTAACAATCATTTGCAACACAGCCTAAGAAGTGTGGGGGGCAAAACCAAACCTACCAGTAAGAAAGCAAACTAGCGAAATCTAAAATTCGGAAGGTTCAAACGGTTCTGTATGAACTCAGCCCTAATACAATGGGGTAAGGAATCCCACTAAACAAAACCAGACAACGAAAAAGTGGAACTTGCTAGTTTATCCGCACAACCAATACTCTTTTACCATTGCCCTTTATGAACTGTAAGTACGAGAGAACTTAAATCTCATATGACCATGGCAGTCAAAATCCCGATCCGGCACATAGGATCCAACAATTTTACGATCTCACATCCCTTCCCCGTGTTCGTTGACGAGCAGAAACCCAAAACGATGGGAGAAGGTGGAATCGATCGGGGAATCGGTGGAATTGGCTATCTTGCACGATTATATGTGTTTCAGTATCGTATGAATTTCCTACTATTTTGAAGTTTTTTTTTTAGTTGTTTTTTTACTGTTTTGGTGACTAGTCTAGAGGTTTAGTTGTTTTAAGGTGTGATTTTCTCATGTTCTGAGTGTGTTAGTTGTTTTTAGGTTGTTTTATGAATCTAATGATCCCAAATTTGAGGTTCTTTAAATATTTAGGCTGTGATTTGAAGTTTTTTTTACTAAATTATGCTGTTTTACATGCATATGTATGAATCCATATACAATTAGGCTGTGATTTAAAAAGCTTTATCATACATGGGTGAATGCAACTACGGAACTTAAACTAGCACAAGTAATTGTCTGCTATTGTAACAAATCCAAGTAAAATACAACTAATTCAAGAATAAACAAGAAAAAATAGAGGAAAAAAAAGACACATAAAAGGCAAGAGAGCACTAGGGTTTGATTTAGAAAGTACTTGTAAACCGAAGTAGTTGATGAAACCATGCCGTCCTAAGGAATCTGCAGCCGCTTTTATGGTATCTACAGAATCTGCAACAATACCTCTGATAAAGTATGTCAGTTATATGAGCAACGTGCAGTTACATCAACAAGTAAAATAATTATAACCTCGAGAGATATAGTAAATTAAGAGAAGATAAGTGAATTTCATGTATAGATAATACCCTCACCGCAATGTGATTGTAAATCTGTTTCCCAAGAGCTGACCAAGACAAAGTCCTTCATTAACATAACTGGACAACAATAGATTTATAGTTTCATCATCCATCAAAAAACTAAACAATGGGAACATCGAGCTTAAAATTCAATCCCCCTTACCAGAAATCACCCACTTTAATACCAAACAACTTCTCATTCAGGGAAGCTAGCTTTCTTGCTTGTTGCTTATAAACAGTAACCTAGAAAAAAAAATGAGAACTAAACCAACTGTCTCTAAATTAACAGTTCAAATGGAAGATGAAGAAAGGAATGAATGTTTAATACAAAATCGGAAAAAATATGAAAATGTAATACCCTTTGGGTTGTGACGGCACGTTTATCTTTTGTACCCGCAAATCCAAATGATCTCGACTGTCAGTTAATTACCAATCAGTTAAAAAATTTAACAAGCTTTTCTAGCAATCAACTATATCTGAGCAGACAGCACATATTCATTTATTTTTCAAAGAAGGTGGTTAGGGACAAAGGAGGGAGGAGCAGGCAATACATACACAAACAGAACTCAATTTCCTCATCACAACAAAGATATAGATGGGGAATAAAATGCTAATAGCCAAACGGATAAATTAGGATGCTGGACAATAAAATTGTTTCATCTAACTGAAACCAAACATTTTACATCAGAAATAAATCAATTTCAAGCAACTATAAATAATAATAATAATAATAATAATAATAATAATACCAAATTTGAACCTCCAGGTTAAAAACAAAAAGTCATACAGACGCATAAAAATAAAAATTTATATACAATCATAAATACGATAAGCAAATAATTAAAAAAAGTTAGAAAATAAGACAAATAGAAATAAATTATCACACATCTTCCATTCTCATATGCCCATCAACAACCAAGAAAAAGGAAATTAACACATACAAGTACGTAATCAATTGTCAACAGAATACCTACTAAATATATCAAAGATGAACAAAAGTTACAAAACACACCTTGATGCCAAGCATATTTCCAAGCACCCCCAAAGCTTCCTGGGTATCTTTGTTCTCCTTAAAAAGATGAAACCTATAAAGTACATTGGTAGAAATACTCAGTTGATAACAATGAGAAACTTAAACAATATAAAAGTAGGAAAATATCGTCACCAAATATGAAATGCAAACAAGAGTTGCTATCACTTTCAGGTAATTGACTGAAAATAATATATGTTAATAAAGATAATAGTTTATTTAAAGTCCATTCCTTCCAGCCATCAGTTGTTTGGGTAAGAATCTGGACTGGGAAGCCTTAATTTCAGCGCTAGTTGAATTTAGTTACAACTTATAAGGGGAAATGGTACTCTCTTTACTCGTCTATTAATTAATTGTTGTGAATTGTGATAGAGCAAGAGTAGTTTTGCAAGTAAAACCAAAAACAATAAGCATTAAATAAGATCAATCCACATGAGACAACAATAAGAGTGTATATTTAAGTCACCAGTATGAGTTAAAAAGAAATACAATTTTGTTCATATAAAAATCAACATGGAAAACATTGAGCAATGCTTAATTAATATTTTATCAAACAATATGGCTGAGAAACAGAAACAGATGGACTCAGAGTAAGAACTAAGGACAGAGACAGATAGAGTATTATTCAAGAGAACCCAAACCTCTCTGTGACTTCAAACTATATCCCACTCCCACCACTCTCTTACATAACAAAAAATACTAAGAAACTGACTGTTTGAACACAAAACTTCTATCACAATCAGTTATTTTAGGGTATTATCCCCTACTATGCCCATATTTCTACTTATATAGACCCTTTTAATTTAAGAATTGGCCTGTTATCAGAAAACTTTACCTAAGAAACTTGCCAGCATTTTCTGGCCAATTTTCTGAGCCTCTGCTGTCAAAAGGCTTATTATCTCTATCTTTGCGTTTCCTGGAGTTTTTGCCTTTGTTGTTAGGTCCACCAGAATTCAATCTCACGCGGATGCATTTTGAGGAGGCATCTGGTCCATCGACTGTGTCAGTGACCAGGAACTTGAAGTTTTCCCTAAAGAAAACGTGCACTGCCTGATAGATTTAAGAAGCATAAAATTATGATGTTTTAAATTGGGAAAGAAAAAACTACAAAATAAATTCATTATGCTTGTCTCTAGCAGAATCCAACCAGTGTCACATTTCTCACCTCAACTAAATGTAAAAGCAAATTATAATGGCTGGCGCTGAACTAAAAAATGGCCTAAACAAATGAACTGCAAACCAAGAGGATTTAATTTGACACCCGGTTTCTTGATCTAAAATACAAATGACCCCTGATGAAAACTTCAACCCGTCACGATCATGAGACACCCTAGTCCCTACCTAGATTTTGACCTAATATTAAAGTACTCGTATAGATGCCTTATCATATGCCTTCCAAATCCATTTTGATGAGACACCCTAGTCACTAGACTTCAGCCTAATATCAAAGTACTCACCGATATAGATGTATGTATCATATCATATGCCTCCCAAATCTAACATAGAACTAGAAAGTCATTATACTCGTACTAACCGTTCGACGGGATTTATCAGAATCTGGAGAAAGAATAATAGGAGAGGGACTGTCTTCGCCGCCAACATTAATTTGATTAATAAATTCTTCCAAACTGGACGCATCAGATTCCCCGACAAGAGACTTAAAAGATTCGATTTGAGAGGCATAACTTATAGCTTCAGATTCAGATGTATTGGTTTTATTTTCCTGAACACTCTGAAACAAGAACAAGAAGTCAAATACTAACATAATCAAAAAGCAATTGATTAATAAGCATTAAGCCCAAATCATGATACCTTTGATTCCTCGGCCGGAACCTTAGATTCCTCAACAGAGGCATCCAGTGACGATAACTCAACAACTTTACCATCTATGTCTACTTCATGTACAATAAAATCAGAATACCTAGATCACAAATTCAATTGATTCAGCATCAACTAAAGAATACAATGTTGAATAATATTTCAGCATGCGTCATTTCATGAATTGAACGTATACTTGTCAACATATAAATTCAATTACATTAGCTTCATCTTTGATTTATGCATGTTCAATGCTGAATGGATAAAATTGACAAATTCAATAAATGAAGGGTGAAATGAATGGACCTTTGTTTTAAAACTCCACGGAAGCCAGGAAGGTTGGAAATATAGCAGGAGATGCCGACATCGTTTTCTTCCATGGAATTCATTGTTATAGCAAACGGTTACTGCAAACGAGTGAGTGGTGAATGCTTACAGAACAAGTACGAGGGGAGCTAGGGTTTTAGTTTAGAGCTGGAAAGAGCGGGAAGGATGGACCATGTTACGTGCTACTGTTACTGCATATGAGGTGTTCGACGGTTTTCCTCAGATCAAACGCGACAGTTTTTCTTACCGAATTGTGCTGCTGGGCTTCAGCCTGTTAGACATTTGGGTTTGTAAAATAAAACAGAAAGTATTGTTATTAGCACCCCATTTTTGTTAACCCACCACTCTTTATGCTTATGTAAAATTATTTCTATATATATATATATATATTCTTTGTATTGGGAAGTTGATTATTTTCGATGAATTTATTTTATTTTATATTAATAATAGATTTGATTATTACAAGGTGATATATTATTGAAATAAGTGTATTAATATTATAATTACTTGTTATATTTGTGCAAAATTTTTTTTTTTTGATATTTTTGTTTTGTTTTAAGTTTTTTAGAAAAACGAGAAATAAAGTCTTAATAATTTAAGGTTCGGTTTACAGATTTCTTCGAAACTATTCGTACTTAAATAAAACTCGTTAATCTCTTGCTTTCAATTAGTTGATTTTATGCGATGGGATGTGATCATATATCTATCAAATATTTTTATATCGACAAAATGCATACTAATAAAACTATTGATGTGGAGTTGAAGTGCATATATATTCATATTTTAGTTTTATTTAATTACATTTTTTACTTTGATATATTATCACATCAAAAAATTTGTCCTAACATTCACATTTGTAGTATTTTTGCTTCTAACTTAAATTTTATTTTTCAAGTTTGACTATCTCGCATATTTTAAAATCTGACAAAATAATTACAAAATAAACAAATAATATACATAAACAATACAAGAAATCTTTGTAAATTATTAATTTGACTTCAATTAATAAGATAGACAAAAGAAAATACATTAACAAAAATAAATAAATGAATCAATTTGATCAATTTAAAAAATACAAGATCAAAATGAACTTTAAAAATAAATTAAAAAGACAAAAAGATAACTTAAGCCATTTATTTTTTATCAAGAGACATTTTTATAAATTAAAAAAAAAAAGTTATAAGATTATATTGTAAAGGAAAAAACAGTGATAGAGGAGCAATTAAATTATTTTTAATTTAATTTAATTCCGATCGTAGAGTGTATAGAAGTGTTGTGTGCGTGCGGCGGTGGCGCACACAGTGATACTTCCAATTAGAACAATAGATCGATCTAAAACCCGTGTGGCCGCCGGCAATACTCGATTTGTTGTTTGGATCTGTGAATTCAGTAAACATGGTTACAAAAACAGAGGAATCTCAACTGAAGAATCTAGAAATCCAGGTCGATAATGGTGGCGGAGGAGCTTGGGAGTTTCTTTCCCTCGTCAGGAAGCTCAAGGTTCGCCGTTCTGATAAAGTCCTCAAGCACGGTTTGTCCATCTTGAACGATCCCAAACAGCGATCCACTCTCGGCTCAGAAGGTTACTCCATAAACCTAATTTTTTGTTCTAATTCTGAGTAGTGATATTGTTCAAGTCAACTTCAAATTTCACTTTATAGTTTTTCTGATGATTGTTTTTCTTTTTTATGATTCAGAATGGACTTTGTATGAGCAAGTTGCAGTTGCAGCTATGGATTGTCAAAGTCTTGATGTTGCTCAGGTTTTTTTTATCTCAATTTAATTGATTTTGTGTTTTTTGATTGGTTTATTTCATGTATTTGTGAAATTCACTTGTATCTGTTGCTGCGAAAATTGAAATTCACTTGTAATTCCGGGCTATTTAGGCACAGCTGGTTCTATGTCGTTTTTGGATAAATAGCTTAATCAAGTGTTTATAGCATTAGTGTTTATCATATAATTGCTTATGTATAACTTATTTTCACGACAAGATAAAATAAAGTCAAATTGTTAACATATTAGGTTTAAGTTGTTTTCATAAGCTAATATGGATAGCAAGCTATTATGGATAGCTTATGAAAATAAGTTGAAAACAACTTATGGACATGTCATAAGTTGTTTCCTTAAGCTCTATCAAATAGTTTCACAAGTATTTATGTCAATAAATAAGTTCAAATAGCTCAATCTAAACAGGCCCCTTACCTAGTTATTTATTTGAAGCTTTTTTTCCCTTTATCTTATTTTATCTCTACTTACTTTGTTGTTACTTGACTCACTTATGATACGGAGATACCGGGGTGGATGTGTTATAGATGCTACCGTTCTATACAAATATATTGTTTGCTCGTGTAATTTCTCGATCTGGATAGTAATATGCTGCTGAATCTTTAAGTTGCCCATTGTGTTCTTTATGTTGCCTGAATTGAGCAATTCACTACATTTTTTTTGTTCATATATGATGAGAAAAATCTTCTAGTTTGAGAGTTTATGTCTTGAAGTTGATAATAATTTATTTCTTTATCAGGACTGTACAAAGGCTCTTCGGAAGAGGTTTCCCGAGAGCAAAAGAGTTGGTAAGTCGATACTTTCCTAGCTTTCTATGCCTTTACCGTGTTTGTGGATTTGAGTTGTTTGAATGAATAGCCCCATCAACCCAACTCTTGCTGCAGTCTCTACACACGAGTTAATATAAAGCTTAAAGAGAAAATAATAAAAATTCTAAGTGGCACCACCTGATCTTAGATAGAGCCCTGCAAATGTAACAGGTGTTTAGGTAGAGGTAGCATTAATGTTGCTGAATTGGTCTTGGTGAAATATGCCTTTGGCAAGTGATGTATCTGCGCATCTTTTTGAAATATGCAACATATTGGTTGCTCTTAGGCTAACAAAACAATTTATTTTGAAATTGCAATGACAATGATTGACCTGTGGGCCTGTGGCATCTTTTTTTGGGGTTGTCTTGACCCTTTACATTTAAAACTTCAAGAACTGTACAATAATTTTCCAAATACATTCTAACTGTAATGTTTGCTCTTTCGAAACACAAACAACACGCGTCCTTCACTGGTTATTGATACCCAGTTCTGGTTTCTTGGAACGATTTGGATTGGTAGGTGACTAACATCATTGATTTCCATTCCTTCAAGAGGGATGTTATATAATGTAAATACATTCAGAGTTTGAAATCCAAAATAAGTTTGTTCTACAAATGCATGTTCTTTCTTCTTCTAGAAAAAAAATCCAAATTAGTCTGTTTACTTGATTTGTGGTGACTAATTATTACAGGCAGGCTGGAGGCAATGTTGCTCGAAGCAAAAGGGTCATGGGAAATGGCAGAAAAGGCTTACACAAGCCTTTTGGAGGATAATCCTCTAGATCAGGTAAACTCACTTAACCTTATTGGGGAAAGGGGGGAGGGGGAACAGTCAGTTAGTTGATTAGTTACTCTATGTGATAAGACAAAAATCTAATAATAATGATTCAGTTTTGGGTGTTTTGTCAATTCAACTTGATGTATAACATTCTTTCACTTTAACCTTTAAATAGGCCAGTTTTGTTGATTAATGAAAACCAAAAAGGGCAACCTAATGCTATAGAGCTCTCACCATAGTGGGATTTAGGGGAGGGTTGGACCTATTGCATATTTATTGTGGCATTCTTACTTTGCATTTGCAAGTGGTGGATTCTGTGACTTGCACCAAGGCTTTCTTGAATATTGAAAACCAAACTCTTTCTTTTTGGCCGTGTTGCTGTTGTACAGATCATCCATAAAAGGAGGGTGGCTATGGCAAAGGCACAAGGCAATATTTCTGGAGCTATTGAATGGCTTAATAAATATCTAGAAATGTAAGAAAGCTGTTATTTTTGTTCCTTCTGAAATTGAAGATAAAAGGAAAATATTGTTTATATGTTACATCAGACCGAAGAACACATCTGAATTATTTTTCTCATTTTCACAGATTCATGGCAGATCATGATGCATGGAGGGAACTGGCTGAAATTTACTTATCTCTGCAAATGTAAATTTTTAATTTATTCTGCCATTTCTCTTTCAGTAGGATTTATTTATGTTGCTAATTATTCAGCTGCCTTTGTTTTTTTGGATGTGTCAACCAAAATATTGTTGTTATTTTGTTAGGTATAAACAAGCAGCATTTTGCTACGAGGAAGTGATATTAGCTCAACCAACGGTTCCACTTTATCACTTAGCCTATGCTGATGTAAGTGACTTCTTTATGAATTAAGATTAATTTATTTTAGTCAAATCAAATTCTTCTTTTTCCCCTGTTTCTTTGCTCTAATAAGAGCCAGGCACTGAACATTGCATCCTAGAGATGCATGGGGCTACCTAGCAAGAGTTATAAAACATTATCTCATTATCTTGACTTAAAATGGTATTGCTAGGTACTTTATACACTTGGTGGATTAGATAATCTCCAAACTGCCAAGAAATATTATGCATCTACTATTGACTTAACTGGAGGCAAGAATACCAGAGCTCTCTTTGGTGTATGCTTGGTGAGCTCTTTCTCCCAATCTTTCATCTGAGTGTTTATTTTCTGTGGTCCTGTACAACTTACAAGTTCATGAGTCTATGATGTGAATATAGTTCTGCTTTGGTAGATATCCCATTTTCCTTCATAGATTGTTGATTTTCTTCTCTACAACTTGGGATTTGTGGATTCTTCTTTCAAACTTATTCCCTTATATGCATGAAAATTGAGTTTTGCTCCTATTCTCCAGTGCACCTCTGCTATTGCACAGCTTACAAAAGGGAAGAACAAGGAAGATAAAGAAGGATCACAGTTACAATCTCTGGCAGCCAAAGCGTTGGAGAAGGATTACAAGCAGAGAGCTCCTGACAAGCTTCCTCAACTCACAACTGCCCTGAAGAGTTTAACATTGTCGTCATGATGCAGCATTTCTTAAATATTGTTATTTTGCACTTTTTGGCACTGTATTAGATTATTATAGCATGAATCAACATATTTTGAATTCCTCATATACTTTCTTCTCAATATTAAAAAATGAGAATTCATATTGTTCTGCATTCTATCTTCCGTAATAAATATATATCTAAAGACATGTGAAGTTTTAGATGGCGTTGTGGCTTTAAAATATTGTGATTAAATTTCCTCGTGCATGTGATCAGGTATAATTTTTTTACATTGTATTTACTTTTGCAAAACAAAAAAACATTGTATTTACTTCTTTTTCTCCATGGCTGTGCTTTTTATTTCTTACACTTGGTATAAATATTTTTTATTTTAACTGAGAAAATAATATTTCTTTCCCTGTCTACACATGCATTAACTTCCCTTCCCTTGCCACATCGTTCGTACAATTTTCCATTTCTAGAGTGTTGAGGTGCACACAGCAGCTTTTTATGGATTATTATGGTATCCACTTCAGTTCCAGTCCCATCTCAATCCCGCGAGGCATGCACCCGTAACAGACGCTGTTATGTTATCGTCCTTTTTTTTTTAACTTGTAATAAAATGCCATTACTATCGGTCAAATAGTAACTCTTTGTTGTTTTGTTCCTCCCATTTCAAGGACACCTGTAATAAATCGAATAACATTTGTATTTTCAGTTATTTACTATTTTACTTTTTCTTTATATTTTGTTATTTATCAGATATACTTGTTAGTTAGTACTAGTATTTAAGCCACACTATTGGCTCATTTGTATAAGCTTTGTCAATTTGTATTTTCTCTCTTTCAATCAATACGGTCCACAACTTTTTCTCTCTACTCCTTAACTCATTGTTGGAAGCTATATTCAGTAACAATTCATAATTTGAAAAAAAAAATATTTGTAAAAATTCAATGGAACTGAACAGTTACATATGTTACACTGACTTACATGCACAGACCGTACTGATTGTCTCGGGTAATGAAAAAAACAATGTGGTACTAATACTGCCTTATATTACGGATTTGAATGTGAAATGCTCATTTATTAAGATCCTATTAAAGCATTTATATGAGAGACACCCTGTGTTAATTAGAGCGAGTGTGACTTGATCGGCAGTAGAATAGGTTAGCAAGTTCATGTCTTTTTTGTCAAAGCAAGTTCGTGTCTAAAAGAAACCACGTGTTGGATGAATTGAAAGAGCGTTTGATTCAAGCTCCTAACTGAATACGTATCAAGGCCAACAAGCACAGGACAGAGGTAGAATTCCATGTGAGATATGCAGTTTTTCTAAAGTTTTAAACCTTACAAAAATGAAAACTCTAGCTAAAATGGAGAGAATCAAAAGTTGAATCCTAGGTATCTGGACCTTATAAAATTGTGGACAAAACCAGTCTGGTTGCTAATAAACTGAAATTAACTGAAGGTAACCAGGGTGTACCCAGTTTTCTATGATCTATGAATTAACTGAAGGTAACCAGGGTGTACCCAGTTTTCTATGATCTATGATATAATTTAAGTTTTGCCACCATTCTTGGCAGACAGTTGGAACTAAAGATGTGGCGAACTGCAGCTCTTGCAATTTGAATTTCGAACTAATGCCAATGTGGGAAAATACGTTCGCATCAAGTGCAAAAATCTGCCAGACTTTGTAAATTGTTGGCAAATCTTGTCTACATTACAGGGTCAGCTAGGACCCCTGAAAAAACGAATGTGTAAGTAAGAGAAAAGGGAGATGGCGTTCAAACAAAGGAGATTGATACACTGAACTTCAATTTCTATCCTGTTATTCTCTTGTTACGCAACAGATGCTCTTAGAAATGATATACATCTGACTTGAGCAAACTTCATAGTAAATGAGGGATTGCAAAACAGAAGCTCAACACATGAAAATTGCATTCCAAGTTACCAACAACTCAACCGTGTAGAACAGTTGGATAAGGGAAATCAGCAGAAAATACCTGGCTAGATGATTGAAAACCACAATATCAGGTTCTCTGCTAACAAAAACAGCATGTATTTAGAATACTCTAAAGGGTACCAAGATTTGGTGATGAACCCAAACGATCAAAACATATGTGCATGACAACCCTATGGAATGACAACAATGATTCACAAACAATGGCAGAATGGCAATTTGCTTGGATAGAGTAAACTAAAATGATATTTGGCCTAGCAGCATATAAATATATAATTGGTAAGAATCTCATACCCAATTTGCTAAATATTAATATTCATGTCTCAAGTGTAGTGCACAAAACAAGTACTAATCCCCCAGAGCCTGATGATAGCTTGCTTCGCCGCCTCAGTTCCCTGAGCATAGAAGAAAGCCTCCAATAATTGTAAAAAAGGTAAGAGCATTGACATTCATTGTAATTTGGTGACCTTTTTCAACCTCCACTCTCCTAAGCTTATAATTGCAGTAACTTTGTAATAATTGTGCATTACCAACTTGGAGTATCCACATTACATATTTGATAAAATGAAATCGCAACGCCAAAAGTTAAAATATATGGCAACCCGGAACTGTATATAATTAATAGGTATGTACATACTAATTAAAAGTACAGACATGTACTACCAGTTTGTAAAATCACAGTACTTAGCTGAATAACACAGGAAACAAACTTCAAACAAAATGGACCATAAAATTATCACCTCAAGGCAAATATACAGCCATATGGGTTGCCAAAACAAAAGCCCCTGATCTGTTCAAATAGCTCAGCTAATCAGCTAATTGAGGATGCAAATTTAACAGGGGGAGTGAGAGAAACAAAACTAAAGACTCATTTTCTGTCAACTGTATTTCAGTGACATAGTTGATAAATAAACATATATAAAAAACTCACTAAGATGTCTGTTAGTATTATAAATATATTATGGATTTCTGCATCTCTACACATTCTTCCGGGCATACAAAATAAGCGAGAAATTAAGACCTTGCAATCTGGTCTCAGAAAATCTCTCAGAGAAAGACCACTGCAGCATATTAGCATCATCAGAAGAAAGGGGTTGTGTAGCCCACAATTTTTCCGCAGAGGGGCACGTCCTGAACATAAAGACAGCATCTGCCAGAGAAGTACCAAAGAGCCAATTATGAACGTCCCAGAAAACTTCCACAGCAAGACCATCAACAAGGATAGTATGATTCCCCCTGAACTTCCATCTCAACCGTTTCACTTGCATCACAATCTTGCTGTCTATGCGAATTATAAGGCACGGATCACTAACACCACTTGTGGTATCACATTCAATCACAAGATCATGAATCTGACCATTGTCACAAAACACAGCCTTGGTACCATACAACTTCTTACCAAAAACATGTTCTTTCTTGGCTACTAAAACAGCTGCATTGGAATTAGAAGGCAACGGAACAGCATTGGTTTTCTTGAAAGCTTCTTTCCTCAAATCCCCGAGAAGAAGAACCATCTGTCGATCGACAACAACTCCAACATAAAACCCTTCCAATGGTTCAGGCCCTGAACCAAATTTAGCAGAAGAAAGATCCCAAAAGACATCAATTTTGGCAGAAAAAGCCTCTAGACTCTTACAACCTTTCTTCTTGGAGAAAACCCAGGGTTTGATATCCACCTTACAAAGACAATCATGGATCCCAACAGTGAGAAGTTGACCCACCAAATTCTTACTCCAATTGACAGTAATCGGACACGACCTACCACGTATCCGGCATTGATAAACACAAGTAACCATGTTGTTTTGTGCATTTTTAGTTGCAGTTGAAGATGAAGAATCAGCAACTTGAACACCATTTTCACCAAAACAAGTAGGAAAATCTTTCATTTTTTGTTTGTTTGGGGTTTTTCAACAAACAGATAGAGCCCCACAAAATTTGATGACAGAGAAAAGCACTCACTTAAACAGGAAAAAAGGAATTACTTAACTGCAAAACCTATCTCACAGACTCAGATACGTTTGAATTGAAGAAATGGCTATGAATTGGATTAAAAAAAAGACAAATTTGAAGAATGTAGGATCAGAGAAAAAGAGAGAGAATCAGACAAATCAAAAAAAGAATGGTAGCTAATAGTTTCACTGTCAATGCTTCTTCTTCTTCTTCTCCTCCCAAAAGCAAAAAAGGGAAAGCAAAATAACAATAATAATAATAATAATAAATAATAAATAATATAAAATAAGAAGGAAAAGAAAAAGGAACAAACCTCAAGATGGCGATGGAGACATGAAGAGAAGAGAAGAGAAGAGAAATGAAAAGGAAAAAGAAAAAGAAAACGAAAACGGAAGTGGGTAAGTAAATAAAATAAAATGAAGGTTACTAGTTAATAGTACTCACCACTGATGAAGGGGGAGGGAAAAAGGTGCTATATATATTTAGTAACTATTTCCATAAATAAATATATTAATTTAATGGTATTTCCATATATATGAATTTAATACTATTATTACTTTTTCTTTCCAGTTGTGACCTTGCTTGCTTTTACGAGAGAGAGAGATGAAAAGCGAGCGACTCCTCGCATAATATAACTGCCGGTTTCATAGAAAAAATCAAAAACAAACATCATTATACATACATTATTACATGTACTTCTAGTGCAACGCCTCAGTCTACATACTATTTCTTTTTATTTTTATTTTTATAATGTATATTACTATTTTTATTTCCTAAATATAAGAAGATTTATTTACTTGGTCAAAATAGAAGATTCATTTACTTAAATTAAAAATATTATATTTTCTAATAATTTATATTATTTTTTTTAAGTTTACTTTTTGCAAGTGAGAATTAATTTATCTTATTGTCATAGTATTTTTTATTTTTTTATTAAACTTATTTTATTGTCATCGTATTTTAAATTTTTTTACTATAAAAAATGAAAAGAAAGTTAAATCATTTTAATAAATAATTAATACAATTTTTTTAGAGTAATTAATACAGTTAAAAATAAAAATATTATTAATTTTACTAATTGAGATACAATTTATTTTTTGTATATAAATGTACTCTATTCATTTCAAAATATTAAAAAAATGAATAAAAATAATATATGTTATTGACTAAATACATAAATTTTATTTGATTTATTTATATTTACATTTTAGAAGTAAGAGAAAATACTAGTAATATATATTTTTTATTTTTAAACGAGTTAAATGTGGATTGGAAAGTGAGAGCATCTTGTTAGAACTGAGAAACGGTTGGTTCATAGGACGTGGATCCCACGACCTCGTGTAAATGTAAATGCAAATGCAAGCATCACACACACTTGCTTTGTTTGGATTCGGAACCTGTAAGTACACACTCACATACCTCGTCCTACCTACTTTCTCAATGCTACCCATTTTATTTAAGAAGAAACAACATTTATAAATATAAAATATAAAATCTGAACAAAAAAAAAGCTGCATAATTATTTTAGAATCATTTTATACTAACATCTATTAACCGTCCTTGATTTTATCATCTCGATCTATAATTGTTATTTTATAAAAGACTATATAATCAACGATTTTTATTTATTGTTAATATAAAATAAATTACACCTTGTATGTTTATTAAACTTATCTATAAAATAGATTATTAATTAAATAATATAAGTGCACAAATTCAAATCGTCTGTGCTAACTCTAGTTAAAACAAATCAACATTGAATTAGTTCAAGTGGTATCAAATTTAGGCCTTTAAGCAAATGTTTAGGAGTTCAAATATGACATTTGAGTATGGAGAAATTTTAATTTGAAGAAAAGATCTCACCTTATATGCTAAACAAATTTTCGATGGAGGTTGGTTATAGATAAATGGCGGTGGAACTTTCTTCTATGCCAAGAAAGCTCTATCAAAATAATATTATTTCTTATATAAAAATAAAATAACATTTTAATATTTCACGTAATAATATATAAATAAAAGAGATAATTATATTATTTTTATTAATTATATTAATATATTCGATATCACAATTAATGTAAATGAGAAAATAGTAATTTAAGAGTTGTGCATCTATAATTAATTAAATAATATAATTGAAAAAATAATTAACTATACCTTAAAAAATTGAAAGATCCATTTATTTTTCGGAGTGGATCTCTAAAATGAAAATTTCTAATATCTTCTAAAAACAACAATCAACTATAACCCAAAAAATCCATATTCTATAAACATCACCGAGGAAATTTCCACTCTTAATTACACTCTCTCCCTTTTTAATATTAAAAACACATTCTCTTATCATTTTAATAAAATCTAGATCACATGCGAAAAACATAGCATGAGACAATCCCTCCCTTTATTTTGGACAAATTTTTTTTTTTTTAATAAATAAATCATTCATTATAAATGAATATATTTTCTTCTGCAATATAGCAAGTCATATGTTCTTTCAGATATCAATTTGTTGGTTACGAACATAATTATCGGTATTTTATTTTTTAGGTAGCATACGAATCAATTATTTATTTACATCACACGATTTGCTCGCTAATTGACTTGAAATATTTTGGGGTAACAATTGATTTGAATGAAGTATTTGATACTAAATAGTTTTAAAAATAAATAAAATTCAACCTAATATAAGGAAATATAAGGAAATATAAAGAAATATTTTAGACAAGCCTATGACATGAAATCATTATATATCTATATTTTTATCTCTTAAATTAGCTTATGTATTCTATCGATCTATATAAAAAAAAAAACTTATGCATGTATTAATATAAGCATTTTTATTTTTATTTATTTTTATTATTTTTTATTTTCCATTTTATTCTATATAATTTTAATTTTTTTTTATCAAATATATAAATTGAACAATATATATATATATATATATATATATATATATATATATATTGAGAAATATGATTGTTTATTAGAATTGGACATGGATTAGTCCAACTAGGATCAATCCCAAAAACGGTTTGGGTTGGATAAATGATTGTGAATGAGTTATGCTAATTTCATAAAAACCGTTCAAAAAAATCAACTATTGGGTAAAATCATATCCAATTAATTTTATTCATGTGATTCAATTTTTAAAAATTATTTGGTTACTTTAAGAAGTTGTGTTTTAGTTATTTTGATAATTGTAAGCATTTTATGCAATTTTAAAAACCTTGTAAATTTAGTTATATTAATGCTTACAATGAAAGTATTTTACGATAAATTTTATGATTTTGATATTCTCATTATTAGTTGTTAAAAAAGATAGTGAAAATAAGTTACACTATATTTTTGGAGAAAAATTAAGGTTTTGAATATTTTTTTAAAAGAATACGATGGTCCATCGTTAACAATTAAATTTAAAAAATGTCGGTAACCTAATATCCAGCTCAACTCGAAAATTAACAGCTTGACCCAACTCAATTCTATACAACTTTTTTTTTTACCAAATTCAACTCAGTGTTTCCTACAGAGTTTGGATTTCGATTTTGGCCAAAATCAATTGAAACTGACTCATGTACAATCTTATTATTTAGGACTCAAGTGTTAAAAAAATGATATTTACATAATTGTAGATGAAAATTTAAGCAATCAAAAATAGGAAAATTGTACCAAAAAATAGAGAAAATACACGATATAATAGAAAAAGTAACCACAACTACGGAGTACGACTATAATTGTTCCAAAATATCTTGATCGTGGAAAATTTGGTGTCATATTGTTGCTTCCCTCCCCGTACTGTCCAACACTTTCACGACCTCAAAACATATGTTCTAACAGACCCCAGGTGGCAGGTGGTATGAACTATGAGAAATAATATACTAATACTCTCAATGTGTATATATAATATATTATACTTTTTCAGAGATAAGCATAAGCTACAGGGTGTAGGTGGGGTTTTAAAGTAAAGTACAACTATAATTGCCCCATACACAACTAAAAAGCTAGACTGAAACTAAGGACTTGTCACCATGACTTTAATTAATAACACTTTCTTCACTGGTTTTTCTTATATGCAACAACCACCGGATTTTGTGTCAATGAATAAAGTTCTATGTTTCTAAACTCTTAAAATAATCTTCAAGTTTATTTTTTATAATAATCACTTTTTTAAATAAAAAATTAATAATGACTTTTAAGAGTTTTATCCGTTTGTCAATCTTTTTTTAAAAAAATTACTTCAAATAAAGAACTGTTTTAAATAACTTATAAAAATCATTACTTTCAAGCTTAAAACCTATTATGCATTTATGTTGTATCCAACTAGAATGACTTTGGCCCAATTTAGAAGCATGTATTACTACATAAAGAATCTTAAAATTAACTAAGTACACAAAAATATCTACCAGGACCTCCTACCAAGTTATTATCATATATTCCTATGTGCGCATATTGTATTTGCATATAAATCAACCAATCAAATTGTAGTTATTTGTACTTCTAAAGTTATTTGGAGGTCTAATCATCTTGAAGCAATCTGTTATTTTTTATTAAATTAGACAAACTTTTATGTTGACAAACGTTGTTTTGTCAAGCAATATCAACCGATTTTTATTAAAAAAAATCCATTCATTTGTAAAAACTATACGCTAGACATTCTCTTATATTGCGAGTGTTATATTCGAATCTACTCAAAAATTATTTTACATTCAACTCATTTTTAATTAAAATAAAATTTTGACGTTGCAGAATAAAAAAAATGCTAAATATGGATAAAATATAAGACAAATATGAAGACTACGACAATCCCCCTCTAAAACATCAAAAAGTGAAAGGAAAAATAACAAGAACAAATTGGACTCTAGTTCAGATTTCGTACCAAAGTCATATTCTACTATCCTTTTCTCTAACTAAAAATTAGAGTTCCGTACATTCATATTCCACGGTGAGTACTACTAAAGATATATGCTACTTTTACAACTCATAGATCACACACACAGAGAGATAGAAATTAATCTCCAAATTGTTTTTTAAAAGACCACTGTCTATGTATGACAAGAAACTTCTTTTAAATGTTGGTTTTCAAATACCATGAATGACTAATCCTACAAGAATCTATCTAGCACCAACCCTTTAAATTGAAAAATATGTTTGAGTATCTGACATGTACTCGTATAATATTGACGATATTGATGGTGGTTTTTTGTTTCACTATTCCAATTTTGAATTTTTTTTACTAAACTACTCCCATTTCAAAACTATATATTAAAATACTCCATTTTTTTTGTTTAGTTATAAGTCACATTTGCAAATGGCTACTTTTTTAAGAAAATTTTTCATTCAATTTTTCAATTTTTACTTCAAATTAACAAAAAATATATATAATTCATTCATAAAAAAACAACAACACAAGTTTTAAATTACATAGATTGACTAGACTTGTTTGTAACATTTGGACAACGGTTTCGAGTATGATCAGTTAACCGACATAGTCAGCATTTTTTTTGACACTTTTTCTCTAATGTTCATTTTAGTTCTAATACGGGTACTATAGGCCAAGAAAATGCGCACTATGTCGGTTAACTAATTATACTCGAAAACATTGTCCAAATGTTACAGACAACTCTAGTCAATCTACGTAATTTAAAACTTGTGTTGTTGTTATATATATATATATTGTTAATTTGAAACAAAACATTGAAGAAAAAAAAATTGAAAATTTTCTTTAAGGAAGTTGCATTTGCAAACTCGGGTTTCCTTAAGGAAATCACCATTTGCAAATGCGACTTATAACTAAGTAAAAAAATGAAGTATTTTGGTATATAGTTTTAAAAAGAGAGTAATTTGGTAAAAAAAATTCAAAATTGAGTTATTGAAAAAAAAAATCCTATTAACGCATGCAATTATATTCAATTCTAGAGATGATGTAGCTACAAAGACAAAAAGAAAATGATGCTATTGATCCCCTCTACCCAATTTTAAAAATATCACATAATGAATGCAGTTAGATGAAGAATATATGTTATTCATGTTAATTGTTATGACAATTAAGGGTTAACTACTAGACATGAGTTTGAGAAAACTGTGAAGAAGTAACCAAATGTATATAAAAAGTTTAAATTATTCTCTAACCTGATAAAAAAGGAGACGAGAAGATTAATCGACAAAATCATATATGTAAGAACAATGCAATAAGAATAAGAATTAACAACATCCACAAGATCCCTGCTACAAGAACCAATAATTTGTTTGGTTTAAGGGTAGAGAGTAAACACATAAAATTGATTTTGCGAAGGAAGTAGCAAAATCAGAATAACCTATTGTAATTTTGTAAAAATTACATTTATTATTTTTTATTCAAAACATAATTTTAATTAATATTAAAAAATATTATGAATTCATTTTTACATAAACATATTCAAATATAAACTCCTTTGAATTTAATCCGCATTTAACTAAATTCGATTTTCCAAAAAGTAATTATTTAAAATCAATTTTTATAAACACATAATCAAACACACAAAATTTACGTCACGAACAAAAAATATAGTTTATATCTCACAACAAAGTAACTACTTATTTCACTGTCTTGTCATCTAGTAAACAAAAAGACAATCTCACCTTTCGCTTGCGAATTTCAAATACTTCGTGTTCTATAGGATTTAAGCGTCAAGATAGAGACTTTTGAAGCTCAACATCCATATTTGTTTCCTCTTTTAAGTTTAAATCACTGCAATTTATTTTTAAGCAAGTTTAATTACTGCAATTTATTTTTAAGCAAGTTTAATTACTGCAATTAAATAACACAAAATAAATATAGGCAAAAAAGTGACAAATTTTATATTTGGCATAACTTTGTGTGACTCAGAGTGAAAAGAAAATACCCGCACACATTATTAACATCTAAATGGAGAAGGAAAAATATACAAGAAAACCACCAGCAGTTCAATATAATTTTTTGAAGACTAAGATCTGTTTTATTTATAAAAATATTTTCTATTTTTATTTTCTAAGATTGGTTAATAAGAAGGTGTGAAAGATATAAAAAAGGGAAATTCTGAATATTCATTATTTGATTTTCTTTTTTTTACAATGCATCATTTGATATATTGAAAATTAGGGGTGTACGTGGGTTGGGTTGGGCGGGTTTTGACAAAACCCAAGACCCGACTCGATCGATTATCTCTGGGTTGGATTAAGTTTTAAACCCGTATTTTTTTATTTAACCCGAACCGACCCGATCCGATCAAGAACGGGTTGGGTTGGGTTGGCGGGTCATACATAAATAATTGGGCCTTGTCTAATCTTAAAAATTGGGCCTAATAAAAAAAGTGTAATTTTAATAATTAAAAAATTGATAAAATAAATTTTAGTCTATATACACATATCAATCCTATGAGATCTACACATACCAATCTTCATGCCATTTGGTTAGATTAATTTATGTAACAAGAAAGAATGCACATATAGTATGTTATCTTTACATATTAGACTGAAACATACATCTCGACAACATAACTCAACAACCGCAATTCAACTCATAAAATACACCAATTATAGAACCCAACATTAAAACAACATAAAATTCTGATTTAATCCTGATTTAATTTATATTAATTTTTATTTAACAAATTATAGTATTATAAATAAAATAAAATAAGAAGTATTTTTAAAAGATTAGAGTAAATTTTGGAGTGGCCGTGGCCAACCTATGTCCCAACAACTATTAGCCACTAGTTACACATAATCCGCCAACCATTTTAGTTTACTAAGTACCATTCATTTGTTTATAGTTACTATTTTCAAATAAAATACTAAAAAAAAGTGTTTAATAGATTTAAATATAAAAAATTTAAACTAAATACATCTTAAGCTTTTGCATAAGCATCAATTTTGCTCATAAATAGTATTTAACTAAAAAAATTTGTATTTAACAAATGTAAAAAATTTAAACTAAATTCATTATAAGCATAAGTTTTCTGTTCATAGCTTTATTACGTAAAACTATAACAAAATATAACATTTAAATAAATAGTATTTAACTTCTACTCCACTTTTTACCCTTTTTTAATGAACTTTCAAAAATATCTAGTAGAAATTACAAAAAATATAAACTATATTATTTTATATATCGGAAATTTTGAAAATTAGAAATTTTCGTTACATAAAATAACAGAAAATTTTACCTACAGAAAATTACAAAAACTAGATTTGTTATATGTAAAAAAAATTTGATATGTAATTTTTTTTTACATATCGGAATTTTCAAATTTCAAATTTTTGATATGTTAATTTTTAATCTAAATTATTAGAGAAAAAAATTCACATAGAAAATTTTATATTTGGGTGGGTAAAATAGATCTAAATTTTTTCAATGAGAATTGATAAAAATAATTGATGTAAAATTTGATTTTAAAAAAATTATGGAGCTAGAGTTGTAAGTTTTTCAAAAGCCTATTATACACTAAAGCCAAAATACAGTGAGAAAAATACGTCTAATATAAGATAATAGCCCCTCCCAAAATGGAGTATAAATATTTTTAGATATGTGCTATATAGTACCAACGGTCAAAATCACAATTGATTAATGCAAATACACAAGCAAAGTAGTTTTATGTATTTTAAACAAATAAATAAATTAAATTAAATTTTAAACTAAAGAAAGTGCCACATGTCATTGTCATGTAGACTATTTTTAATGTGTTGCCAAACTCCATTATTATAATATGTAATTCTATAAAAAAAAATTGCAACGGCCAATATTATTTATTAATATTTTTAATATTATTAATATTTTATTGATAGCGGAGATCTTTCGTCATCCCTGTCACTCCACTCTAACCACGAAACCAAATTTATATTCTCAAATGAGCACAATTGAAATTATATTAAGATTCATATTCTCTTGATAATTAATTATTGTTATCCAAAATGGAAAATGTAACATTAATTAGTGAATTAAATGAAAATAATCGAATTATTATTAATATAAATTATGGTCTACTTTTTTTTTTACAAGAATAAATTTATTTTATTTCAGCATGAATAATGTGAGTAATTCAGGTTGGACTCAAATAAAAAATTTGGGAACTAGCATAAGACCTCGACGCCCTAGTAAGCTATGAGGAACAAGGTTTGCTTATCTCCTAATGAAACTAATCCTATAATTTTGATGAAAAGATAACAAAACTTTACAACATGTCAACAACAAATCAAACTCAATTACATGTTATAGTCTTCCATTGATGCTATTAATTGTTAACTTACAATCCATATCAATGGTAACTCTTTTGAATCCTAGTTCATGCAACCAAGAAATAGCTTTCGAAATACCAAACCCTTTAGCCTTTTTTGGTAATAAAATTGTGGCCCTCCACAAAGTTTTTTGCTTTGACAAGTTTGCCTTTATCATTACTCAAACACATGTTAATTCTGAATTGCCCCTACTCTTGGAACATTGCAGTATCAATGTTGCACTTAAATTCCTTTGAAATTGGCTTATTCCACTTGACTACACCACGCAAATGTGCAATATTGTTGTTCCTACTAGTGTTTTTCCGAACCATAAGCCATTCGAGAATTTGATCTTTGGCCATCGCGACAGAGATTGGAATCGGCTTCTCAGTATCATCCCATACCTTTTCGTTCCTACTGCGCCAAATACATCAAAGAATCATAGCGAATTATTGCCTCGATTCCAAGTTCAGGTCGTGCAACAACTTAAAAATCAATTCATTTAGATCTGTCACACTCTATTTCGGATTAACAACCTCCTACCATAGCTCAACTATTTTCCAAACTTCCTCGACATGTTTGCAACCAATAAAAGTGTTTCATTGATACTCATAAAAAAAAACTCACAAAAAGACAATTACTAGTGCAAGGAACATTCTTCCTAACCTAATTGGTTGTAGTCGGAAGACAATCGTACAACATTCGCCACAACAATGACTTTACTTTTTATGGTAGTTTTAACTTCCATAACTCTATTCAATCCCCTTATTTTCTAAATTCTTTGTTGCCTATCAATTATCCTATGATATTGTAATATGTTGACCAGACACTAAATACACTTTTTCTATTCTTGCTCCTACTCTTTATAATACTAGTTTCTTGGGGGCTAAAATTAATTTCTACAATCTCATAATTCCATTCCCTGTGATTATGGTCAATGAGATGAACCACACACACATTTTTTAACCATGCAATAGGAGTTGTTTGAACAAAAGAACTATCACTCCCCCTGAGCCACAAATCAACCCACACTCTCCTCAATTTACCATTTTTCACTTTCCACTTATTATGATCTATTGTTATTAAATACTAATTAATTGATTAATAGTGTTATGTGTTGTTTTTGAATAGACCGTGATGAATTGAACAATTATATTAGATCTAATAAGAGATCTGTTTTTTCAACCGTTTAACTATTTAATCGTTGTCTTATTAGACAATAATCTAACACTAAAAATCATAAAGAAACGAATGGATAGATAATTCATCACTTATTTTCTACTAATTTTTTTTTCTCTCACCGACTCTCCCTCAAATCCTAAATATACATCGCTATTGATTTATCTAGCCACTACGTCAATATACTACAATCTATATATTTCAATACTCTTAAAATGACATCATGTTCAACTGACACAAGTTTGCCCACTTTTAAAATAATGCAATAATATATTTAATATTAAAAAATTATTACTTAAAAATGTGGGTATATTGGCTTTTGTCTCATACAAAGAGTTTCTGGGTCGGAAGAAAAATATGTGGTTAAGCTCCTACTTTAAAAAAAGGGCCAATTTTAATAAAGAATTTAGAAAACGGAAATGTTGATGCGAGATAACCAGAGTCACATAGTGATTGTGAAATTTTATGACTTTGGGAAGAATTGGCAAAGGCTTAAATTTATGATAAGCAAAATATGAACCAATGAAACCATAACAATTTACACTTGATAATGTAAACCGTGTGCTTTATAATTATTAAAATATTAAAAAATAAATCCATAAGACAATCACTAGGTTGAATATTAAAATAACACTTTTGAATTGGAATCCAAAACCTCTTGACAAGTCAATTTAGAAGAGAGAAAAAAAACATACCTTATGCTATACGTTATTATATATTCATTCCTTCGTAAACCTCTCCACATATTATTTAACTATAAATGGTTTGAGAAACAAAGTGATATAACCGACACGTACAACAACAAAAAACATGATCCCACGTTGTTTCACCGAACCAAAATCAAAGATATCATCAAGCAACAACAATTGGTCTCAAGTTCCTCAACATGTAGTAACATGCATATACCAAACTCAACTATGGAAATCTAACACTTATATCACCCTTACTTGGTCTAGAACCCTTTCCTCTCATTCCCTAACAATCCACGCCCCAAATATTTTTCCCAATTCCATCGCCATTTCTCTCAACCCATCAACTCTTTTTTTCTTCAAAACCAAACGAAACCTTCATAGATCAAAATCCATCTACAACCAATGTTCCCATAAAATCAAGTTCCATTGGAATTTCTCCAATGCAAAATTCATCCAAAACTCAGCCGAGCCATCTTCATGCTTCTACTTGGCAATCTCGTACAACGGAACTCTCCTATTTTTGATAGGAGATATTTTGTTCTATTTGAAACGTAACCACCAAGAAATTAAGTGTGGCAATTCAATTCCACTATCAAGGAGAGAGCACGTGTTTGGAAATAGTAGCTATGTGTCACGTGTGGTATTGTTTGGTTCGAAACATGAAATAGAGATTGAATGTGTAGAAGGCGTGTTGAGAATGAAAGTGGATGGTGAAAATGATTATGTGGTGAAAAGGATGGCATGGGGATTTAGAGGATATGAAAAGATAGTGTTAATTGAAGGAATTCAAGTGGAATTTTATTGGGATGTGTTGTTTAATTGGGCCTACAAAAACAATAATACAAACAATAACAATAATGGATATAGTGTGTTTGTTTTTCAAGTAGGAGATCAAATTCAAGGAATTGTTTGGCCAGAAATGTTGGGAGTACAAAAGAGATTAATGAGGAAAAGTGTTTCTGATTCTACCCTAACATTGGAGTGGGTAGAGGAAAACAATTCGTCAATGGGGAGTAATGGTATTAATGGTTTCTCTTTGTTGCCGTATGCTTGGACCAGATATTGAAAATTTATATTTATTTCATTTCTCCGTCAATATTTATTTATTTGATCGATAGATTTATGTGTTCTGGCCTTTCTCTCAAGTATATTTTTGGTATTTTGAGATATCCTTGCTGGAAAGCTGAAGATTAAACTTTGTACACAAATGTTATTTTATATGTTCTACTCATATATGTCCGTATGTTTAAGAGGTATAATATCTCGCTACAATGGTGTAAAATGCAATATATAGTATAGTAAATTATAAGATTTCATTAGCATTTTAAAATATATATAGAATTTCATTCATATATACAACTATTAGTCAATTCTATTTGTTGAATCACTACTAAGAAAATAAAAAGTTTAAATATTATTTTGATCTATATAAATATTTTTTTTTTATCGTAGCATATATAATTATTTTTGTTTGAATATCATCTCTGTTTTATTCTTTGACGTCATTTTAACATTAAGAAATACACAACTTTTGTATTTACAAAGACCAATATCATATTTATATCTAAAAAATAAATCATCAATACATAATAATATTATAAATATTATATTATGACAAGTTTGTCAATTGATAATTATTAAAAGATGAATTATAATTTTAAGTTTCCATTTAACAATTAACTATTAATCTAATTATTCTATAATCTATTAATCAATTATTAATTCAAATTTCATTGAAATATTTTTTATTAAATTGGATGTGTTGTGACGGATTCCAAACCTCACTGAGTTCATAGATGCACATAACGTTGTTACATGTGAGAACAATTATATGCGGCCGTTTTTTGAAAAAATAAAGAAAGTATTAATAAATAGACATTGAAAAGGATTATCACTTTGCCCACTAATTAACATCACCACTTTGCCTCTTCATTTTCTACATTTAATTGATATTTTCAACAAATCTTGAATTAGGCGGCGCATACACGCATTTAAAGTGGAAAAGAATAAACACCCTTAAAACCAACTATTCAATATATTTTCTATTCAATTGAAACTGGATCTAAGGATATCCTTATATGATTTTGGTGATTCAATTCTCTTACCAAGAATTTTGCATAAGTTTATGAGTTTTTTCCCTTTCAAATATGCATGTGGTTTAATATCTTAATTAAGTCATGAATGCTTCCATTCTTTGGTCCTTTTGTAACTTTCTTTAGTTGTGCTTGATCTTGTATTCTTGCTTGCCTTTTTTCTTACATGGTATTTTTTAATTAAAAGTATTATTAACTATTTAGAATTTGGAAGTTTATACATTAATTTGCATTTGTGTAAGTTTGTGGATTTATAATTGATTTGTAGTACACTTTCATATTTGAATAAGAACTGGTCAATTTTCAGTTTAAAATTTTGGATTAAAATAAATGATGATGTGCATATTATTAATAGTTAGAATGATCTTAATTTCCTTTATTTTTTGTGTTTTCTCTTCTGTTTTTTTTTTGTTGGTGGTGTGTTTTCAAGTTGCATATTTTTACTGTGTCTTTATATTTTTATTTTCTTAAATGCATTTGCCAATTTTTGTTTCTCTTGAATTTAGTAATTATTTATTTGATATTAGTTTCTCACAGTGTGTTTTGTACATGTATTTTGGAAAAGACAGAGATAGAATTGAGGGTTTCTCCCACCATTTATAACATGTCAATTTGGCCACTCTACTTATGACTAGCTGATAATGTGTTTGCTGTATTGGTGTTTGATTCATTTAAAGACAGGACATATTGTTTATCAACAAGGCCACAATCTGGTTTTCCTCAGAACTTCTCTTGGAATCTATTTTCTTCTATTAGTTAATTTGAGCTCTTGAAAACCTTCAACTCCCAAAGAAATTTTGTTATCTTGAGGTCAAGTTAAAGAGTATATATGCATTCGGTGCTCCAAATTGCCTTGGCATCCACTGTGTTGCATTCTTAAACAGAAGACTTTTGTTTAATGGAGTGTGATATCTTAGACATTAAGTGTGTTAGGTGTCTTAGCCAAACCTCGGGTAGGTGCTAAAACTTATGTTGTTTTATTTTGGACATTTTTGTAATAGAAATCAACACAATTATTGGTTCTTTGCTTTTTCTAATAAAATAACTCAATAACTATTATTTATCGGGGGAAGAAAACAATTTGACGTTGGAAAAAAAATTATGAAATTTCAGTGTCCAATAATTATATATAGAATATCTTAATAGTAGAGACTAACTTGACAAATTTTATATTCTGTATGATATATGAATTAATACATTGATCCTATAAAATTTGTCAAATTATTATCTACTATTAAGATATTACAGACTCACTTGATATATATTTATATACTTTAAAGACCGAATAGATCTTTAGGAATTATTTCTCATATATTTATATAACATATGGACTACATTAAAATAAGTTAACAGTGTATTCTTAAAAACATTTGACTTTCATTTTATCTACACTAAAAATCTTACAAATTAATTTCAATAATGGTAAATCTTTTTGAGGTATTAATATAAGTATTTGTATTATGTTGATATAAGTCAATAATATGTTTAATTAAAATATATTTAAGACCAAATACATTCATTTTAGTTATTTTAAAGACTCGTTTGTTGTAAATTATAAAAAAAAATGATTTTAAAATTCTATAATTTAGAAATTATATTTTAGATATTTTAAAAAAAATCATTTTATATTTGTCTATTATAATGTAAATCATTTTTTTAAAGTTATAAAAAATAATTTTTTTTTAAATTACTAGAAATAGTTTTCATTTATGAATTTTTTCTTGAATTTTCATATTTTTTTCAAAAATCTATCACGATTGAAAATTTCAGAAGTGGTTATTTTATTTAAAAAAACATATTATTTTGGGAAAAAATGTAATAAACAGGCTTTAAAAGTTCTAAATATATATAATTAAAATTTATTGTTTTGTTTTTAATTTATTTTGTTTGATTAGTTGATAGACTGAAGTTGGGCACATAGGCAAGGTGTGGGTGGATAAACACACTTAATCCAAGTAACTATTGAATGAATGAACCTGGACACTTTTTAGTAAACATCACTTTCCTTACTTCCACTCCACTCACTCCATACTTGTATTCGCTCAATCATTCATGGCAGACTCCAACAAACCTATCAAAATCATCGCCGGAGCCGACGACTTCGGGACACCTCTCAAAGATGCTTTGCTCTCCCACCTCCGAGCCCTCAACATCCAATTCGAAGATCTCGGAACGTCTTCTTACTATTCCGCCGGCGCCGAAGTCGGTCGCCGAGTCTCTCAGTCCCTCTCATCTTCCTCCTCTCCGGAACTCCGCGGCCTCGTCGCCTGCGGCACCGGTGCCGGCGTCTCCATCTTCGCCAACAAATTTCCCGGCGTATTCGCCGCCACATGTCTTACCCCCTCCGACGCCGTTAACGCCCGATCCATCAACAACTCGAACGTCCTCGCCGTCTCCGGCAAATACACTTCGCTGGAAACAGCGATCGAAATTGTTGACACGTGGCTGAACACGCCGTTCAAGTCTCCATGTCCCGCAAACGACAACAAACCGTGGCCAGAAGAGATCGAGAACTTTCTCGATCAATCTCTCGTTGAAATGCCGGAAATCGGAAAAAGTGAACCGGTTGACACGTGTGCGGTTTGCTGTTTGGTGAAGAACCGGGAACTGAATCCGATCGATTTAATTCCGGGCGGTTCGATGAAGATCGTTAGGGAGAGTCCGACGTCAGCGTTCGTGAGATTTAAAGCGGGGAGTGTTGAACCGGCGCATCACCATACGTTTGGGCATGATTTGGTTGTGATTGAAGGGAAGAAGAGCGTTTGGAATCTTACGAAGGATGAGAGATACGATCTAACGGTTGGAGATTATTTGTTTACTCCTGCTGGTGATGTGCATAGAGTTAAGTATTATGTGGATACTCAGTTTTTCATCAAGTGGGATGGTCATTGGGATATGTTTTTTGATGAGGATCTTGACACTGCCAAAATTGCAATTGATAAGGAATTAGGGTTAGCCAACTAATTTTATGACTCAATCTCTAAATTGTCAAATCGTCTTTCATTTCACATCATGTTGTGTGTCTTGTTTTCTTTTTGTGTTGTTGGTTTTTGTGGAATAATAACCTCCTCACCTGTCTTAATTGTGTCAATGTGCAATCTTTGAGGTTGGTATTATGAGAAAACATTCATAGAATTTATATTGTGATTCAGATTTTTATTGCCTGTACAAAAATGAATATCAATCCCTTAATGTTGCTGGCATTGGCGACTTAGCTGAATTTATAAGTTGGGAACACAAGAGTCAACCTGTTTGTGTGTGCAATTGTTTTTCATTATGGCATTGTGACTTCGTTATTGACTCAAACAAAATATCAAATTATTTTTTGAATTACTAAAATAGTTTTTGAAAGATTAACCAAAATGCTCGTTAAAAAATGAAGCCTAAAGCTTGTAATAAAAGGCATAAACTTGTTTTTTTTTGTGCAAAGTGGTTATTAAATTTTATCAATAAATACAATAATAATGTGAATAATTGATGATATTTTACAAGCTAAATTTTGTTGACCAAAATATATTTTTTAGAAAATGGTTTTAAATTGTTATGTTTTTTTAAAATATGATTTGTATGGTAGTTCATTTATTCACAAAATTCATATGTGCATCACTTGATTCGTGATATTTTAGTCTTATAGAAGATGATTTCAATCATCAAAACCTTCCTTGCTTAATTGGCTATAAATCATAGTAGAGTGGAGTTTGCCAGTTTGGGGTGGTGGGGAATGGAGAGGAGAAGGGGTCGAGAATGGAAAAGGTGAAATTTTGAGGTTTTGTAATAAGGTGGCATTAACATTTGCCTCTTAATATTTAAGTACACAACAATTTAGCCTTTTAGACCCACCAAAAACAGATTTAGCGCTAGGCCCAGATAATAATCTAATTGCCATGGCCACGGACCATTTTCGGGAGATACATTCCAGTATTTAAAATTAGGTGAAAAACACTATCCAACACTATCCGAAGAATGATTTGGATATTACTTTTTGTACTTGTGAATAAACAATAAGCATTAAAGATAGATAAACAATCATCAATGCGTAAACATGTGCTAGTAGACCTGCACAAGCGAGCTAAAAATTATTTGCTCAAAGGATTTATTAATTAATTTAAATATTTAGACTCTCTCTCAACACTATTAAGGTAGTTTATAAGTTCTTTTCAACAAAAGGATGTTTCCCAAACAAATTTTACTCTATATTAAATTGCAGTTTACAATAGTTTTTTTATCATAGAATTTCAAATTTTTCCTATTTTGAAAGTTATGAATTGTTCGAACGTTTCGAAAATTCTGGAATTTTTTATTTCAGAAGTTTCGAATTGTTCGAAAGTTTCGAAAATTCTAAAAAGAATGAGAAGTTTAAAATGACAAAATTATATTTTCACGTTGATTTGTGAGTGACAGATTTAGATGCGGAGTAGAATTCTCCATCTCAAAATACTTGCTCACATAAATAAGAAAGTCTAACTAATTATTGTTTATATAATACATTTAACCAAAATAGCATCATTCTGGACTGCCCAAGACCAATTCTTTATAGACTTCACTAATAAGGTCCATATATGATACATCCATCAGCTCATGAAAAACCAATAAAAGACAAGATCTCTCATAGATGATACAACAATTGTCCAACCGACCTGGCAACAAATTTTCTAAATGATCCTTCAATAAAAGGATTTTTTCTGTGATGAGAAATGTTCAACCTGTTAAATTTAATTATAAAAATATTATACAGAAAAGTATATTAAAAATTGTATATTTAACTTTTAAAATATCAAAATTTATTTTTTTAATTCAAAAATTTTATTTTTGTATTTTTAACAAATGGTTTTAGAATATTTGTTAGTCAACAGGACCATTTTCTTTAAAGAGTTGAAATTAGTTTGACTATAATCGCAATAATGACCACTCGTATAAGACTTTCAAACCTTATAAATAGTTTTTTTATGTTATCACTTCACATTTAAAAAGAAAAACTTATTTCAAAATTTTCTTTTAGTCCTCAATTTTTGTTGGGCGTATACTGAATATACATGTCCGTTGGTCATGATATTATCTACAAAAAATTTACATGAACCTTATTTTTTTTATAAATTAATGTTAGTTTAGTTAACATATATGTTAAAAAGATGGAAAATGTAGTTGCCAAATATTGAACCTTAGATCTCTTATATGGAACTTCTTCGTCGACTTCAGTCAAACCATTAAATTACTCCTTCCATAACTGTTAAAAACCTTGATTGAAGTTTAGCTTAAAAGTCTCACATTACAGAGCTTATAAAGTTTTAGTAATCCTCGTCATCAAAATCAAATTTATTGTTGATCCTTTATTTGGGCAGGTATGTAGGATTTTATGGGATTATCTCCACACAAAAATTACGATATGATTAGATCCTATTATATAGATTAGAGAATTTACTTCTCTTGAGATCGTCTTAAATGATACTAACATTCTCTCTAATTTTGAAAAAACACGCACCTGCCTATATTTACTAAAAAAATTGTGCATAAAATTTATTTTCTATCACTCTTTTAACTTTATCGACATTTATCAAAAAGACACTAAAATATACATTCCAGTTGTGTTATTAAGAAGATAATCGTATCTTTTAAAATGGTAAATGTTAAATGTATAGTCGTTACATTTACGAATTAAAACGAAAACACTAATTATGTCATATAATAAATGACATAAATAGATGTAAGTATGACCAACAAATGTTTGATGCAGTTTTTTAATTAAAATAATGATTTTTTTAAAAAATTAAATGGGTGTTAGTTTCATTTAATCTGACCTCATGAGAGGTAAACATAATTTTTCCTTATAAATCTTATTTACTTCTTGAAACAACTTTACAATTGCTGATGATCTTTGTAATGCGTTTAAACAAAATAACCAGAAAACATTGCTTTGGGTTGCTCCTCGATTTATCCTGTTTTTTCTGTTTTCTTTGTATGAAATCGATTTATCCTCTTTAGTTCTAGAAGAGTTAGTGGATGCTGATCCATTTACATAGTTTATTACTCTCGTCAGCTCAGCTGCCATTTTCTTTGAAAAGCTTTAATTTTCCATTATTCAATCTGAGAATTTGATTGACCGATTAATAATAAAATTAAAATATCCAAAATTGAACTATTGTAGAATCGATCAATATCATTGAAAAAAGATTACATTTTAAAAGAAAATAACTTTCATGAAATATAACTTGTAGTGTAAAACTTTCAACTAGAAATATAAAAAAAAAATAAAATAAAATAGATGCCCAAATACTCAATTGACATTTAGAGAGAGATGGAAATAGAGAAAATGATGCGATAAATGTTATGTTATTGAATTTCTGTCTTAGATATGTTGGAAATGAGATAAGAAGAGAGATAGAAAAAAAAATTAGGTGTTAAATTAATGTAAGAAAAATATAAATGTGTACCTATATCACTTTTGGAGATAAAATTACTTTACATGGTACATATTTAAATAATAGATTAATATTGATTTACTTTACACTATTTATAAAAGTTTAATTATTATGCACAGATAATGTCAAATATCTCTAATGATCTAACGGTTATGATTAACTGATAGTATAAAAAAATTTCACTTTCAATATATATAAATTAAATCCTATTTATAATATACATCATTGTTGTAAAAATATTTTAAACAATTGCATTTTATTTCGGGATATGATAAATCATAGACATAATTGTTCTTGTGGTCCCTTAACTTAATTTCAGGTGACACTTCAGTCTTTTATTTTTTTTTTTTCTTTTTGATTTAGTCTTTTATTTAATTTTAAGTAACAAATTGATCATTTATGTCTTAAAATATCAACAATATTATCTTTTTTTTTACAAAAATTCAAAAAATTCATCAAAATTTTTAAACAAAGCCAATAAAATTAGTTAGCATCTTCAATATACTGCAAATTTCATCAAATTCATAACTCAAATCTTCAAATAAACTCATATTTTCATTTTTTATTTGATGAATTTGATGTTGTTGGAGATGGAAATATGAGTTTATTTGAATATTTGAGTTATATATTTGATGAATGTATGAATTTTCTTGAAATTTGTATTGAATTTTATGAGTTTTGTTTGAAGATTTTGATAAATTTTCTAAGTTTCTGTAAAGAAAGGATAATATTGTTGACATTTTAAGTTATAAAGGATCAAATTGTTACTTAAAATTAAATAAAAGATTAAATCGAGAAAAGAAAAAGATAAAAGACCGGAGTGTTACCTGAAATTAAGTTAAGAGACCGCGGGAACAATTATCCATAAATCATATTAGTCTAGTGGTATGAATATTGAGACATCGAAGGAGTATCTATGATGTTAAGAATTTGAATTTCATTCCGGCTATTAACAATTTAATTATTAATATTTGTTTATAAAATATAGACAAGTCATATGTAAAATTGTTTTCAAACTTTGATGATTTTTTTTTGCTAATAAAATTTTGTTCCTCAATTGTGGATTTATTAAAGAAAAATACTGATAACACATTTAATACACATTTTCTAATATATTTTATTTAATTGATTTAAATTTATATAAGTCTCCAAAAAACATGAGTCTCGTAAAAAATAATATATTTAACAAATATGTTATTAATATTACTTTTCAATAAATACAACTTCAAATAACATTAAGTCAGACTATAGAATTTAAGTAAAAATAAAGTTCGGATAAATTGCTAGAATTTAAGTAAATCATAAGTAAAAATAAAGTATGAATAAATTGTAAGTAAAATAAGTATGTTTAAAATTATATTACGGTGAGTGTTTAATTATAAACTGATAATTAAAGTTAAACTCTTTCAACTATATTGTGGTCAACTAAATCATTATACTCAATGCATCGTTATTTAGTTAAACTAGCATTATAATATCTAAAATCGTGATCTATCACTGCTCCTCAATTCCCATGTTTAGTGATCTATTGTGTTGTACTTGCGCGCATTGCTTCGAGTTCCATAGTGCTATTTGAAAAATTCGTTTGTGTTTATCTTTTTCTTTTCTCAATTTATTTAATTTATCGCTGGGTCCATATTATTTATCTTTCCTCTGGAAGCTTCTTTTCGTATTCAACAAACCTCACCTTGGCTAGAAACAAAGCAAATTTCCATGGAGTTGGAACAAATGAATTAGATATAGCTACATTTTTCCTAATTAGTAATATTGATTTTAAAACAAACAATCTAGTAAATAAGTTGATTCGATCGCAGCCATGATGCACACAGTGATTAAAGGTAGTAGTTCCCTTGAAGGCTTTTTCAACGTGGAACAAGCCACTACGTAAGTCAAAAAGAGATATCGCCATCCTTATCTTGCTAAATCATAATTGTGCCAATTATTAAAAAAGCTCACCAAAACTTTTTGACAAAAAATTTAAAGGATGTGATACGTATTCATTCAATGTTCTACAAATCTCAAGCACCGAATAAATTACTGCCAATTTGAACAAAATACTAAACAGTACTGTATTAAAAATAACAACTAGTCAAGTATGAGTTGGTATTTCCACAATTCAAATATTTATCAATGTTTCTGTTAATGGTTTATTTATTTTTTAATATTTATCAATGTTTGTTAATGGTTTTTTTATTTTTTTATTTTTTGTTGGATTAAAATTTTATATCATATAAATCATACATTTAAAATTTTATATAAATATAAAATTATTTGATGTGTCATTAAAATGTATCAAAATTAACGTTTTATGTATATTTAATTATACAACTCATTTTTACATAAATATCTCTATATATAATTTTTTTAAAAATTTAACTTATTATTAACTAAAATTAATTTTTATATTAATTTATTTAAATCAATTTTTATATTAAAAATGGTTGACATCGTGATATGGGTGTAATATATATTTTTTAGATAGGTGTTAATTAGTGTAATCTTGGCCCTTGCTCGAACATAGTAAAAGAATGTGGTAGGAATTTTGAACAGTAGAAAACATGAGGAAAAGAAGATAAAAATAAAAGCAATGGAGTTGAGTTGGGTAGCCAGCCAGCATATGCGCCTACCCTATGAATTATAGAAGAAAGGAGCCCACTGGCATTGACAATTGGACACATTAAGCATTAATCAAACTTGAAATGGTGACTCTGCTTTTTGGATTTCTACAAAACAAAACAAGACGTACGTACAGCGTGCACGGGCAGGGAAATAAGCAGACAATGTTTTCAATGCATGCCTTTCTGATTGTGGTTTATCATGTACATCACATCATGTGTGCGCCCCATAAACTTCTTCATTTTATAGATAAACATGCACATTCACATGCACATGCATGTGGGATCATTATTCCAAATTATTTTTATCACTGTCTTTTTAGGCTATCTATGTTTCTCTGCTTGGTATGGTGGCTCTCTCGCTGATTTGTAAAGCTTATATATATCGCCTACACTTTCCGTAGTTTTTTTTTTTTTTTTTT
>JBBPBQ010020321.1:63060600-63081062 GCA_037974755.1 Cicer yamashitae | reverse complement strand
TAATTTTTAAGAATTTAATTATTCCTTTTTTTTTATAGTGGTTTATGTAACCACTGAATTGTCCTAATTTTTTTTTAAAGACCAAAATTGCTTTTAATTTTTTCAAAAATTAAATTGGATAATGCAGTTTTTTTGAGTGACAATAATAAGTTTTTAACTTTTTATTTTACTTTAAAAATTTAAATCTAATCCATCCATTAAATTATTTAACGTTATTAATTGATTCTTCAATTTTTAATAAAGCAAAATAATTTTTTGAAATAAATTATAAAGCAAACTCTATTAAACAAACTACTTAAAAGCATAAGAATTTGTACAAAATAAAAACATAAGAAATTTGTTTTGTAAATTCAACTTATATAATAGCTGTTTAAATATATTTAATATATTGAAACGCGAGTTTAAATCTAAAAAAAATATTTTTTTTACAATTAATATGTGTAAGTTTAGAGATAATCTATTTGAAAATTAAAAAAAAAAAACATTAGAAATGCTATGATTATATGGTGCTATCGACTTGGTTCCTCAATGATTATTATTAAGCTTTGGATGAGAGGTGCATACATGCCCATTTGTATGTGGACGTGTGCTGTAATCGGCAATAAATGCACCCTAACATCCAAACACGACACATGCTCAATTTGCATTTGAGAAAGGTTGTTAACTAGTAAATACATTCGAACAATACAATATATCGTTGGTTTTTTCTTATAAGATATTATAAATATTATCAATAACTAATTTATATAAATGTAAAATCTCAAATTTAAATTTCAAATATAACATTCAATTTAACGGTATCGATATTTATCAGTTGAATTTGTATTTTATAGTACAATATACTACATAATATAAATAAACAACTATTTAAATTTAAAATTCAAAATTTTGTTAGTACGAAATTGAAATAAATTAAAAAATAAATGTACAATCTTCCATAAAATATATGTTTATATTAAGCTAACATTTGGATGCACTACTTAATTTAACCATACACTTGAAGAAAATTTTATGACGTATCAATTAGTTAAAATACAATTCTTCATTTCACCAACAAGGGAAGGAGGAGTTTTTTTGTTAGTGTTGTTTCCTTGTCTAGTGTTGCAATGAAAGCTGAATTAATTATTATTTTTTATTAATTTTAAATTTATTAATTTGATATATTTTTATTTATTTTATCTATATTATTTATTTAAAATAAATAAATAAAATATTTACTTTAAATATTAATTATTTTAAATTTTTAATTATTTATAAATAATTTAATTTATAATAAATAAATTATTTATTAATCTGATATATTTTTTTTATTTAGCTAATTTATTAATTTTAAATTATACTAAGTAAATTATTTTAAATTATTTATTTTAAAATATAATTACTTTCAATTTTTAAATTATATATATTTAAATTATTTAAAATTATAATAAATAAATTACAAATAATAAACAAATATTTTAGTTATAATTATAAGTATAAAATTAAAAGAAAAATGAAAATTTATAAACTGTAAATTCATAAGTTACTTAAATTTTATCTAAAAACAATATAAAGTCATAAATAACTATTATTAAACAAGTGTTATAACCCCTAAATTTGGCTTTGTATTTGGTGGTGAGGCGTTGCCCATGAGTATTTGTTGTGATCAATCTTGCACTATTTGTGCTGAGCGTGTTGTATTAATAAAATATTTTGCCGTTTCAGAAAAACAAAAATCTTCATATTTCAACATAAAATAATAATATTTTATGAATGAATTAGGTAAAATTACAAGTGAAATAATTGCACATTAATTATAATTTATTATAATTTAATGTATTAACTATATATATAGGACAAATATTGTCATGATGTACATAATGACAAGTTTTTTGCTTGGAATCTAAGCGATGTACATACAAAATAGTAGTTCTCATGTTTAGTTGGCAACAAATGTATCGACAACAAATTTTATTTCGTAATTGAAGTACCATGATTTTTGAGGAGTCAAGTTAAAAAATTATGATTTATTAACCATGAGTAAGATAAAATGCTGTTGCTGATGCATAAAATAATTTTTTTCTAAATGGAAGTCCAATGTATATAAATAGTAATTGCAACATCTAATATACAATAATTTTATTTTGTTTTATTTAATTGTAGTTTTGATCATTCTATTATTACCAATTTATAAATTTGTTATCTCATTTTAAAAGTCGACAGTTTTGATTTCTCTCTTATATTTTTGAACTAAAAGATAACGATTTGACATATTTTAAATGACATTACATACAATTATATGATATAGAATCATTTAGATGCATTAATTATTCATATTTCATTAATAAATTAAAAATATGAAAAAAAAATAGAAGTTGAAAGGTAAGTTTTTCCCGTATTTTATTCTAATTTCACGAGTGTTAATAATTTTATATTATCGTATCGTATTTCACGTTATTTAAAATATCTCACGTCATCATTTTTTAGTTAAAACATTTGTGAGAGGGACTAAAACTATCGACTTTTAAAATAGGGGGACTAATTTCGTAAATCAATAAAAATAGAGGGACTAAAACTGCAATTAAACTTATTTTTTTGTCTTTTTCTTTCTAGCAAAATATAGTTGGATTTGAAATGTGCAAATGTGACGATAGACGTAATTTTGTCTTAACTAAAACTGATTGGTTTTCTTCTACATACTTAGTTGTGGTAGGTGAAACTTTTGAATTTTCTCGTGTTTTACAGATTGAATCAATTGACTTCGAGTAGGACTCTAAATGTGTAATTGATAAATTTCATCAGATTCAAGTGGATATTTCAAAGCTTGGTCATATTCTGTTTGATTGTCGTTCTATTTTTTATTTCGTCTTTCAAAATTAATTACAAAGTTTATTTATAGACAAACCAATGAAGTAGTTCATGCTATTTTATCATATAGCTAGTCACACATCTTTATTGACATTTTTTTTGTATTAAAGATATGATTATGATATTTTCTTATCCCTTAAGTCCTTGACTATCTCAAAAAAAACTTTGCAATTTTTCATGTCATTTCTTTTGATTGATTCTTATTTTTCACCAAAGATAGGTGATTTAGGATCAATTGTTGTCTAAAATCACTCCTCTAAACTATTTTTTAATTTTTATTTATTAAAATAAGGGGTTTTCACACAAATTTAATTTTCTTTTTTGTAGTTTCGTCATCTTTGTGCAGAGTTGTATTTGTTGGTTGTCTTGATGCGACGTTTTGGTTTTCTGTCTTGTTGTACCATTCAATTTAATGATTTTGGCGTTGTCAATGTTATAGTTGCAGAGGCATGTGAATTTCCGATACCTCAATTTTATCATATTTGTAAGTTTTGTCACGTGTGTAGACCTCTTGTCATTTTATACTATTAATTTGAATGTTGTGGGTTTGTTCGTAGATTAATCATTTTTTATTTATCAACTTTAAATTGTAATGTTCTTGATCAATGTGATTTCTATTAATTTAAGTGAATAAATATTATTATTTTTATTATTATTAATGAAATTCTATAAGCAACTTTTCGTAAAAAAAAACTTTATCTTAAAATGTTTTATATGAAAGTGTAATGAAAAAAATGTAATTTTCAATATTTTTTATATAACCATAATTTTTTTTTAAATAATACAAAACAAAATAAATATACAGTTGTTAAAATATAAAAATGATAAATTAGAGAACAAATTCAATGTATTTAAATGTTAAGGACCAAGTCATTGACTAAATTTACTACGGTCGAAATTGATATATAAATTTAAATAAAATAAATAGTGTAATAAAACAGAAAATCTAATAATATTACATAAAGACGATGAAACAAAATAACATCTTACGGCGCAATCACATAAAAATACAAAGTAAAAAGTAAATATATACAAAAATTACTCATTAAGATAAAATGAATAAACAACATGAATACGGTGATATCCAACAAAAATTGACTCTAAAAATGAGGAAAGGATAGAGAAATAAAGACGAGATAGAAAGAGAGGTCACTAGTTTTGTGCAGACAAATCATTTATGTTATTTACATCTAACACTCAAGTCATTTTATTCTTGTATTTTCTGATTTGTGTCATTTATCTTTAAAACATTTTACAAAGTTATCTCTTAACTTTTAAACATTTATAAATTTATCATTTATATTTTCTTATCTCGTTTAAATTAATTATATTTTAATATATTTATTGAATTATTCTTTAAAAATAGTGATGTTATTTTTAAAATTATAATTTAGTAAATATATTAAAAGATAAATAATTTAAATAAAAAAACAAATAATGACTTAACAATCATTTTTAAAAATAAATGATAAGTTAATAAACGTTTTGAAAATAAATAATAAATTATTAAAGATAAAAAATTTAAATATTATGAGTAAATAAGAGAAAAGATTTTTTGACGAATAAATAGATTAAAAGATATTTAATGTAATTTCGTTGTTTTTATTTATTTATTGATAGTCTATCTGCCAAACAAAAGAATATTTTAGTATTCATATGATACCTTTCTATCCCCCTCTCATGTTCTGGCTATCGTCAATAATTTCATATTTTTATTTATTTTATTATACTTTTATATCTCTCTGAAAGGTTGCAGTGCAATATAAATATTTTATTTTATTTACCTAAATACACGACGGAGAAACAGATAATTTCGTCAAATTTTTCTTGTTCTTCATCATCTCTCTCTTTGAATATATCCATTCGTGCAAAAAAGGAAGGAACTTGAAACAGAAGATGAATGATGTAACACAGCTTCAAACAGATTACTCTGACTTTGTTGAACTTGATCCAACCGGTAGATATGGCAGAGTCAGTATTAATACTAATTAATTTCTACCCTTTTTCTTTTTCCTTTTTATTATTTTCCTCACTCAGTTTGATGATGTTTTTTTGTTGTTGTTGTTGTTTTGTGTCGCTTATATGTTTCAGTACAATGAAATTCTCGGCAAAGGATCTTCTAAGACAGTGTATGAATACAAACCCATTTTTCTCCTTCACTTTCTCATATACCCATTTCTTATTTTTCTAAAATTTTGATTTTTGATTTTTGGGTTTCTTTTAGTTGATTATTGTTTTTCTGAGTTTGTTGAAAGGGACATTTGATTATTTTGATTTTGATTTTTTGTTTGAATTGATGCAGATATAGAGCATTTGATGAGTATCAAGGGATTGAAGTTGCTTGGAATCAAGTCAAACTTTATGATTTCCTACAAAGTCCTGAAGATCTAGAAAGGCTTTACTGTGAAATTCATCTCCTCAAGACTTTGAAGCATAGAAACATTATGAAATTTTACACTTCTTGGGTTGATACTGCAAATCGAAACATCAATTTTGTTACTGAATTGTTTACTTCTGGTACTCTTAGACAGTGAGTTTCTCTTGAATTAATTCAACATTTTTATGTATCATGAATTCTTTATGATAAGATTCATTATCCTTTTTGTGCTTTTGAGATCTTGTGTTAAACTTTCTTTCATTTAATGACAAAATAGGTATAGGCTAAAGCATAAGAGAGTTAACATCAGAGCAGTGAAGCATTGGTGTAGACAGATCCTAGAAGGACTTCTATATCTTCATAGCCATGATCCACCTGTGATCCATAGAGATCTCAAATGTGATAATATTTTCATTAATGGAAATCAAGGGGAAGTGAAAATTGGGGATCTTGGCTTGGCAGCGATCCTCCGGAAATCGCATGCTGCTCATTGTGTAGGTATGTTTCTTTCATGTCAGTATGTATAATATAATAAGGTTGTCTCTGACGTGTATGCTCAGTGGTAAGAGTCTGGCTTTGTAAGCTCAAATGGGAGAAAGTTCAAATCCGTTCGAGACAGTCGTAAAATGACCATCAATACCACTTTAATGAATAATGATTTTCCCTTCTCCAACTTTTTAAAAATATAATAAGGTTTCAAGATAAAATCTGGCTTACTTCAACACGGATCACAATTAGATCACTTAGTTAATGGCCTAATGATGCCTTCTATTGAAAATGATTTGGTCGTAGCATGTGGTTGATGTTTATAAGATAGTTAAAGTTAGAGGATTGATTTGAACTAGGATCAGTAATTGTAGTCGGATGTTTATATGTTCTATTTTTTATTTCCGCAGGAACTCCCGAATTCATGGCACCAGAAGTATATGAAGAGGAATATAATGAATTGGTTGACATATATTCCTTTGGTATGTGTGTATTAGAAATGGTCACATTTGAGTATCCTTATAGTGAATGCAGCCATCCAGCACAAATCTACAAAAAAGTTTCTTCTGTAAGATTGGTTTCTTTCTCTTTTCCTTTTAAAGTTTTGTTTCTGGAGCGCCAATATATCATCATTGACATTTTACATCTCCAGGGTAAAAAACCGGATGCTTTGTATAAAGTTAAGGAACCAGAAGTGCGAGAATTTGTTGATAAATGCCTAGCAACAGCGTCTCTAAGGCTCTCTGCAAGGGAGCTTCTGGACGATCCTTTTCTTCGAATCGATGATTATGAATATGATTTGGGACCGACAGATGTTGGAGAATTTGGTGACTTGGGTCCTCTCTTTAGTCAGTCATTATTTGCCCTCGATCGCAGCTATAGTAACATAAGTACTGAATACTCTAATGGTTTTGGGTGTGAAGTAGATTGGTATTCTCATCCAGCTGAGGTTGAACATAATGGAATTGAACTTTTTGAGTCCCATGACGATGAACACTCCAAAGATGTCGACATAAGCATCAAAGGCAAGAGGAAAGACGACGGTGGCATCTTTTTGAGACTAAGAATTGCAGACAAAGAAGGTTGGAATGACAACAGTTTAATCATATTACTATTTTATTCTCGTGATTTGTATATGTTAGGATGGAATTTGAGCTTGACAATTTGACTAATTCTTTTCGTAGGTCATATCCGAAACATTTATTTCCCGTTTGACATAGAGATGGACACAGCACTAAGCGTAGCAACTGAAATGGTTGCGGAACTCAACATTACCGATCAGGACGTTACTAGAATAGCTGGTATGATTGATGGCGAAATTGCTTCTTTGGTACCTGAATGGAGGCCAGAACCGATAATTGAGGAAACCACTCACTCTGAAAATCAAAGATTCTGTCACAATTGTGTGTCGAATCATACTTCTGGTGGAATAGTTACGGATTTTCTTTCACATAATCAAGGTAGAAAAAACCTGCAGCTTCTTGAATGCACCGGGCACGGATGTGCTTCAATGCACGGCCGGTTCGAGGAGATTTCATTCGAATCTGAGGAATATGACAACCATGTTAGAGAGGACGCACCTAACAACATGTCGAGCCAATCAGACTTCTTGTTGCAGTATCAGGAATCGTGGAACCATCACGAAAGCCGCGAACTGAGTCCGGTTGAGTCCACTCGAAGCCATTCTGATGAACAATATGAACTACTATTAGATAAATCATTGTTGGCTGAAGAAAAAGGAGAGGGTACATGGGAAAACAATTTTGCACTCAATGCAGGAAACTCGGAAAACTTATCAGGAAACAGTTATTTCTCTACTATCGGTTCGCTATATAGTGAAGTTGAGAATGATTATGAGAAAGAGATTAAACATGAGCTGAGATGGCTGAAAGCAAAATATCAAATGGAGTTAATGGAACTTAGGGATAAACAGTTGGGTCTAGCAGCTAAATCTCCAAATACTAGTGACAGAGAGCACGAAACACCGCCCGAAATGGTGAACGGGGTCGATAACGAGATTCACTCGAAACCCTTTGGTAATTACAGAAATTATGATTCTCAAGAGCACAAGAGCCACCTGAATTTGGACACCCGAAGGGCCCAAAGTTGCGCGGTGAAGTGTTCCGATGAAGAAGGTATGGTTACTGCAAAGAGTTTTTACATTAGGTTGTTACTTCCAGACACACTACATAGGACAGTTTCACTCCCTGTTGATGCTGTGGATGTATAATAATAATATAATAATAATTATAATAATAATTTAAATATATATACAATACAATTTGATGCACTCATTGAATTCTTTTGTAGACTATGTATATAGATACCACCCTTATATCTGAATTCATATTTTGTTGAAAGTGGAGATTAAATATGCGAACTCTTTATCACTCTACTTCCTAATTCTGTTACCTTAATCACCAAACCAATTATGTATCCCCTTTTGTTTTTTTTTCTTCTAGGAAATTCAATTTCCCTGCAAGGAAACCAAATCATTTTCCTAAAAAAGTACTAAATGAAATAATGAGTACAGGCAGGGTACAGTTTATATTTAGAAAAATTAGATTTTTTTTGGTGGGGTGTTGAAGATCTTGAATGTGTCGTGCATGACGGAACTAGTGTAGGCAAATTTGGCAAAGTGTTTCCCAAAATAATTTGGAAGAATAAAACGTGTCGTGTGTCAAATGTTAAGTTGCATTGAATGATGTATGTTTGTTACCAAAAATTCAATTAGAAGTATGCAATAATAATTGTGGTGGCAACTGGGTCAAGTTGATGCACATGAAGATTCAACCTTTGGTGTCTGTCACTTTATTTTAGTCAATTATCTTTGACTATTGTCCCAAAAGAATATGCATTTTCAAGTGCTATGGTGCAACATGGAGTTTGTTACGAATATTGGAGGAGTCTAATCAAATTAGTGAGACATATGAAGTTTTTAGTGTCTTTGGAGAGAATTTTTTTTGAGTGAATTGATTTTTTAAGAAAATTCAAATCTCTCAATGCAAATTATTTTGTTTGAATAAATAATTTGAAGAATTTTAAAAATGAAGGAATTTCATAAGATATTTTGTCAAAACTATATTTAAAGAATTTTAAATACCACCTAAAATTTAAAAATTTTAAATTTCCTCTTTACTTTATAATATATGAATAATGAAGTGGTCACTATAATTTTTTCAAATTTACAATTTTGATTTTATATGTTTCAGATTTTGCACATTAGTCTTTAAAAATTTGCAAAGTAATCCTTCAACTTTTCCAAAATTTCAATTTGACCTACATTTAATTTATAAAAACAGTTCAATTTTTAAAGAACAATTCATTTATCCAGACAACAAAATTTAGAAATGAAAGAAATTTTATTGAAACATTTGAATTGTCTAAAAATTTTAATTCTCTTAAAATATTCAATTACTTCGTCAAAAAAGAGAATTTTGTCAATAAACCATTTATTCCAGTCTTGCCAATTAGCAAAGCTAACTTGGTTTTCTTCCCAACTTAGCATCTATGTTCCCCAAACCATTGACCTTAACCAATGATTTCTTCATGGTATCGACTATGAAGAATCTATTGGTGCAAATCTATTATTTTATATTCTGATGTGGAAAATATGGGGGCGCAGAACCAAGTTGTGTTTAAAAACAAGTCATTTGATACTATAAATGTTGCTGAAGAAGCAATTTTCTTTATGCAGGAATTTCATCAAGAAACACCTCACAGGACTGTTCCAAGCAGCAACGCAAGCACGACTACAGTGTAGAATATGAATGTCGAAGATTTTGCAATTTTGGTCGATACGGGTTGTTTTCATGCAGAACTAACAAGGTGGGGACTGGTCGTATACGACAACTCTGGCGTTGTTTCCGTGTAACTGTGCCCAAAGGAAAAAATTGCAGTAGACTCACTGTTGGCTGAAGTTCGATGGAACTCTCCAATCCATGTGATACTGTAAAATTTAATGTTCAAGTTTTAAAATAATGTGTATATTAGTCTTTTAAATTGTATCAGTTGATTAATTTAGTCTCGTAAATTTACGAAATAGTAAATTAATAAACAACCATTAAAACAATAAAAGATATACTCTTATGTTGACTTAGTTTTTTATGCATCAAAACAGGTATAATTTTTTAAAAATTATGGTGGAAAAGAAGACATTTAAATTTTCAATTTAACAGATTAATTGCTATTTCGCTTAAATTGATAGGCTAAATCAATAAACTCTTATAATTTTAAGGATTAAAATATTTATTTACTTGTTTTTTTAGTTTAACTGTCGCGTCTGATATTTTTTATATGCATTCAATCACATTTTAGTACATTAAATTTTATAGAAAGTTTTTAGAAACTAATATAACAAAGTATAGAAATTTTAAATGAAATCCTTTATGTTTTTTTTAGATTATTTTATGATGTGGTATTTTTAAATAATGGAACAAAAATACAGTAAAACTAGACATTAATTTCAGTCAATTGATATGTTTTTATTCTGCAGAACTCTTATTTGATTGTATTTTCCCACCTATTCAATGCATTATTATAGTATAAATTTGTTAAATTAGTGTTTACACTTTACAGGTAGAAAAGTCGTAGATTTTTAATGAGTATGTGAAAGTGGCTAAAGAATCGTTGATAAATGACAACGGAACCAATCAAATTGTTTATTATTATTTTTAGTTTGGTTCAATGGTTCGTTCACGTACTATTCAGTTCTGACTTGGCATTGGCCAATGAGATGGTCTTATGAACTTTTTTGCTTTCTTATTGCTTTATTCCTTCTCAATCATGGATGAGTGAATGGATTGTTTGGGTGACAAAATTTGTGGGAAAAAAACTCGTATTTAAGTCTTGTTTATATTAAAGGTAGAAGAAAGTATTTGAAAATTGTTTAAAATTTCGAATGATTATTGGTATTAGTTTTTTAAAGTAGAATTATACAATGATGTTAAAACAAATTAACTATTACTAATTAGTAACTACTTTAAAAGATATCAAATTAATTCCAATAAATTTAAAACTACCATTAGCAGCTCTCCAACTTAGCTCTCACAAGTTGGAAGTATGTAGTAACATTTTTAATTTGAGATGAACAAAATACAATGTAACCAATTAATGAAATTTAGAAGAAAAATACAAATTGTAATCACATTGGTTAAACAAAAAACATTGATGTAGAAAGTAGTAGCAGTCGAGGTGCATAACTCCTAGAAGTTTTCGACCTACTTTTAGACTTTTGAAAATCTTGTTTCTCCACGATATTCACTCCAACTGAATCAAGAACTTCAATTTTGAGTGATATTTAAATGTCATTTTTTCGCAAATAAATTTTAACTACCATATGAAAAAAGTACAAAGAAAATGATAATTGTTCAACTTACCATAAAATAGAAGCACAAAGAATGAAAAATTGTTTAACCACCATAAGACATAAACAAAAAGAAAATAAAAATGCTTAGCTACCATAAGATAGATGCATATAAAAAATGATCATTGGTTCATTATCTTACGATAGAAGTATACAATAAAGTCAATAGCGACTAACCAAAAAAGAAAAAGTTTAAAGAAGTGTACCACCAAATATTTAGGGTAAATGAGAAACTTCACCATGTTGAGAAAATATCTCTTATAATGGTATCTTGTCCTTGAATGTTTTCATTCTCAAGAAAAAAAAATGATAAAAAGAACGTATCGGAATGAGAAAAAATAAATAGAAAGAAGATATGATTGGAGATTGAAATTTTCTTTGATAATAATTATTAGAATAATCTTTTTAAGGCGAATCTCATTTTTTTTCCTACCACATTGAGAAACATAGAACAATCCAACAAAAAATAAAATAAAATGAGATTGAATAAAAAAGATGATTATAATGGGTGTAGAATGCATTTTAAATAAGAATTTTAAGACAATCAGTATAATTAACTAATTACAACTTAGTAACTATCTTAAACAAATATAAAACTAATTCCAATAAATCTAAAAATATCTGCAACAGTTTTAGACAAAATTGAGTTCCAATCCATGGTGGACCATGGTGGATCTAGGTGGTCCTCCATATAACATGCATAATAAATTAAATAATTGGACCCCATAAAGACTGAGAGGTTTTTGTATTCTATTTTATACGCGTGCTTTATGGATTATGCTTGCAAAACTAGACGTGTTAGCATGCTGGTACTAATTATTATGAATCCTTCTGCCTAGTGACGTTATCCAAGATAAGTGATTGATCCCTTAATCAAAAGATCAAGCGGATGTTTTAGAATTCGGTACCATAATCTTTTTATTTTTTTAAAGTAATTTGTATCTAAATAGTAGTTTGAATTTCTTTTTCTCAATGATTAAATTCACACTCCTTAAATATAGAAATAAATATAGAAATATTGGAAATCCCAAGTAGACGTCAACTAGTTTGAAACAACTAATGTATAATTATTACAATCAGTTAAATTTATTATAAGTTAAATTATGGGTTTATTGAATTAGTTGATATACAAGCTGGGAGAACCACTAACATAATTTGTTTGTAATGAAACAATACATTTTTTTTTTCTATTTTCTACTTTTATACTCTTTTAATAACAAATGATAGTATAGTTAATATTAGGTTTAATAGTAGTTTTAGTTTTCTATTATTCACGAAATTAGTTCTCTTATTTTAAAAGTCAACAGTTTTGGTCTTTCTCTCGAATTTTTTAACTAAAAAATGATGACGTGACATAGTTTAAATAACGTGACATATAATATGATAATATATAATGATTAACATCCATGAAATTGAAAAACTTAACTTTCAACTTCAGAATTTTTTTATATTTTTAATTTAATTAATGACATATAAATAATTAATACATCTAAATGGTTCTATATCATGTAATTGTATGTTACGTCATTTAAAATATGTCAAATCGTTATTTTTTAGTTCAAAAATATAAAGAACATACAAAAACTGTCGATTTATAAAATAAGATCAATTCAATAAATAGATAAAATTAAAGGGACTAAAACTGCAATTAAACCTTAATATTATTTATTCTTCCTCCTCCTTTAGATTTTCTTTTTTTTTTCATCCCCTCAGACTTCCTGCGCCCAGAACTTTTTCCGTGGGAGGAGCTTGGTGAGTATAGACAAGTGCACATTTTGTAATTGGAAGTGGAGTTCAACCACTTGATCACCAGCACACAAATATATTTTGATGTTCCTCATGATACTTGATGAAAGTTTTAATCAAATTAGGGGTCAGATTCTGCTCATGAACCCCATTTCCTCCATCAATCGAGTATTTTCTTCAGTACCCAGGGAAAACAGTTTCTGCTTGTAAGCGTTCAACATTGAAAAATTATGCCCAAGAACAGGGTTGAAAGTTGAAGGCATGTTTGGTTTCAGAAAAATATATTCTATTTTTAATTTTACTTTTCAGTACAAAACCACCTTGTTTACACTTTTAACTTCAACTTGCATCTAGGAAATGGCCTTCTGTAAATTTCTTTCTTAGGTAGATATTGGCTTCAATCAACACACAACAAAAACAAAACTAACAATTTTATATTATCTTGTAAGCAAAACTTAAAAAGTCCACCGAATTGAACAGCAAAGAAATTTCTAAACAGAATGGACAACTATTTTGAGTTAAGGCTAAAAAATAATTCTCTATAATATGATACAAATTATTTAGAGGAGATCCTAATGAGTAATCTGTACAACTAATATCACCAATGATTATGATCGGACCTTTATATAGTTGACACAATGTCATACTGACATTGGCCGCAGCTGTATAACCTTGCAGATTGAGTAGCAGGATAATATCAATGATTCAATGGTTTTAATGTTTATTACTTCAGTATAACCATTACCACATATGATCCTCAACTACACAATCACAACCCGATTTCAGCTCATAATTGTAGAAAGCCGGAAGTAGAATGCAAGCCGATCATTGCAATTTACAAAGGTCGCAAAAGTGGGTAATCTTCGAGTAGTTCCCGTTCTGAGAGAGTATCGTTCTCATTTTGTGGGGTCCATAGCACCTCAACTGCCTGCAATTACAGTGACAATGTTTCAAAGAAAGGTACTAACAACATCTGCAAAAAGGACAAAATATTATTGAACTTACTAATAATTTGCTTGAAGGAATGGATCCCAGTTTTTGTAAAGCTTCCTTCAGATTTCCACTTCCATTGATGCTAGGAAGTTTATGTTCTCCTTCAGCAGCTGCCAAGATTGTTATCTGATATATAAGAACAACTAGGGTTAGAAGAAAGATATATGAACAACTAGCTGCCATGGAACTTCATGTTTTTGAGCGACAAGAAACGATCTGCATCTTAAAAGTTAAAACAAATTGTTTGCACATTCTAATTTCTTTGCTCTGTTTCCTTTTTCAGTGAGCAGATTCGCAGGGCTTAAATTAAAAAGTTCTGCAGCCGAACAAAAATAAGAGCAGGTTCATATAGTTTAGTTCGGTTAAATGCCTATTAAATTTATGAGATTGATGATATGTGTGTTTGGACAGAAATGTAGGTTAATGGATGTCGATCTATGTCAATAAAAAATAAGATGCACTGTAGTTATGAAGCTAGCAAGAATCAACTTTGTTAACCACCAAGGCCGAGGGTGACACAAACAAATCATTACTGTCAGAAAATTATCAAGAAAGAGAAAGATAAGAAAACAGATTCAAAAAGAAGTTGCAACCCAAATTCACTCTGAATTGATCTGTTACCATAAGCACAAATTAAAACAAACTACGAATTTCTTTAACAAGACAAATGTAATCAGACTCTCAACTGAGTTGATCCATCAATCACCAAAATAGAACTATAGGAGTACATTTGATGCATGTTGAGTAACAACACAATTCAAGTAATTGAGTTATGAAGCAACTTTTTGTTCTGTTTGTAGAGGAGAAAAAGGAAATGGTTGATTATTTTTTGACTTTTGAATGTTGGACGCGGGACAAAAAGTTGTCTCATGGTTGAATGGGAAATAAATTGTATGACATTGTTTGATGATTCATCTTTTTCCTGTCCTACAACTATTTTAAAACAAAACACGGAACAAATATTTTTGTGTAACCCATTCCTTCATTTTTTTTAATGAATCAAATGAATCCTAGTCTTCTGTAGAGCAACCCACATGAGAAAGATTCCAAATTACTTTCTATCCCTTTGTTCCCTTTTCTTCGTTTTCTTATTCATACTTTGTCTTTCTCAATGGAACAATGATTGTTGACATATACCAAGCATGTCAACAAGGATCATGTTCGGAATCTTTGGAAACATTCACAGGAATGATCTTAAATAGTATGTAAAAATGTGGCAATTGAAAATGTTGAATCTACAAACGAAAAACTAAGAGTTTCATTCTCAGTGACATGCATTAGGCTGGAAGCATAATCCTAAGGAAGCCATGGACCAAACATTCTCCATATCTTTTATAGATTATTTTTCTTTTGGATGCAAAAATATATAACTTTTTAGATATTGATGTCAATAGAGATATAAAACCTGGATGTTGAACCGGTTCCTAAAATGATTACTCATGTGTCTAATTTCATGCCTAGAACCGGTTAAGTTGTACTAATATACGATTTCATATGTTTCTCTACTCCAAAAGTTGTTTTTTAAGTTTTAAGTAAATAGTGCACACAAGGATACAACATGTTGAAAACAAACACCGAGAAAGTTATGATACCACTATGTATTCATTGCTGAACCCATTAGCTCTCTGGCTTCTCGTGCTTTGCCTCTTTATGTTATTAACGTTGACCAGCGTCTCTTCATCAAATTTTCCCCGCTCTTCAATTGAAAGTTGATTAAAACGTTTCTCCCCATCTTCTATACCCCGCTTTATGTCCACCTACAAAAATGTCAGCAAGTATGGGCTTTCAACTTTCCACAATCTCATTTTCCTTTAGTTCTATTGCAAGTTTGCAACAATATGGAGTATAATTTAAATTACAAGCTTGGAAAAAAAATTCACTGATGATGAACTCTAATAAATAACTAATGTTGTATACTAGATATTAGATACAGTTCGCTTGATAAACAGCAAACAAAAGTTGAAGTGTTTTTTTTTAAATAGCAAATGATAAGTATAAGGCCATCCACAATGGTGGTTGCTTTACCTATTTTTCACCAAGCTAAATAGGCAATCCCATTGTGGAGAAATATTTTTGGGTGCCTATAGAGAAGGGTGGCTATGCCAGCACCCTCTATGTCTTTACTTTTTGTGGTTCCTACACAATAAATTGTAATAAAATAAATGAATGTTGTTGAAATTTAGTGATATAGAGTTATTAGTGGGACTCATTTAGCAATTTATTTTAGGTGCTGGATTGGAGAGATTGAATGCTTATTAAAGATTGTTATTAAAAAATTATAAAATGAGTGATGTGTATAGGTGGGACCCGTTGAAGCACCCAAACCTGGGTTCTCTATTGTGGATGCTCTAATTTTTTAGGACAGGAAACACTACTCTTACAACATTAAACTATTACAGTTAGGTATTATTTTTTAGGACAGAAAATACTACTCTTACAACATTAAGCTTGAATTTTCACAACCAAAAATGCACAAAAACTTTAGCAGCATTGAATTCAATATAGCCACTTCAATACTTTCTCTTTTAACTGAAGCAAAAATCTTGAGTATTAATGTGGAGATGATGTGGCACAAGATGTCATCTATTCTAGCAATACAATTGGAATGGTGCTAAGTATTAATATCAAGTTGTCAACAGTCAATAAAAAGCAATATCAATCACAGCACAATAGCACTAAGTTGTGTGCAGTATCCTCAAGTAACCAATGAACAGCTATCAGAGATTAAAGTCACTTACAGATGAATATGCCGAGATACAATAATCAGGATGCCGAAGCAAAGCTAATGTTGTCTCTGCAACAGAAGGTCACATTAGATTAGAAAGTAGATCGTATGGTACAACCATGATGCTTTAAGCTACATTATAATTTATATCCAATCATAAGTAATTCAATATTTAACGTGAATATTTAATTTCAATATTTTCTACATTGATAATTAAAACCAAAATAGTTTACACTAGATCACAAGCACTAATTTTATGTCATTAATAATACTGTTATACAAAATACTGAAAGCACTACACTAATCACGTTCACATGTTCAGTAAACCTTAAAGTACTATCGTCTGGCTAGGAAAAAAGAAACAAATACAGTCAAGTGACCAAAAAAGTACATGATTAGAGCCTCACCTGTCAATACGTAACTCAAACCTTCTGAAGATGATGTGTCTGCAACTTCGGCAATCCTATTCAGATCCCTTTGAAGTGTACGGCCCAGCCCCAACAACCCAACCTAAAAGAATAACGCTATCATTGAGAATTTGAAATTCACCAACGATTTAAGAATACTGAATAAAAGAAATAACTGTGTTGTGCGGTGTAGTGGTAGCTAACAAGATGCTGACAAACAAGCCTTAAAAACCCAATGAAAATTACAACAAATCTTGGACAAAATAATATTTGTTTACAAATCTATACAAACATTGTATACGTTAGTGAGCTTAAAAGTAGCAATACATGATTTCAGGTAAGGATGAAAATAAGTCAGGTGCCCCTGTCAGAGGCCCATAACTAGTCTAAACAGCCAAACACTCTGATTATTGCTTCCTTCTAAATCATAGTATTCGTATAGCGTACGTAATTCTATACAAACACTCTCATTCTAAAGAGGTTGATACGAGAAAAATTGCATCCAGATAGAAAAATAATAACCCCAACAACTCATCCTTAAAACAACACCTCCATTGAAATTCACCAAAATGATTTAAAAAAGGAATGCTAGCAATATGCTCTTTTTTATGCACTCATCTAAACACTTTTTTGTTATTGATCCATAATTGAAAAGACCAACACTTATTGAAAGGCAATCACTTTACAACACACATGTGTTGATTTTTTTAAATGTGAATCTATAATAAAGAGAGTGAAAAAAGGTTTGTTTTGCCAGCCTTCCTCCACGAATAAACACACATTGACCAAGCAGCACAACAGTACTGGTGGTAGCTAACAAGACGAAGATGAACAGACCTTCTAAACACAGAAAATAGCAACAATTATTGCCAATGTGAAAAATCTGAAGTGTATGGAGTTTGATTGAATTGATTTTAGTTAAAAGTGAGTTTAAGAAAGAATAATTTATATTGGGTAACATTCATGTGAAAGTATGATGAACAAGAAATTTGAGTGTAAAAATCATGTTTTGAGGTAAAAGCTACAAATCATAGCTTTAAGATGGAATAAATTCTAGAGGCAAATCAATGATAATCGAGAACCCACATGCCAAAATCAATTTTAAGTCCTCAAAATCACTTTCGACCCTCCCAAAAGTGAACCCAAACATGCACTAAGCGTGTGTTTGGAAAGTTACTAAATCACAACACAAACTCATGTTCACCCAAACTCTCCAAATAGTAACTTCCCCAAAATGCATGGGAACGCGAGAAATGTTCCAAACATATGCTAAAACGTGGGTAGAGAAAGCAAACATGTGGTGGTTGTGAATCTACTAGTTTGAACGTGGTTTCTCACAGGGAAATGTTAGATTTCCAAACATACTATAAGTAGTCTAAATAATTAACCTTTAATTCAGAAATCTAAGCCAACATTGTATGCAACAATGAATGAAAAGTAAACATTGTCTACTTTTCATGAATTATATGCAAAAGCAACAACAATACTAACACAAATACACAAAGCATGGCAAAATAATCCATGCTTATAATTGTATCGAGTATGATACCTGAAGTTTGAGGACGGTGGTTTTCTGAGCCGCAGTGAGAACACTACCCTCAGAACGATCCGAAAGAAACCCAGAAACCAAAATAAAAGCAGCGAAACCCACTAATATGAGAAAGAAACTGGACCCAGCACCAACACCAACCCCAACGGCAGGACCAAAGTAAACCCCACCGCTAAACGGAGAAGGCCCGTAATACGGAGCAGAGTAAGAAAACCCTGGGCTCGGTGTAGGAACCGAATAACTCCTCGACGATGAAGACGAAGAAGAAGAAGAAGAAGAAGAAGAAGAAAAAGATCTTCCACCCATTCTACCACCAGATGCTGCTAATGCAGCGTTTGGATCGTACATCAATAGAATCCCAATTATAACCGCGGCAATTGCGGGTTTTCGTATCGTGTTCCATATTGCGGTTGCGAGAGACTCTAACGGGGATTTGGAATTGGAATTGGAATTTGAATTGGAGATTGATGAGAAGGGGGTTTTAAGGGGGGTTAAGTGACATTTGACGGTGTTATGTTTAGTGTTGGGTATTGATATTGAAGTTGTGAAGGTATGAGTGTGAAAACGGTGTGGAGGGAAAGGGAATTGCTTCAATTTCAAGTGGAAAGGGTAGGATTCGAGTAACAAAGTTGTGGGTATGGTCATGGTTTTGATATATTTGTTGATGGAGGACGAAATTCAGACTATTGTGTCTGGTTTTCTTAATAAGGGAATAAGGATGGAGAATTGTGTTGTGTCGTATATACTTTGCGCCCCATGCTTTCGGAACCTCATCTCATCCCCAACCCCAAATCTCTCGTTGCCATGTCTGTTTCATGTAGCCACGTCACCTCACTCTATCCACTTTTTTTGTTTGACAAATGAATGTTTTCTTAATATTTCATCTTAATTAACTCGATATAAATTTTGAGTTCAAAGTTGAAAGAAGACATTCAATGTAACGATATAATAATTTTTATTCTCCAATTTTTCAATATTCACAATATTTGTTTTCTAAATTTTTTAATACGTTAGTATCGTTAATAATTGTTAGTAATATATTAAAGATAAAAATTTAATGAAGTATAATTTTGTAGGATGCTGTAGCTTTTTTTCATTTTAAGTCAAAGATATTCACTAACTTTTTACTTAAAAATTACAGTGAAATTTACGTGTTACATACTAAATATGAAATTTTATACTTGACCTTTAATCATAGCATGTGAATGTAAAGTTTAAATATATGTGAACTTAATACACAATGTCAATGTTAGTATATAGGGAAAAACTTTTAGTGGTGGTGCATAAACTTTATTGAGAGACCTAATATAAAATAAATTATGTTTAATTTTTTTCAATAACTTTACAAATATTTTATATTGATGTAGTGGTGATTTAGTTTTAGGTGTAATTACAATGTTTGAGTTCAAATGCAAGTAATATCATTTTTTTCAAATAAATTACCATAATTTACAATAAAAACAATTAATAAAAAAGCTTTCAAAGAGACTCAAACAAAAAACATAAGGTTTAACAAAACCAATAATTATGAATCAATGGAAATAGACAACCAGAGGTTTATTTAAATTGTGTATTTGTTTATGCAGGTTCAATAAATGGATACGTTAACTTCTCATTAGTAAACAGTAGGAAATGCAAATATAAAGGTAGGTGGTATTCATATTCGTAAGTAATTTATGACAAAAGTTGCATATGATTAACTTCTGGTCTCGGTATTTGTTTACTGCAATATTTGTTTAGGTCAAGTTAATTTCTCGTCTCGGTACCATATTTAATTTCCCATGTTATTGCAACATTTGTTTAGGTCAGGTTGATATATTAACTTCAATCAACTGCATTGTTTTTTTTTTTTTTTTTTTTTGTAAAAACAAGTAATTTATGACAACCAATTAACCATTGTATTACTCATGTACAAAATTTTATATGGCAAACAAATTTCAAGGATCTCTTTGGTTCGGTATACTAAT
>JBBPBQ010020321.1:63032710-63060484 GCA_037974755.1 Cicer yamashitae | reverse complement strand
TTTTTTTTTTTTTTTTTTTTTTTTTTGTAAAAACAAGTAATTTATGACAACCAATTAACCATTGTATTACTCATGTACAAAATTTTATATGGCAAACAAATTTCAAGGATCTCTTTGGTTCGGTATACTAATAAATGGGATAAATTCACATGTCCTCGTATAAATATTAAAAACTTTTATTTTCACTCACAATATTACATCTCTATCTAAGTACCTCTCCTGCAATTAATCTCGGTCTTGCAAAATAACATGTATCTCGGTGCAACATTATATTTTGTTAATTAATCACAATAATAGACTTTTATAGCTTCCCATGTATCAAATATAAGAAGTAAAATATAAAATAAAGTATAATAATTAATCACAATAATATGTTTTTACAATATTAATTATAATTATTCATACCTAATATGTGTCGAAAGTATTGGTGGTATCAATGATGTTTTATCATAATAGTAGCAGTTTATCTATATCTGTTAAACTTTATATAAATAAATTAAAAATATATATATATTTTTTAAACGTTGTATATCGGAAAACTTATTCTAAATGATGAATATATATATATATATATGATTTGATTGTCTCGAAAATATTTAAATGGTGAAAAAAATAAATAAATTTGAGTTTATAAAATAATAAAAAATTTTAAAAAAAAAAATGACATTTTTAAAATATTGTGGGGTATAGATATAAGAGTGGGGTAAAGAATAAAATTTATTTCTTTTAACACAGTAAGGCTTTTCTTTACGGGCCTTTTAAGTTTTTAGTCCAGCCTATTTTGAACCCATCAGAAATACTATAAAAGGATCAACCCAACCAAGTAAAATAGGGTTTCTCTATAATTATTTCGTGGTGTTTGCAAAGCCGCCTCCGTCTTCCTGCTCTTCCATCGCTCGCATCCCTCAACTGCGAAAATCATGGCAGACACCAAGGCCGTTACCATTAGGACTAGGAAGTTCATGACCAACAGACTCCTTTCCAGGAAGCAGTTCGTGAGTTTCTCACTTTTCATCTTTACCAATTCTAACTCTTCTTTGATTTAGGGTTTTCTCTGTTTTATGTATGATTTAGGGTTTTTTTCTGTTTCGCCCAACTCATCTATAGCATAATGGTGGTTTTGTTGGATCTGAATATCAATATTTGCAAGAAATTTTTTAATTCTCAGTTTTATCTGATCTGTTTGGTTAAATGGAGATTATAATTTGTCAATTGCCTTTTAATACAGGTCGTTGAAGCCATTCATCCCGGGAGACCAAATGTTTCTAAGGTACTTACATTTATGTTTTTATAGTTTCAATTAAATCAACAAATATTATGACGATGTCAGTATCTTTAGTTAGCAATTTTATAGTTGATTGTTAAGTTGCTAGTAATTAGGAGTAATATTATCATATTATTGAGTGTTTGTTGATTTATTGATGTGTTGTGAGTGGTATGTAGGCTGAGCTTAAGGAAAAGTTGGCAAAGTTGTACGACGTTAAGGACCCTAACACTGTTTTTGTCTTCAAATTCCGTACCCATTTTGGAGGCGGCAAATCAACCGGTTTTGGTTTGATTTACGATTCAGTTGAGAATGCTAAGAAGTATGAGCCCAAATACAGACTTATCAGGGTTAGTCAACATACTCCATAATTACCTTGTTGATGTTGTTTTTAACTCTTGTGTTATATACTGTACATTGCTGTAGTTACTGCTTAACATCATTGATGTTAAATCCTTGTGTTCTATATGTTAACGATTGCCTTACTTTCTTGTAGTATTTGCTTATATAATTGTACTAGTTTTTTTCTTTACAATTGTTAGAGTTCAGTTGTATCTGTGTTTTTGTTTATTTTTTGATGTCTGTTTTCCATCCAGAGCAGAGAGTAGAGTTACAGTTGCTAATTGTCAAATCACACACTTCATATGTTTGTTATATAAGACATGCTAACAAAGCCTATTTGAAACATTATTTTAAGCCTGCGCACATCAGGTCCTGCAATTGTATCTCCTCTAGACTTGCTATATGGATAATCATTACGTTGGCTTTGAGACATTTCTGTTTTTGATGAATGAGTTTTGGTTTGTCTCCCGAACAGGCTACTGTAAGAATTGATACCCTGGTTCTTTATCGTGTTATTAAATCTCCTAAAATCTTATTTGTCTAAGTTGATTTCGATAGAGATTGTCTTTGCTGTTCTTTTAAATAGTGTTTCTTTGGTATCTTGTTTTTTTTTCAGTTTTTTACCATCTAACATCTTACTAAATGTGTTTTTGAAATAATCTTAGTGAATTTAAACACATTTTAGCTTCAATTAGTCTGTCTTATCTATGATTACACTGTTCTGTGTGACCTAATATATCCATATATTTCAGAATGGTCTTGACACTAAAGTAGAGAAGTCAAGGAAGCAAATGAAGGAGAGAAAGAATAGAGCCAAGAAGATCCGTGGTGTAAAGAAGGTAATTTTATTTTATATATGATATTTAAGGTTTGTTTATGATTGTTTGCTTCAAGCAATCAGTGTTTGATTGAACCATAATTTTGTGTTCTTTGCAGACCAAGGCCTCTGATGCTGCCAAGGCTGGAAAAAAGAAATGAGTTTTTAGCTGTCCTGTTTGTGTTTTAAGGTTGTTCTGCTTTCCGAGTTTTTTTGATAGCTATGTTATCTCATGCTTGGTCTACAACATGAGATATTTTGGTACAATTGTTATTGTTAAACCTTGTTTTAATTTATATTTTATTACACCGGGATATTTTCAGTACTAGAAGATATTTTTTTTTATTAACTTTCTTTCATTTGGCTCTATATGTTTTAGTTGATTGGTTGCAGTTTATTACTCTGCCACGCAGAAGAGCTTTCTAAATGATCATTTAAGTTGTGGATTATGTTGTTGTTACTAGTAAAAACAATAGTCTTATTAAAAAATAACCGTCCTTTTCTTATTCTTATATAACTAAATAAACATTTAATGTGTTGAAAATAATTTTGAAAAAGGTATTTTTCCTGTTCTGTTAATTTAGACCGATCATTATTTGTCTATTGTAAAATCAGTTTTTGAAATTGTAATTCAGTGAGTTTCGTCCTAGATTTTTTTGCCGTCAAATTGATACTTGATAATGGAGCTACAACATTATTAGCATTTTTTTTAAAGGAAAAATAATCTCAACCCATAGTGAATGGTTTTAGGAAAATAGCCGGGTGATTAAATATAACCATTTTGAAATCAAATAGTAGTAGCTGGAATATGCCAAATGTTTATTGTTTTGAAATGGTCCAGTTGGAGATTAAAGAATGATTGTATTTATATTGTAATTGCAAAACCCAAGCAATATATCTACTAATTGCAGCTTCAATCTTTACTATTGTCGATGAAAACGGGATACAAAATCGATATTCCTTGTGACCACTATAGTTCCTTGATGAGTTTTAAGATCGAGGTTTATAATTGATGATTGCAACAACTTAAGACCTTTTCTTTCTGTCCTGTATCAATTTGATTTGTGTATTCATTCATTTGTCTTCTACACGGCACTCTTATCATTTGGCATGAAATGGTTCATATCACATGGAGAGTCCTTCCACTATTATTTATGATCAAACACCACAAATGACACCTGGCCAGGGGACCTAATTTGTTCTATTCAAAAACTATAAAGGTAACATTGTTGGATAGAAAAACTGCAATATTTAGGCCAGTGGCCACTCACCGATTCTAGCAGTAACGCAAATTAATAATGCTTTGCTAATTTCCTTATGTCAAATTATTTATTACATTAATAAAAAAAATTATTTAGTATAGATATTGTACCTTTGTTTTGGGCCCCTCTTATTTCTTGACATAAAAAATTAAATATTTTTTAATTTTAAAATATATGTAATAGTAGCGTAAATTTGTTTAACATAAACATCCCATGAAAATTCATTATTTTGTTATGTCATCTTTTTTTTGTTTTTATTTTGCCACGATATCCCACTTTTAAAAAATATTTTTAACTTGTTTGTATGCAGTTCATATACTAGTGAATTCTTTTTGACTGTTTGTGTGAAAATAAATTTACATTGATATTTAACTAATTTTTTTAGATAAAAATTAAAAATAACTCATTTTTCTATTTTATTCAAATTTAAATTTCAAGATAAATGAAATGAGTACAGTTTTATGCGACGCCGGAAAATATGACAGCCTCGACCATTTGGTCCAAATTATATATATTTTTTAAAGCTATCCTATTATTTGTTGTTTCCATCCCTTTTTTTTTTTTTGGAGAAAACTTGTTGATTGAATCTTGTTACATTACATATTAAAAAATGCAAATGAAATGCAGTCGCTTGGTAATGTGAATGGAACACGCAATGGATTTAATTGGGAATTGGAAAGAAACGTGAAATGAAAGAAATCCGTGAGTTTCAAACCAGCTGGATAATACATACACAGCACTTTGTTGTGCGAAGTAGTCAAGTCGAACTAAAATAACCCTTGTGGATAAAAAAAAAAACTAGAATTTAACTCAAATCTCTCTCTCTCTCCCATACCCAAACAAAGAAGAAAAAAAATTCTTATATACCTTTGGAATATTATTATTCTTAGATCTTCGTAATCAATATTTTAATTTTTAATTCTACAATTTATGTATTATTACAGAGTATCACATGTATTTTTATTAAGATAATACTACTTCTTATTCTTATTATACGAAAATATTTAGCCTAATTTTTAGGCTAGTTATATCAAAAATGAAATTCATTTCAAAGTATATTAATTGATATAGTTTGTTTAATGTTATTATGTTAGATATAAATATTTACTAGAAGTCATATAATGGATATAAAACATTTGATACTATAAAACATTAAATAAGTTCGCTTAATTTGATATCTTTTTTATCATTTCTTTTAATATTAAGAATATGAGATGGTCTAATCTATTTATAAAATATTCAACAACACTCTAACAATTTATTTTCAGCACATTCTTTTTGGTGAAATTGAGGTAGGTTCCATAATTTTAAGAATGAATCATAGATAAAGTAGTGAGACTTAAAGTATTTTCATTCAATAAAATAATAACGAATGTTAAAAATAGTAATAGAGACATAGAGTGACGTTTCCAACAATTTTTTTTTCATACTATTGTTATCAAGAAAATATGTATTATAACTATTTTTTTTAAACGAGAAAGGATTATATTACTCTAGGAGTACCTTTATCTCTTTTGGAAAATAACAAACCTAGCCGTGAATGTTAGGGATAATCTTAAAAAACAAAGCATCGATTGTTCTATTCTTTTTCACAGGTGTGAGGAAAAAGTGGAAACTACAAATCAAAATGTCAAATAGTGTGTTTGGGATAAACAAATATTATTCCATTATTCGGAGATAAATTTAAAGACATTCAAATCAAACTTGTTATGTAGATAGAAAGAGCTTTGTCAAAAGGTAATTTACATATCCTATAAGTTGCAGCTACGATGCTATACCATATTTGGTTTGTTCACAAATTTGCGCAAAGGAGCTCATATGTTCCTATGAAGATGCAACTGTTGGTTTCGTTCCTCATCGTCCTTTGCAAGTCCATCATTGGGTTCTTGACAATTTGGTTGTTGAAGTTAGGGGTGTTCTCATAGGGCTACGTTTTGCTTATGACATAGGATATATGGAGGTTTGTTGGAAGACTAATTTACAAGTTCTTACTCTAGGGTTTGCGGGAGAAGACAATTTTGCTAGGATGTATTGGGTCTTTGGTTTTTGAGTGTTGGGCTATACCCCATTGCTTAAGAAATTTTTAATATACTACGTCGAAAATAAAATATAAATAATATTAATAGGGTTGTTGACAAAGTGATTCTTAATAATAACATTCATATCTAAGTGAAGCGTATCAAATATATCCATTTAACTCACATTTGACGTGAGGAAAATAAATTAAGTGAAAAACTTTAATTAGTCTTCAAAGTTTAATTTTTGATGACATATCCGAAATTTATATGTATAGAAATGTCTCTCCAGCTGTGTAGTTTCTTTTGTTCTGTTTTATTAAAAAAAAAAAAAGAGAGAGAGAAAGTCCTCTCACATTTACTCTTGGATTAAATTAACCCTCATCCAAATAGATTATTTATTTTCTTCCGATAGAATTCGCATTTTCCTTGTACAGTAGGTTTTTATTGGTCGAAACCATGTGTACAGTAAAGATTAACAATAGGGAAAAAAAGAGAAATACGAGCCTAGGAAGGGTGGTTAGTTGGTCCACCACCTAAACCAAAACGAAAGCCATTCCTACAAACAAATCGCATTACTACTCTTACCTGCCTGCAACCAAGGTGCAAAGGTGAATGACTCCAACCATAAACAAAAACTCGTGACCCCACTCTCTCACGGCCTAACCACTAACCAAACAGACTCCCCTTTTCATTCTCTATGGCTTCACAGCAACACGACACCGTTTTCCCCGAAGAAGATATCGACGAAGATGAAGAAGAATTTCACGAATACGAAGAAGAAGAAGAGGAAGACGACGACGCTTTGGTTTTTGACGAAGAAAACGAGCCTTCTGCTACCGGTTCCGCTCTCGCCGTCACCGTTGCCGTTCCTGGTTCCGCCATCTCCAACGGAGGAGTCCGAGCTCCAATTTCAACGCCTACCGCGACGACGATCGTTTTCGCTGATTCCTCCTCCTCCGATTCGAAACGGCAGCGATTGGAGCCAATTGAGGAGAAAAAACCTCCGCTGGAAGATTCGCGTAAGCTCTTTCAGCGTCTATGGACCGACGAAGACGAGATGGAACTGTTGCAAGGTTTCCTCGATTACACAACGCAGAGAGGATCCTCTCACCACAACGACACCGCTTTGTTCTACGACCAAATCAAATCGAAGCTTCAACTCGATTTCAACAAGAACCAGCTCGTCGAGAAGATCCGAAGGTTGAAGAAGAAATACAGAAACGTTCTCAACAAAATCAGCTCCGGTAAGGAATTCTCCTTCAAAACCGCTCACGATCAAGCCACCTTCGAAATCTCTCGCAAGATCTGGAACAACGTGGCGCCGATCGCCGGAGAAATTGCCTTAGACGACGATGAAATCAACCTAAATCCAAGTCCGAAACCTAATCTCAATTTCACTCCCGTAATTCTCAAGACCGAAGCAATCTCGAACACGAGGAAGCGTTCACGGCCTCGATCCGGTATCAGAAGCTTCGAGAAGCGCGAATCCAATGATTCATCAAACAGAGATCGCGATTATATCAACCTCAACCATCCAAATCCTAATCCTAATGTTATCGCTAATGCTAATTTTAATGCTACCACAGCAACAACTACTACCACCGCTAATACTGCATCAACAACACCTATTACTACTAATGCTACTGCAATTAACGCTAATAACAATAATAATAATTGTAGTAGCAGTGGGAAAAACGTATCTGGATTGATTGAAGAGACGGTGAGGAGTTGTTTATCGCCGTTGTTGAAGGAATTGGTGTCCGGCGCGATGGGAGGACCGTTCGGAACGAGAGGAGGTTTCTCGATGAATCCATTTCCGCTGCAGTTGATGAATTTCGGTTTCGGAAGTGGAGAAGTGTTGGATGAGAAATGGAGGAAGCAACAGATTTTGGAGTTGGAAGTGTATTCAAAGAGGTTAGAGTTGGTGCAGGATCAGATTAAAGCTTCTCTTGACGAGTTGCGATCAATTGGTGGATTAGGAGGATGATAATTCAGCAATTAATCACTTTTTTTAGTTTAATTATTTACTTCTTGTTTTATTTGTTTTAGCTTAGTGATGATTAGTTAAAGTTATTGTAATTCTTCTTCTTTCTCGTAGTGTTCATTTCATACAGAGTTGCTTCCTAATTTATCTGCCAATATGGTCGATGATACTGATAGTTTAGGAATTAGTTATTTTCTTTCTCAATTTTTGTTTGCTTTATTTTCGTAGAGCACTTGTAGTGTTTAATAAAATGTAACATTGTAATTCCTTTGTTTTTTTTTTTTTTCTCGGACAGAATTTCTTTGAATTTTAGTAATCTTTTATATGTAGTTATGTACATATTGAAATAAATTGGAGTAACAGGGGAATAGAGGAAGATATGTAACTTTCACTCAACAATAAGTTGTAAAATCGATATGCAGTTAGTCTGAATAGTTACTAATCTTGGCTTTAGGTGGAGTCGATTTTGTTATGCATAAATGGTTTATCTTCAACAATCCAAACACATTTGTAAGAGTAAATTGTATGTGTAACGCGTGTCAGAGGGATTGTAATAGGGTCTCGATTTTGCAGCATTCTTGTTAAAATTGCGGGAAATACCTATGGTGTCCTAAATAAATTGGATTGCATGCGGTCCCGGATTCTAAGCATTGATGCATTTGGAATATGTTCTGCGATCTTAATCAAAGAGTCTACAAAATATCGATGTTGATTATATAATTTAAATTATCAAAATTAAATTTTCAAATTTAAATTTCAATCGTATGATATTAATCGAACGACTACCGATATTTTAAATTCGTGAATACATATTCATTGACTGCACTGGAATTGAATCCACATGTATTATTTTTTATATTGCTATTTTGTGAAAATTACAATGTATAGTTTAATTAGATTAAACTGTACTTTTGGTCTTTTAAGTTATTTTTAGTTTTCACTTTGATTGCTTAAATTTTTTTCGTTTCATTTTAGTCTCTTAAGTTATAAACGTTAGACACTTTCTTCAAATTATTTGTCATTTTAAGTTACAAATATTAAACATTTTGTTCCTTTAAATTAAAAATATTATACACTGTCATTTGTAATAGTGTCTAATATTGAAACTTAAGTGATTAAAATGTCTATTTTTTTAAATTAAGAGATCAAAATGTTTAATATATATAACTTAAGGGATTAAAAAAATGAAAAATAACTTGGAGACTAAAATGTCTAAGGTTTATAACTTCAAGGAACAAAATAAAATAAATAAAATTTAAAAAATTAAAGTGAAACTTAAAAATAACTTAAAAGATAAAAAATATAAGATGAAATTTTTGAACCTAATGAGATTATGTGAGCCTTTGTCGATTGTTGAATAATGGGAAAGAACATATGCTATGGACAAAAAGAAGTTAAAGTCTCAAGCTCTTTAGTAGTTTTAGTTAGATGTTTAACCTATTTCAGTTGTTAGTAAGATTTTGGTTTTGATTTTTGTACTCTAATTTTTAAAAGTTAATGCTTCTTTTACCTTAAAGTATAATGAAAGATTTGAATCCTTTGTATCATTATCTTCAACATTATTTTTATCTCTTTCTCTCTCTCTACATCATCTTCCAATTCTCTCTTCATTTTCTCTCGCTACACACCCTCATTTTTCCAGCTGCAGAGGTGTTAGGGGAAACAACATTTACTACTATGGTACTATTTCATACAAGGTGATTTTCTTAAGGTTGTTTAAATTGATGTTTGTCCACAAAAAATAAAAGGAAAAACGAAAACGGGATTTTTTTTTGATTATATCCTCTTTTTGAAAAACAATTCTAAAATATCATACTTTGACATTAATATATTAAAATACTTTACTTTTTTAAGTTTAAGAAGTTGCATCGCAGGAATGTGACCATAAATTGTACTGAAAATTTCCCTCATTCACGAGATCGCATCATGAGAATACGACAATCTATTGGTTTGATATTTTATTATTTTTTAATTTGTTAAAAAAATGTAATAGATAATCACATTCTCAAGATATGACCTTCTAAAGAAGGAAATTTTTAATGCAGTACATAATTGTATCCTCGTCTCGTGATTTCTTGAAGGCTAAAAAATTGATATTTTAATACATTAGTTAATAGAGTATTTCGAATTAAAATAGAAAAATATAATTAAAAAAAACCACGAAAAGGAGTATTTTTTTCATGTTTAAATCTGTGCAATAAATTTATTTATTTTTATAATAGATTTTGTGCAATGATTAGTTTATCCATTATTCAATGACTTCATTTATGTACTTGCAATGTCATATAACCCATGTAAAATAATAATAGTACAATCATGTGGCAAAAAGGATAATATCAAAAGAAATAAATGTTTAATTTGGATGACATGTGAATCCTTTATAAAGACAACAACTATTGCGGCGATCTTGTATTATTTGTGTTTTTTTAGGGATTCTTTTTATTTATTTAACACATTATAAAATCAAAATGCATCCTTAGTATTGATTTTTGGTAGCATTGTCGCGAGAGCTTTCAAAACACTTTTCTTTTATAGGAAAATTCAAAACAGTCTTACTCAACCGTATAACATTCAGCAAAGAAAAATATTTACTGTTACGATGAAAAATAGTAACGGAAGAGATTATATATATTATCTTTTAATTAATTTGATTATTTTAATTTATTATTTGATATATGGTTAATTTTTCAATTTATAATTTAACATGCATGATTTATTCGTGACATAAATTATCTAATTAGTTTAACTATTTCAACCTTTTCCAACTTAAACTCTAACTTGATTTATATTGATATTGTTGTTCTCTAAATATTATATTGATATAATTTGATTATAAAAATATATATTTTATTTTTTATATAAACATATTTATTTTGATTACTTTTCAACCTCAATGTCAGTTTAGATGTGTGCATCTAAAAAACTATATCAATTTTGTGGGATGTAAATGCATGGTTTTAAACATGCTTTTAACAATACAGTTTTTTAGTAGCATAAAAAGAAGAGTTAAGGGCTTGTTTGATTTACGTTTTAAAAATTTTATTTTAGTATTTTAAAATTAAAAAATTTATTTAAATTTTTTGTTTTTAAAAATTGTTTTGTAAAATTATTTTTAATATTATACTTTTTAAAACTAAAAAAAACAAAACAGATAAATGAAGTTTTATTTTTCATTTTTTAAATTTTTTTAATTCTCTAGTCAAAACAATTAGAGTTGTTTAAAATTTATTTATAAAATAGTTTTCAAAAACTAAAAAGTAAAATACAATAAAATAAGTCCTTAATTTCTTCTTCCAATTCTTTATATTTTCAAAAGCTTTTAAAATATATATTTTATTTATTAATCTATAATTTTCTCTGCATTTTCGAGTTGATCTATCCAAATACTATTAAAGGATGGAAGAAGAAACTCTCCCTCCTTCGTGCCAAGCTGACTTGTGAGAAAGGGATTGGGCCAGAAGTCCAAACTGCAGCAACCCAAATCAAAAGAAGAAATCCAAATCAAATAATTTTGGTTTTATCTATAGTAAAAAAAAAATCAAATACACATTCAAAACCATTTATCTATGACATCGTGTAAAGATAAGACAATTTCTTTTCTCACCTTCAAGTTTTTTTAAAAGTTTATAATTTTTATATGAATTAGTTAATTCAAATATGTATTTTACACGTTCAGATTGATCAATTTTAATTAACTAATTCAGACATATATTTTTGCATATTTAAAAAAAATAAAGATAGAAGAAGAAACATCTTAGAGATAACTCTTAATTTTAGTCATATTATTTTCTTAACTAATAATCTTTAACGATATAGTGTTATCTCATTTAAATTTAAATTCACACCATAATTTTTTAGAACTTTTTAATGGTGTAATCTTTTAAAAAATCATATTTCAAAAAATATGTCATAAAAACTGAAATTAAAATTTAGATAAATAGATATTTCAATTAAAAAAAGATAAACAAAATATTATAAAACTGAAATAAATGAATTAAAATACAACATATATTATATAAACAAATATTTGTGCAACAAAATTTAATAGAAATGAATTAACTTTCCTACATTGTTGGTTAATACCATGATTTTTGAAATATAAAATTGATAAAAAAAAAAAGTAGTTATAGTTAAAACTATAAATTCTTAATGATTTGAAGGTTGTAATCAAATTCTAATAGAAAAGAAAATGGATAGACATACACTAAGACACCATTTATTTATGAAAATAGTTTTAGTTTTTTATTTTTTAAAATGTATATTCATTTTATCTTTATGAAATACTTGTGTAGTGAATTATTGTTATAAAAAAAATGAAATTTTGATTAATAAAAATATATTTTTGAAAATAGTGAAAATATATCTTAACATTTTCATTATTTTTAGAAATGTAGACAATTATTTAATTCAAAAGAACTCCTTATTTCTTTGGTAGTAAATAAATTAATATAATTATTTTAAAATAAAAATAAAAAATGCTTTCACAAACTAGAAACAGGCCTACCATTTACTTTGTGGAGTATTTTTTTTTTAATTATACTAAAGAGTTAAAATAATTCTAAAATGTTCTTAAATTTTAAGTTCTAATTCAATTGACAAATGTCGATATTGTTAGGTTGAATATCATATTTCAGATACAAACTCGAGACATCACTATTGTGTATGAGTTTCTTGTGTAATTATACCATCTCTTCTATAAACAAAAAAAAATTGAAATGAATAATTCTCTACATTTCTAAAAACAATGAAAATATCAAAGAATTATTTTAATTATTTTTAAAAATATATTTTCATTAGTTAATATTATTTTATTTTACGTGAATAATAATCTCAATTTACCCACCTATGAAATATATATATAAAATTTCTCTTTTGAATCATTTGTTGTGATGTGAATATGTTGTAGAGTTGTATTTATAAAAATAGAAAGAAAAGAAAAATAAATAGAATGGGTTACCTTATCCAAGCGTGTTGTCATCCGAACGGCACACTACGATGAAAGGTTATCATCCACTTCTCCTCATCTCGATTCACTTCACTGTCACTACAACCCCATTCACCCTCCGTCAATTCAATTAACAGCAACAATGGCTTCCACGTTTCATCTCTCAACCTCTTTCTCCCACCACCAAATCCACCCTCTCAAACCAAACCTCCATTTCACAAACCCCTCTCTCTTCCTCCTTCCCAAACGCAAACTCCGCCACCTTAAAAAACTAACCGTAAACTCCATCGACATATCTAACGAAGCAGAAGAAACTTCAGAAAAGCCCGATTCAGATAAGCGTCGATTGGAAGAGAAATTCGCTGTTTTGAATACTGGAATCTACGAATGCCGTTCGTGTGGGTATAAATACGACGAAGGTGTTGGTGATCCTTCGTATCCAATTGCACCTGGTTTTCCATTCGAGAAACTTCCTGATGATTGGCGATGTCCAACGTGTGGTGCTGCACAGAGTTTCTTTGAAAGTAAAAGTGTTGAAATTGCTGGGTTTGCTCAGAATCAACAATATGGGCTTGGTGGTAATTCTCTTACTTCTGGTCAGAAGACTGTGCTTATTTATGGTACTTTGTTGTTTTTCTTTGGGCTTTTTCTAAGCGGCTATTTCATACAATAGTTTTTACTATTTTATTATTATTCATTTTCATTTTAATATCAACAATCGATTTGTGTTGGATGGATTGGATGCGTATTAATTGATCATGTGTGTTGGAGTTTTTTATTTGTAACGATTTTAAGATAAGTTATATTACATCGGCCAATGCTTTGTTGGTGATGTGTATGTAATGATGTAGCTAATATAATATACTACTACTCAATAGTAAGAGCTAAGTATGAGGATTATCAATCATGTTACAAAGTATTATACAATCCATTTTCCCTAAATTTAAAATGTCTACGGAGGGAAACTATGCTAGATCAAGTTTTTCTTGTTTAGGTAAATTATTGATTGTTGATTACACTGCACGTTTGTTCGAGTGGTGGATAACTTCAAATTTTTTAAAAATATGCTACTCTTGATGAATTAATAAGTTAAAAAAACTAATTAATTCTTGGATGTGGGGGATTGCTGGCGCAAGCTTAACTTTCACATATAACAAGGGACGATTAGAATTGAGAAGAACAAGATAAGACTAGACCTTGTATAAGAAAAAGGTAAGATTAGACCTTGTATGGATAGTGGAAAACTTGGGTTCAATTCCAGAGTTCACATAAAAGACCAAAGTCAAAGGTGATTATTGTAGTTTATATTTTTCAGTCAAAGGTGATTATTGTAGTTTATATTTTTCAAGGATCTTAAATAAACTTTAATACTATATTAAAATTTAAGTTGGACCTAACACAAATCTACAAAACTGATTTGTAAGATAAAGACTATCTACCACTTATAAATATTTTATTAGACCATATTTCATTTATAAATACTTTATTAGACCATATTTCATCCAATGTAGGAATGCACATGGCAATTCTATACACTAAATTGTGTATTGTTTTAGACAGATACCATTAAAATATGTAATTTGTCTTTGAATCAGTGTCAGTGCAAACGTTACCTAACATTAAAGGTTAAAAAAGCGGAAAGAAAGAACAAAAATGAAAGACAACAATTGCCTTTTCACTTGTGTCTCCAAACTATTTCCAATTGTCAGTTCAATTCAGGCACCGTACAGGATAAAAAGTCCCCGAGCCCAGCATCATTTTATAACACACTTGATTTACAATAATCTAATTGGTTTCCTCTATCGGCCTCGACCAAGTACGAAAATCGCGAACATCTCATGACTCTCGCACCATTCCAACTGGAATAAACCTGGACCACATTTAGGAAGCCGTGTGGCAGATAATGGCCGCACCTTCCCTGCAGATTGTCCTTGATGGCTTTTGATAAGCATTTGTCTGCCTATTAGATTACGGTGTCAAATAAATGCCCCCTAAAACTCCAGTAACGAACTTGTATGAGCTCCAGTCTGGGGCTGAGAGAAGCAAGATTGCTCCAGTCAAATAAGACAAATAAAATCCACCACAATCACCATTGATTCCCCTGCTCTGGCATATCTTGGGGCTGACGAGTTTTAACTTGGTACACCTTCTTTATGGGTTTATCATAAGCTCCTCCCAATGCAGCTTCTTGATGCCTAGCATATATTCCATTCGTATCTGGAGCTTTACTAATCCAATTTGGAGGTGGTATAGGAGGACCAATATTCTGCACAAATTGGGGTTGTAGATTGGTTGTGTGCCCTGAATTTGGCTGCCTCATTAACATCATTGCAGGTGTCTTTTGTGAAGGTACTGCAGATGATCTAGGTCTCACACCTTCATCCATTGTCAAAGCATGAAATCCAGTTTTCATGTTGTGGAACTGTTCATGATATTGCGACCTATCTTGTATTCTAAAATTCTGTCTGTCATTTTGCACACCATTAGACGGCATCGGAAATCTAGGCCTATTCATTAGGCCCTGTGGACTGTAATGTTGTTGTCCATAATAACTGTTTGATTCCTCACCATAATATTTTCCAGATCCAGAGGCTCCAGTTGGTCTGACCCTGTGCATTGTATGATGGCCTGGAAGTTGGTCCGATAATCCATAGGATGAATTGTTGACCTGAAGGGAGTTTCTGACAAGACGGTGAGCTGCTTCTCCAAGTTGAGGGCCAGCTATTGCTCCAGGTACCTGTTGTCTGTCAGATGTATCACAGAGAAAAGTAAGAGCCCTTTCAAAGTAAAGACCAGATTTCGCACACCAAAATCTTCACGTGCTTAATTTGAAGGGCACTGAGAATGTAACAACCCCTGCCTAACATGAAATTTCCTAGGATTTCCACAAGAATACTACTTGGACTATGGATGGTTTCGTCTAAAAAGATGTCCACAGATAGTAATACTACCTTGTTGAACAATAAATTTAAATAGGTCTGGAATGGTTGTAATATTGTTTTACAAAAGGCAATAATATGAAAACAATGTTACACCAATGACCAATCTAACAAACTCAGGAATGGATCTCACCTTGGTCTGCCTTGCTGCCGCCTACTATTGTCTTCATGCCATAACACAGGAAGAGGTTTAATATCAAGGGCTCTTAATATCTGCAAATGTAACCAATTTCGAAGTATATGTGATCAATATCGTTGAACCAAAAGGAAATAGAAGATAATTCAATTTTTCTTTGAAAATAATGTAACAATAATTGATAAAACAAATTTACACATGGCAACCATCTGAGCCATGTTTTTGACCCGTCAATGGGATGAATTCATTAACATTTTATGTCAGATGCTAAGAGAAGTATACAGACCTTTTTGGGCATTACTACACCATCCGGAGGCTTCGGGATATGCCTATGACTAAGAGGATTAAGATAAGTAATATTTCTGAAATTTAAAAACACTCAACATGAGTACATCTGAAGATTTTAAAAATATTAGGCAGGTGTGAAGGACAAAACTTACAAAACTTGATTACACTCAATATCCGGAAACCCTCTGATGGGAGAGGATACAACGGTTCTGAATACATTTCTTTCAAATGACCACAAAAATCCATTCATACCATCGCTGCCAATACAGAAAACATGACAAGCACATGAGCCTATTAAAAAGCTAACCAGAATTTGATTAATTACCATTACCAACACATTCACTAACCTAGCACTGGGGTCAATTGGCCGAGCAGGTCTTTCTTGAAGAGGCAAATGATTATAATTATGGTAATAGAATAAGACATGTGGAGCCAACTTATGTGCACAGCTGACATAAAGCAAATCAAGCATCTTACTATTTCGATGCTTCTCCTCCTCCTGCACATAAATTGAGCCCGTAGGCACAACAACAAAGTGTTGGTCTCATAAATTCATGGCTGGCACTAGACCAATAAAAAACAATATTTGAAGCTACCGGTGGAAAGAATACGAAGAAAAAAAAAATCGATCTCAAACTCCCCCAAAAGAACATTCAATTGAGTACTCAGAAGTTGAGATAATTAGTGTAGTCAAAAGATGGCGATGACAGGATTAGTACTTATCAGGTCCATTGTCTATTTAAAAGCTGATAATGTCAATCAGCAACTTCTATTTCGATAAATCATAATCATCATTTTCTTCAGATTTATTCTTTGATGTAATTTGAAGGTCAACAGTTTTGGACCACAAATCTGAGTAAGTTCATTAATGTGGTGGACGAAAACTAAGCATAGTAAAAATTAAAAAACAATCCCTCCCAGAAAAAGTAATAATAATAATAATTTATCCAGACCGTTAATGTGCCTTCGAGCTTCCTTGTGGCAGTAAGCAACTTCTTCTCATCGATGAATGGCAGCTTGGCAATACCCTGAAAATACTCCAAACAAAGCCTTACTACCACGTCAATCTAAAGCATTTCATAAAATGCGTTAACGATGAAAAACCGCATGAGCACGTGTACACAAGACAAAACAATCGTATATTACCTGCCATGAATATCGTTTGCCATTCATATCAATCTCAAAATCTGTCAAAAACCAATCCAAGTAATGCTAGAGAGTATACAAGATATAGCAGGATACATCAATAAAAGCCAAGTGATCTCACCAGAAGGATAGAACTGAAGAATAGGTGATGAAGGATCAATCATCAAATCCCGATATCTTTCGGGCAGTGCACTTGAACTGTATCAAGAAATTAACAACTATCAATATATGAAGCGTGATACGAAAGATCTGACAATACGGGAAGTGAAGAACCTTGAAGAGGGTAGAGTCCCCATGAGCTGATCAAATGGTTTGAATGGTTCTCCCATAAAAAAAGTTATTTCCAGGTCAGCTAAATCTTTAAGATCAGATGCAAAAGGAGCATAATGGAACGGGTAATACCTGATGAAACAATAAATATTGAAAACTGTAAAATATGAGAAATTTATGTGTATCTAATGAGATCACACACCTTCTATTTATAATGATGCTGCAATAATTACATTCAATGTCTAGAAAATTGTATTGACTAGTACTACTAACAATTAGCCTAGGATGTTGCATAAAGAATAATAAAAACATACACTGAATTTTAACACTCCCCCTCAAGCTAAAGCTTACTATGCTTTAAGCTATAAAGCTTACTATGCTTTAAGCTTGTTACATCAAAACATTTTATCAAAAAGAAATTGAAAAAGTTTGACAATTGTTGAACAAGTTGGGAAGAGAAGGCACCATTAATGATTCATGTGTGGGAATAGTCACCACCGAATTGATTGTCGGTGAAAATAAAATGCACCACTAATATGATTCATATGTGGGAATAGAGTCACCACCGGATTGATCGTCGGTGGAAATAAAAGGCACCACTAATATGATTCATATTTAGGAATAGAGTCACTACCGGATTGATTGTCGGTGGAATAAAAGGTACCACTAATATGATTCTTAGGTGGGAGAAGAGTCGCCACCGGATTGATCGTCGATGGAAATAAAAGACACCACTAATATGATTCATATGTGGGAAAGGAGTCGCCACCGGATTGACTGTAGGTGGGAATAAAAGGTCGTAATAGAAAGTGGACGACGCTGGAAAATGGTGGCCGGAGAGAGCTGCACCTGCGGGTTTGGTGGCGGCGCATGGGGCCATGCACAGAGAAGGTGGAGGCGTGTGATTGCTGTTGGCGAAGGGAAAAGTGCTGTCGTGCTCGCCGGAGGATTGTACGGCGGTTTGTGGTGGTTTTAGGCAGTGGGTTGCACTGGAAAAGGGGAAACTGGTGTTGGCATAGCTGTAACAGTGTAAAAAAGGAGAGGATTGTGGAAAAACTATGAAAAAAGGTGGTTATGGTGCTGCCGGCAGCGGTAGTGAAGCACAGAGACAGGTCACAGAATCAGAACCTGCTCTGATACCATGTAAAATATGAGAAATTTTTGTGTGTCTAATGAGACCACGCCTCTTCGATTTATAATGATGCAATAATTACATCAATGTCTAAGAAATTATATAGACTAGGACTACTAACAATTAGCCTAGGATGTTGCATAATCAAGGAATAATAAAAACATATACTGAATATTAACAAAAACATTTGAATAATTAATGAAGAGTGATAATTCAACTAAAATGAAGGGCACTCCGAGATAATTAATTTATGTCATTTTAAAGTAACTAAACGCCGACCCCGATATCCCAGCCATCAAAGCATCTAGTGTATATTACATCTTATTACATTTCATTTGATATAAAATCATGATTTGAAGTTCCCATTAGCAACCATCTTTTGGATAAATATCAGATTTGAATGAAAATTAAAAGTTCCAAGTAGCAACGCATGGTTCAAGAGAATGCAAAGACGCAGGGAAAACTTGCTAAAAACTTGCAACTAAAGTAATTTAGTGCAATTATGAAAGGGAATAATCAATCCATTGTTTTCCTGATTGTATTATCATCCTTCATATGAAGCATCTTAAAAAATTTATATCATCTTACAACACAATCTGGAGAAGGAAACAAGGTGTAATTATGAAATGAGGAAAAACTGATATGCAAAACAATTACGTAACAGCTACATCATGCTAAAATTGTGTATTTACCAAATAAAAAATAAGTGTATATAACTAAGTGTATGAAACACATCAATAAATTTTATTTCAAGGCACCTATTGTCCTAGGATAGCAGTATCAAGCTACCAAATAATCGTATGTCAAACAAATATCAAGAATTCCAGACGAGTTAGTTTCCTAGTACTGTTAAAGGTGAAAGTAGTTGCAATTGATTCTCCGAGGGGCCAATAATGACGTTAACTTCAAGTTCTCTCAGAATGAGTTTAGAAGTGCATTTTTCATCAAAACTAGTAACCAACCGTATATCATGCATGCAAATGAACAGCTTGCTAATCCAATAACAGTAAGCATTGGAGAGCAAATATAAACTATAACTGTTAACTAATAAAAGCATGACTAACCACTGCCATGAGCAGACACCCTGATAGTAATACCGGCAAACCCAACAAAGGCCTTCTACATATTTCAAGACCTACCAGGAAAAATGTACAATCAGCTATCTTTTAGTGTGATATACATGTAAATAATAAATTAAGGGAGTTAAGTTTCATCAAGAATGTAAAAAATATACAATCCAACAAATATCCATTAATGCATAAAATAATTTTTCAGCCAGTGCAGCAGTGCTCAGACCTTATTTACTCATGAGCATAACCTACCAAGAAACCTCTGTAGTCAGTTGCGGCCGTCGTAGCCGCAATCGCACCGGAGCGTCGCAGTGGCCCTGCGCTACGCAATACGGCGTCGCGTCACGTATTAGGGTTGCGGCCGTCGCAGCCTTGATAGCAGCGGAACAGCAGAGAAGATGAAGTGCGATCTTCTAAAAGCGCAACAGTAATTGCAATACAGATTGTCTAAAGTACCCTTCTTTTTTAATCCGTTTAGGGTTTTTTTAATACATTTTTTGTCTTTTTGCAGTAAATATTTTTTTATAAAAAATTTATTATATAAAAGGCTGACCTCTTTTCTTGAGCACATGCTCTGTTTTCATGAGAACAGATATTTTTTTTTAAGGAAGAAGAGAACAAAGATGACGAAAACAAAAGAATTACAAACTGAAACGGTGGTCTTCTTCAGTTCCATTCTCCACCGACCACCTCTCTTCTCCACCGTGCTCTTCTTTCTTCTTCAGTTCCTTTCTTCTCTGCACCATTCTTCATCCACGTACCCTAATTTTCAGCTTCATTCCCGTACTGTTTTTCCGTTTCTGTTTCAGCCATTCCCTTTTCCCTCTGTTATGGTATAAATTGGTTCTAATGTTACCTTAGACTTCGACGTAGCGGCCATACCGCTATACCACTAAAGCGTTTTGAGGGTCGGCCGCTACGCTATCTGCTACTGACTACATAGCAAGAAACTAAACAAGCATATTCCCTCTCCTTGTGGAGAAAATTTTGAGCAATCCCTAGTACCTACTACTCTTAATAATGCCCAAAGTTTGACATTTTTTTAACATAAATTAAAAAAGCTAGCACCATACACGCCAAGTGTTCCAATTTGAACTGAAGGACTACATACTCCTTTAGCACTGAATTATTTTTTCTTCCTTGTGAAACACAGGCTGATAGAAAAATCAAAATTTAAAACACGCTAACAGCATGGGTACGATATTTCGGAAAAGTAAATGGAATAATTTACATGCTTGTCTAAAACATGTTTCAGAAAATTGAAAATATTATCACTGAAGATTCGGGACTTCAATAAATTTGTCAATGAGATTGTAGTATAAATAATTATTTCCATTTTACATCATGAATGTTTTAAGGAAAGTCAGAGTGTGAGTGTGGGTTAAAGAACAGTAAACAATTCCAAGAATACTGACAGAACTTACTGTATCTTTTTTAATTCTGTCAATCTCCTCTGGATCAGATGCACCAAACTTTTCAGCATAATACCTTTCCGTGTATCCAGGCTCTCCTAACTTAACCTGAGACGATAAACACCTCGCAGTTTATTAAAAAAAATCTCATGACTTATAGATTTCTTAACCATTGGAATTCATGCGATCTAACATTAGCCATGCTTCACTGCTTAGTGTGTTCAATTTTTATATGAACTACACCCTAAAAAAAGCAAATCTATCTAATCAAGGATCCTTAATATACTTCTAGCTGATAAAAAGGAAAATTCAATTTCAAAAAAGCAAACTTCAGCAGGAATGAAAGAGTTACCATCATGTTGTTCTAAAAGAGCCACCCAAAAAGACAAACTCTAATTAGTAGAAGTAACAGAGTGACAATTATTTTAGAGGAGCTACAAACATGGCATACATTTTGTATCATGCATCTAAACAGTTAATTTAGAGAATAGTTAAAATAAAAGCAATGAGGCAAACTATGAATAAATTCAACCTTAGTGACCTTACATTCCAATGTTGCCAAAATTGTATATTTTAGGGGATTGGACAGGGAAGGTAGCAAGTAGAAACATAAAAACGTATAATTCTATAAGTCAAAGTGTGAATTACGCAATCACAGTTCTAGGCGAAAACAATGTTATTAGTACACAGCACAACTCCCAAACAAGCTACATTGCTACCCTTGGTGTATGTTGGGAAGCGAATAGAATAGCTTGGTCTGAGTCTAAAATTAATTGTGGCAGAGTTCCCAAACATGCGTTCAAAAATTCAGTAAAAAAGAAGTCAAGAATTCAGTAAAAAAAAAAGACAAGCCAACTGGTAAAAGTCAGACAATAAATATTATCACTGAACCTTATCTACAGCTGAGGCCCGTGGCTCTTCAGGCATTTCTCCTCTTGCCCTAGCTTTCATCCCTTCATTAAATTCTTGAGCCTAAAACACAGCCAAATCACAAGTATCATACATTTGCAAGTAAACTTAAAACCATTTTAAAGATATATAAGGTTTGTGCATATCATTTCATGAAATTGACAAGATAGCCTTGATGCCAGGATAATAAAACAGCAAACTAGAATTTTATTGGATTAAGGACTTCATTTGTTCTTAGCATACTCCATCCAGACAAAAATTTGACTAACAACCGAGCTGTACTACAGTCATTTCCTCCATTCATCATACATTTGATGGATAAAGTATGATAAAACCAGCTCAAGTCCATGCTACAGCTAGAGTTCACACCTTTTTTACAACTATTTAATCTGTCAAGCAGCCAAAGCCTATTTAACTCATCCTTATATACTCATTGCAACTTTAAATGTTTTGAAGCAGTATAATTAAGGAAGGCTTCAATTCTTCTTACAAAGTAAATTTCAAATCAACTTAAATAGGTGGCAATAATCAAGACCGAGGAAAAATTATGTTCAACAATTATAATTGGCCAAAATATACAGAATCAAAATGTAGTAGAACAAATTGAAGATTTTCCCAGACCAAAATTGACAGAAGAACTTTGTTACAAGGCATCAAGCATGCTATCCCAACTCTAAATACAGAACTGAAAATATCACAACTCTCACAGCTAACAAGTTTGATTGGTGCAAAACTTCCGAGGGTTCAGAAGTTTAAGGATTCATAATAATTAACCCTTCCAACCAGCAAGACAGTCAGTCAATACACAGAAAGTCAGAAATCACAGTACCTGCTGAATCCGAACTCGTTTCTGAAATATTTGATCTTCATGAACAGCAACACACTGAATAAAATTCTCCACTCTCTCTAAGAAAACCTGGGAGGTTTATTGATATTCACATTGCAATGCTCATTGAAAAAAAGTAGAAACTCCACATGAATGACTTGAAGACACAATTCAAAGCACAACAAAAGCAATTGAAGGATTGCTGGAAAATAATCTATTACATTAAAGAACAAATCACTGCCTTACAGTAACAAATGCAAAACGAACACAATTTCAGAGAAAAGGAATTTACCTCACCGGCATCAGTAAGATAACCACCCATGGCAGTGAACTCCTTTCTATAGATATGCATCAATAAATTCACAGCCCCCTGAGAAAGTAAAAAGCTTATCAAAGAGTACATCAACCATCAGGAAGAAAGCAAAATATCAGGGTAAAATGGGCATAACTTAAGTATGTTAAGGTCCCACATCTAAAGAATAAATATCAATACATCAGATGGAATTGGCATTCTTTCTGTTTCAAGCTACAGCTCAGTTTAACATGGCAGTGGCACCTGTCAGATGCTTACCTCACGTATCTCTAATGTTGGCATATGCGGAAGAAAGTCATTGCCAACAAAGAAGCATAGGAATACAAAATCATCTACTATGCGCTCAAAGTCAATCTCAAACGGAGCGTCGGGAATCATCATTTCATATTGCAAATATTCACGTAGCACCCAAATGTGAAGAAACTGTGAATAGAAATGATTAGTAATGAAAAATCAACAGAAAAGAAAAGTAAAGATTCAAATTGACATTCAAGATTCCAATCCTCTAACCTGATATTTCTTCTTGTGAATTGGGGTATCATCAACAGGATTCCAGTCCTCAGCTTTATCACCTGGCTTACCGCGACACTCAGCTGCAAGATGACCAACTTGGCCACACATATAACATTTCTCCTGTTGTCCAGGAAAAGTAATTACCTGTTCATTGAGATAATTAATCACCAAGGCAATCCATTAAGGCCAATTGAGTTAAAATCTGCACGAAAATTCGTAGACTAGAAACTAACCTCCCTCAATATTGAAAAATGAATCTCATGTGTAGCTAAGGACAACATTATCAAATCAGCATCCTGATTTATAGATCACATCACTCAAAGTCAAAATCAATGAATGGATAAATATAACAAGATCAGATAAGGCGAGATTTCCGAAATTGGACAAAAACTCACCAATCCATACAAACAATGCCGAGTATTTGGATTGAAACCAGGAAGGTTACGTTGTAATCGAATATATTCCATTATTTTATGTTCTCCCTCGCCAGGAACATTTGAATCAGAAAGCATGACCTTAATATAATCACCACAAGCAGGCCCATTAATAAATAAATAAACAAATACGCAGAGACAAACTATCTGAAAATGGATGTGTGTAATATGGGAAAATAATATATCAGGATTATCCTGCAAGGAAGGAATACCCAATCTTGCTGGGATCAAAGGGGCAAATAATAAATAGGATAAGGTCAAGTGCACCTTTGTATTCCGCCAGCCAGGATTGTAATTCAATCTAGTTTGTATGTAATACTGAAGTGCCACCGACAGCACTGCCATAAACGGAGTGCCAGGAGTAATGACATTTGAGTCATGAGTCTCAGGTTTCTCTTTAGAAGTCAAAAGTTCTATCTGATCGGCAAATTCTTTCCTAAGCCTTTCCTCTTCAGCTTCCTACAACACCACACCACATAGTAACTCAAAACTTTGTCACAGAAATAGTAAGAGACCATTGTAAACAAAGGCACATTCATTTCCTTACAGCCTCAGCTGCATCTTTTGCAGCTCGAAAACGCCGAGATCGTTGCTGGTTCATTTTTGCTCTTGGTGCAACACCATCTGAAAGGGCAAGAAAAACAAATATAGAAAAAAAATTATTGAAACGAGAAAGCAGTTCAAAGTTAAATAAGACGTACAATCTTCACATTACAGAAGACAGACAGAAGGATTGCAGTCTTCGAAAAATTGGATACAAGTGTTAATTTTCCATATTGGCTTTTCTGTTTTTACAAACACTTTTATCTGAGTATTCACTTGAAAATATCTGCAGTAACTTTGAATGGTCAAACCACTTAGGGATGTATGTGCTAAGTTACAAATAATTAAAAAGAAATTGAAGGTTTAATGGAAAGCAAGTAGTTGAATGTTTATAAACTTCTTTATTGACTCCTTCATTGTCATTTCAAGGTTTTTGACATTAAGGTATCAAATATCTTGGATTTATAACTTAAAGGAGCTGACAAGGAAGACCCGATAACAGAAGTAAACTTGACATGTCTGAGTAATGTTATTGCATTAGAGAAATACAAAAAAACAATAAAATGCAACATACCGATTGCAAGATAAAGAAGCTTCCTTGGGCGAACCAATGAAAAGAGATGGTCAATGTAATCAAAGATGGATCTAAATACATCATCATAGGTAGCAGGTGCTGGCTGCATTTGAAAAATTTAATCAGCGAGCAGTTTGCATAATTGAAATCTAAGTTTACATAAATTACATCGTATCGGACACAAAATCAATAAACTTATTATCCCAAATTTCCCTAGTGTAGTCGTCTGCTTTATAGTTCATGAGATTCCACTCTACTCACGCGATCATTGAAGGCATCAAATCATATCTTCAATAAACACTAGGTAAACAAAAAGTTAACAGAGCATCTTATTATATGTTTGGAACTGCGGTGCACATCTCTCGTTCTCACATCCTGAAGCTTTCTTACCGTGAAAATAGTGAAGCTACATTATGTAGCTTTTAAGTTGGACCCGTTCATTATTTACCCACTGTAAAAGCAAACAACCACTAAAAACAGCAACAAGTTTTGAACAATCAATTCGGGGGCACATTCCTATGTTTGGTTCCACATTTGTATCTTCCAAAATCGAAGTTTGGGTTAGTCGAGCGTGATTTGACCTTTGTTTGGTTTCCAGCTTTCGAATTGATTCTAGACCTAAAATCAATTATCTCTAAAAGCTGATATTTCTATTGCCTGTTTGGAACCACGTCCAAAAGGCTCCCCAACGCACATTCACATAGAAACTTGAAAATATAGCTTCAAAATATTCACGGTGCATTGAGACGCTGAAATTTTGCGCCGAACAGAAATCCAAACAACCTTCTAGCTTATGCGGTCAGAATCAATTTTCAAATTTATTGACATGCATAATATACAGACAAAAGCAATTATGATTCAAACTATCCAAACATAAATAAATAAAAATCAATTTTTTTTCGTGAATGTACCAGAGTATAAACCACTATACATTCAAGTCACTTTCGACCAAAATCAATATTATAAAATCAATTAAGTCAAAATTAAATTCTGTCACAGGAGAACCAAACACAACCAAAACAACATAAATTTAAGCATGGAGCATTAGTTCACTATACATGACGACCTTGACAAGTAAATCTAATAATGAAAACTCATACCAAGACCTTAAATGGGAAATTTGAAAATAAATTTCAGAACTTAACTACTACAAATTCGTTGTTCTCTTAAGCTATAGATATTGCCTTTCTTAAACCAAAACAAACAACATAATAATTGAATGAAAGTAAAGTGAGGAGAAGAAGGTAGGGTAGGTACCTTGCCGTCAGGGTGAAAACAAGGGTGAATTATGCCGTTCATGTCCAAGTACAAGTTGTCAAACTCTATGCCGTTGGGATTAGGTTTAGAAACATCGACGGGAAACGGAACACCGCCTGCGGCAACGGTTGGTGATTCCTCCACGACATCGACAATAGATCGAGGGTACCGATCCGCGAGCCACCTGTAAAACGCTGGCACTCCCATTTTTCCGGCTCGGTTCGGTCCGGTTCAGAAACGACCGGAAAGACGGAGAGAGAGAAATAAAATGAAGGAAGAGATGAAGATCTCAGAATGTACGGGCGGATGCGGTGGCCGATTAATACTTTAATGATGACGACGATACTAAAATGCCCTCCTTAAAGTTATCCCCTACCAAACTTCTACTTGGATTTTTCTTTTCAATAAGCTTGGATTTTCATTTTTCTATATATTTATTGATTTATGATTTTTTTTTAGGTATCCTCTAATTCTTCAAATATTTAGAATATACATTTAATAAAGATATAATTTATATATACGGTTAATAGATCTAAATTATCATATCTTGACGTTTAAAAAATTTATTTTATTTTAAAAATATTTAATTTTAATTATAATTATAATTTTTTCTAAAACTATATATTTATTGTTGTAATTTATTGATGATATAATTTTTTTGTAGTGAAAGTATATGAAAATTAATCTTAAATAATATTTTTATAATTTATTAAAAAAATGTTTTCTTTTAAATATGAAATTTTCATAGACATAAGTATATTTATTGATTTATTTTAAGCGGTGAGATTTTCATCTTAATATTTTACTAGTATAATGTTGGCAACTATTAGCAATTTCTTTCGGGCAACTTGTTTATTAAATATTTCAAAAAAAAAAAACAATAAAATACAAAGTCACTACTAAAAAGGGGACTTTAGTGGTAAACTTATGTATTAACAACCTCAATAGTTTGACATTAGATCTACATACTGTGAGTTACTTCTCTATTAATGTAATTAGGGTTATTTTTTTTGCTTGTGTCGATAGATCAATAGTATAGGATCCAAAAAAGTTTTATTTTTTCAAAAGAACTACAGATTCCATAAAATATTAAGAGAGAAATAATTACTCGGCACTATAGCGCCCAAACGAAAAAAAAATACTCAGAATCTATAAATAGAATAAATTTTAAGAAAAAGATAGACTTATATTTTTGATATTATTTATAAGTTTTTTTGCTTTTACTTAATGTTATTTAGAATTTCAATAAAAAATAATTTTTTTATTTTAGTTTTTATTTTTGTTAAAGACTCAATTTTTAAAATTAGAATATACTTTCAAAATGTTTTAGACGGCATTAAATGTAATGAAAGAGAAACAAATATAATTTTTTTTTTAAGT
>JBBPBQ010020321.1:63007806-63032492 GCA_037974755.1 Cicer yamashitae | reverse complement strand
TACATCATTCTCTTACTATAAATTTTTAATATAAAAAAAAAATAAAAATAAAAAACTCGTAATATTTAAATGTACACGTAAAAGAGACACATTTTTCTAATAATAAAAATAAATTGATTTTCTTTTTTTGTTAATGTTGTTAAAAAATATTTCTTTTATGTGCATACCTAGAAGTCATGCATTTGATCTTATAACTATATAAGACTAGCTCTTGGTAAACATTAGTATTTACTAGATATAAATTTTTCATTCATATTATATCAATTAATTTTTAAAGTCTTATTATTGTTTAGATATATAATTAGTTTACAAAAATTTAGAGATATAATTAATTAGTTGACAATTTGTTATTAGTTACTTGTTCATTTTTTTAATGGCAAGTGTTAATAAATTAGTGATTATGTTAGTTTTTCTAGTTTTGAATTCGAAACTTTTTTTTTATATTTCATTTGACGTCCTTTAACTCATTAATTGAACTATCTACGCGTAACTAGTTGCTCACTCAATCTCTATATAAATGATATAATTAATTTTTAATGTACATTTTCGTTATCACTACGGTTTATTTTACTTTACTACACCTTCCTCTTAGACATGGCTTTCATCTTAGTAGTAATATCTATAAAATTACCCATCCACCAACTCAACAACACTAGACACTATAGAGTGTATTCGAAAAATCTCAAACTTCACATGGAAAATACATAAAATCTTGATTTTTTTGTATAAAGAGAGACATATTCACTTTACAAATTTAACTTTTGTCACAACTCACTATTTATAAAAATAAAATAAAAAATCAATTCTTATATCTTTTCAAAATAAAACTTTAGTTTTTCTCAATATTTTTCTACATTTTCTCTTATTCATGGTTTCCATCCACAATAATAATAATAATAATAATAATAATAATAATAATAATAATAATAATAATAATAATAATAATAATAATAATAATAATAATAATAATAATACATTGAGAACAAATACATAAAATAAAAATATATTGAAACAAGAGTGCAAATTTAATTTGAATTTTTCGCAACAAAACATTTGATGTGGTTTAGTACAGTTGACATAATACATTAAATACCTTTTAAAAAATACACCAAAATGAAGTTTTTTTCTATTGAAATATGTTGTAATTTGAACGAGACTTTTGTTGTTCTAAGGTTATTATTAAGGAGGCTATAGACCTTATTTTGTCTGGTCAAAACTTTAGAGTATGTTTATTAAGAGAAAATCAAATAAAGTTGTTGGTAAATTTTCTAAGAAAATTTTATTAATAGATAATCACATTTTTTTTACCGGCGTCTTCCATATACTATCTTCCATATACTATCGATTATTTAATGAATAAAATATTTTGAACATTTATTTTTCTTTAAAAAAATTATCATCAAGCACATCTCTATAGTTTTGACTATTGAGAAGTGAGATAATTAATTTGTGACCTTCAAATCAAAATATTTAGTAAAAATTAAACTCAAGTTATATTGTTGGAGATCAAAGTGCATATCTAATTAAGGGGTTGTAATTAATTTGACTTCTTGCCTAATTGCCCCCTTTCGTGATGATGAGAAATAGTACGTTGCCTATTGTTTTCTTACTTGCGTCGTAGCTAAAAAGATCAGGTTGATTTTGTGGATTACACGATGTGCATCTTGTTGGGGAATTGGTTTTGATTATTTATCCCTCCTTACTCAAAAGATTTGTGCGAAGTTCAACAACATGGATCCCTTGATCATGTGAAATATTTGGTGCTTGATATATAAATTTGTGTTTGAAGATAAATTTATAGTTTCATAGTTTCCGGTGTCATTGGGCAACTATCCTTGCACATCATAACGTGGTGAGAGCGTTTGGTGTTTTCTTGCCTCGAAGCTAAGAAAATAGGGTTGGTTTTGTAGGTTACACGATGTGCGTCTTGTGGAGGGATTGGTTTTGATTATTTATCTCTCCTTAATCATAAGATTTGTGCAAAATTTGGTAATATGGGTCCCTTGATCACATGACATATCCTGTGCTTTAAATATACATTTTTGTTTGAAGATGAATTTCTAATTTTCAGTGTCATTGGGCAACTATCCTTGCACATCATAACATGGTTTAGAGAATGTTTGGTGTTTTGGGTAACTACGATATTCCAAGGCAATCTGTATGGTCTCTTGGCAACGATAGAGTGGGTGATGAAGTTATCCTCAATGTTGATGGGAAGACTATCCCTAATTCATGCATGATGAGGTTTGTTTGTTGGGTTATGAGGTCAGATGAAAGTTTCATTCTTGGGTTTTATGGTAATGTTAATTGGTCAAACATTCTGCATGCTGAAATTTAGTCTATTTTAGTGAGTTTAAAGCATTGTTGGCAGACAAATTTAAAGAAGTTGGTGTGCTACTCAGACTCTAATACACGTAATTTAGTTGGTGCATGACATGACAGTATGACACTTTATCATTACTCCAACTTGACAAAATTTATTAAGAGTCACATAGCTCTCAAATAAAAAGATATTTCTTTGTCAGACGCTCCAAAATGAGCGGTACTGAGCACTATTATTCTCGACATTATTGGTAAATGCTTTAGGCTTATCTTTTCCTAAGAATTACTCTTCTAATTGTTTTCTTTTTTAATTTTCTCATATAAAAAAAAATGCATATCTAATTTACCCAACATTATGATACAATTGATTTTTTGAAAAACAAAATTTGATACAAATTTTATTTACTTACTTATTTATGAACTAAGCAATGACAAAATCATCATAAAAATCTCATATTTCATATATGTTTTTTTTTTAAAAAATCATCTCATAAAATAAAAAAAATCAGAAAGTTACTTTATCAACTCTTGACAAAAAATTCTGAACTCGTTAACCTTCGTAGCGTAAACATATTTAAACAAAGTTTCGTACTTTTTTCTCTTCGTGTTCCTCTTTTCTTCTTCTCTACTCTACCACTGCATCCAAACTGATACTCATTGCGATGGACTCTGTATCTGAATCACAGAGAACTCTGTATGTATTATCTCTCTTCCTCCATCTTCCTTCATTTATGCTCTTCCGATTTGAGTTTAGGGTTTCTACGGCGAGTAATTTGATTTTAGTCTTAAACGTTTACATCGTTGCTCGTTTTCTGTGCCCTAATTTTTGATTTCACATTCTCAGGTACCCATACGTAACTGGATCCTCCGTTGTTGCTATCAAATACAAAGATGGGATTCTTATGGCTGCTGATATGGGAGGTCCGATGCTAAATCTCATTAATTCATATTAACACAATCATTTTCATTACCTTTTTGAATTGCAATTTGTTTTTTTTCTTTATTATTTCAGTTGAAAATATGTATGTACCTTTTTATTGTTCACTCTTTTTACTTTGTTTCTGTTAGTTTGTGGTCAGATTTTGCTTCTTTCAATTTCAAACTTATTATTTAATTGGGATTTTATCTTCATGCCAAAGTGCTATAAATCAAATTCGCATCAAAATTTGTTTTTGAGTGATTTATTTTATTCTTTTAAGAAAAAATATTATGGACAGATAAATTTTGTTTCCTTACAAAGGCCAGTTTTAGTGTTTTTCTTCTGATTTGTAAATGTGTCATCTGTGCAAATTTCATTGTAGTGTGTAAGTATTTGCCTTGTTCTTGATGTAATATCAGTGATGATTGATGGATAGAATGAATTAATGATAGGTTCATATGGATCTACACTGCGGTACAAGAGTGTCGAGCGTTTGAAGCCTATTGGAAAGCACTCCCTTCTCGGTGCTAGTGGGGAAATAAGCGACTTTCAGGAGATTATGCGCTACCTTGATGAACTTATGTGAGTAAATTTTCAAAATAAAATAATAAATGTCACTAAATATGCCTGCTTATTTCAAACAAGTGAAGCTCAGAAGGGCGTGATTAGTTAAATGGTCTGCATCAACTTCATTTGACTAGTTTGGCTGATTTATCTGCATTTCAACTCTGTAAAAGACTCCATCTTTGTATTTTACCCTTGACTTTAATATTACAATTTCAACATTCCTGTATAACTGTTGCTTTTGACTGTTGCAGCCTTTATGACAACATGTGGGATGATGGGAACTCTTTGGGGCCTAAAGAGGTGCACAACTATTTAACTCGTGTGATGTATAATAGGCGCAACAAGTTCAATCCATTGTGGAACTCACTTGTTCTTGGTGGTGTTAAAAAGGGGCAGAAGTACCTTGGCGTGGTATGCCTTACTCTGTCTTGTCAATTGTCATTCACTCTAACAGTTGAGCGCGTGGTTTTTATTTGTTGTATTTGTGCATCGTATCCAGGTTAACATGATTGGTATTAATTATGAAGACAACCATGTAGCAACTGGGCTTGGAAATCATCTTGCTAGGCCAATTCTACGTGATGAGTGGAACGAAAACTTGACATTTGAAGAAGGGGTCAGATTACTTGAAAAATGCATGCGTGTGCTTTTGTACCGTGATAGGTCTGCTGTCAACAAGATTCAGGTTTTGTCCCGCCTCCTTGTCTTGCTTCTCTGCTCTATTCTGCTCTCTTCCTCCCCCTTCCCCCTTAACAACTTATCAAAATACACGGATTTAACATCAAAGTAGGTTAACACACAATTATAGTGAAATTGTATCTGTTCCACATTTTTATAGCTGCTAATGCTTCACCTTTGCTCATCTAGCATGCCCATAAGCCAAGGGCCAGCTGCTGCACTTAGGAGAATATTCTCAAATCTCAAGGTTCCATATACACGTTTTTAAGACCATGCTCAAATATTAATTATTTTGGATCATGAATGGAATTTGTCAGGGAGCTATTTGAAATCGAATGTTGTTTTTTATCTGTAGTTCTCTTATTTTTTTCTGCATTCGCGTCATTGTTTAGAAAGCCACATAATTTTTTGGTTAGAAGTTTTAACAATCACATTTAATACCTTGAGAAGTATGTGGTTCAGTGAAAGCATTTGTATGGAACTTCAGTCGATAGGCATTTTTGCTGCTATGTGCTACTACTAACTCACATAACTACGTCTCTAATATCTAGCTGAAAGGATAGACAAGCTAATAGATTTCTAGACTGCAGATATGTGTACTGAAATTACAAGAAATAATTTGTTAATCTAGAATAATGAGGATGTTCTTACCTTCCTTTCATTGTTAGAGTAATTAATTTTGGCTGGCTCAGATTAACATAGCTTAGCATGTTGGCATAGAATCTGAGAAATGAAGGATTTACCTGTGTAACTAGTAAGTAGTAGTGGGATACTAAATTAGATGTATTACAGTATTTAATGTTGGACGTCAATACACTTGAATAATATTACTTTTTTTGGGTGCTTATGACTCTGTTTAGTGACCTCAAAATCTGGTGCTTTGCTAGTTATTTTGGAAGGTAATAGCACCTACAAGATGGTTGCTTGCTTGTGAATTACCACTACCAGATAGTTCTTTGTCTGCTGATTATGTTTAGGATTTGTTAGGTGCCTCATCTTGGTCATAACATACGCGTAAAAGTTTCAATTTCTCTTACTCTGCCCATTCTGTATAGTGTTGTAGGTCATCATGACAGTCAGTTGTTGTGCTTATACATTCCGATTCTGACTGTCATATTGTTAGGGTTTTTGTTTGTTTATATGAGATATATTATATGTGGAGAAGTCTCTTCTAAACTTTTATTAATCGCTCTATATATAGAGCTAAATTGTAAAACAAAAGCATAGCCTAAATCATATCCTTAAAATAACGAACAAAATTTAATCAGAATCTCAAACATAAATTATATCTTATCTTAAATATATTTAAATATAAAGCTAAATTTATAATCTTGTATGGCATTGTAATATAATATGCAGCTAAACTGAATGGGTTATCTATGGCATTGTAATATTGAATTTGCAGATATCTAAAATTACTGAAGAAGGTGCTACTGTTTTCCCACCATTCTCTTTGAAAACATACTGGGAGTTCTCCGCTTTCAAGAATCCAACAGTTGGCGCTGAAGGTTCATGGTAGCTTGCTCGTTGTGAAATGAAATGAAACAGATCTTTAAATGGAACCCAACAGAACTCTTCAGTGTTGAATGAATATGAAATGAGTCAGACTTTTGAAGTTAAACGAGACTTTATTTGGTGTTTATAATTTTCTTAAATTCTTAATGGTTGTTTTTGACTTGATCTCTTTATAAACACAATTTCTATTTCAGTTTTCAGAATTTCTCAGTGACATATGTGTCATACATCGTGGCCATTTTCCCTTTCTCTTTCATGTTTGAAATGTGAGCTTTGGTTACTATTATTAGCCAGGTGCGGAGCCAGAATTTTGGCTTCGTCATCACGACAAACACTTAAAATTAAATCAGGACTAAGTATAGTTAAAATAAAAATGCTAGACAGTAAGAGAAGGTTCTTGATTTGGGTTGAACCCATCCGATCCATTTCAAGTTAAAATACAACACATTCAAAAATAAGGGTATAACAGAATAGCAAATGGGACCTGAGGTGAACGACCATCAGAACTCACTTGGACCTTCTTCAAGGCCATGCCATGGCAATCAATTCACAATCTTAGTCATACGATAGTAACAAATACCGTCCATCATTAAAGACATGTGTAACAATATAACTTAAAGGATAAAGGATCAAATTTTGAAGAAGAAAAACGTAAAAGAAAAACGTAAGCAAAAATTAGACTAATTAAACTTAAAGAACGACATATGTACTTTTGTCTAAAAAATAACCTAAGGCACATACCAAAGAAAAATTAAAAAAATTGTTTTGCAGCTTTTGTTGTATCCAAATTCGAACATGTATAACGAATATGTCACAAAATTTTGAGGCCTAAAACCCCAACTTAGACTACTTGGCCCGTGGCCTGGCCCTAAATACTTGCATGAACTCACATTATTTTGACATGACAAATTATTGATTAGAGATGGGGCAGAGACAAGTTCAAATTTTCGTTGTTATACAAAATTGAAGTTGGAGATGGACGTTGAACCCGTTATGTCCCTAAATCCGCTCTAAAATAAATTATTCACTTATTTTGTATAATAAATATTTTTTTCGTTTATTTCATATATTTAAATTTTAATCTCTTTTTGATAAAAAAAAGTATTGATATTGTTAAAGTTTAATAATTGTGATTTTACTATAGGGAGTAGAGAATTTTTGATACAAAATAAAAATTAGAGAGATGTGGGAATGGAAGATCCAACCCAATTGATTGGGTAACTACAAAAATTAGAACACGAAATAGTAATTATTTCTCCTTAGTCTTTACTGTTTTTATATGTAAAAAATAGCTAATACGAAAATAATAAAACCAAGTTGATATATGTATAGAGTTTTTGTAGTCAGAAATATTTTTGTTTTAACTCTATAAACTCTTAGTCAATTATGCTACGTGATAACTTATTAACTTTTAAGTATGTCATATACTTAAAGAAAACAATATTTTTATTTCGGAACATTATTCTTTACGGAAAATAAATAATTTTTTTAGAGGCTTAAACTGAGTGTTTGAGCCGCTTATACCAAATTAAACTTGAATTGCAATTAAATAACAAGTTGAGTTTATTATAACATACAAATATCTTTACTCCATATTAGATTTAAAATGACGGGTTACTCGTACTGGCTTTTATATTGGCCTTTACTTTAAACTATACTATGTGCAATGTAAGTGGTGTGAAACAATTCATGAATGCTTGGGTAGAAATGACTCGATGATTACAACAACTTTCCATTCAACCTTTGTGGCATAGAGAGCTTTTAATGGCAAGAGACTCATCACGCATTACATGTAATCATCGCGAATACAAACAAGTACTTTCAAATACCATAAAAAAAGAAGATACTAAATACATCAATGCAAATTATTTTGTTTGGATAATAACTTTGGATAATTTCAAAATGAAGGAATTTCATAAGGTATTTTGTCAAAACTAAATTTAGAGAATTTCAAATATCACATAAAACTTAAGAATTTTCAAATTTAATCTTTCTTATTACATATTTCAATGATTATTGGTAGAGTTACTTTGGACCTTGATTATTTTGCTTCGGTTGTTTAGTTTTTCAATGGGTTTGGTGCGATCCCCCATTTGTTATTTTGTTATGATGCACAATTTTTTCTTTCATTTTGATTTTATCCATCGAGTTTTTCAAATAAGGTTTTTAACGAGACAATTAATTTTACATGTAATTAATTTGGTTGGGTTTTGGTCTAATCTCCAATTTTACATGTAAATTTAAAGAATTTCAAATACCACATAAAACTTAAGAATTTTCAAATTTAATCTTTCTTATTACATATTTCAATGATTATTGGTAGAGTTACTTTGGACCTTGATTATTTTGCTTCGGTTGTTTAGTTTTTCAATGGGTTTGGTGCGATCCCCCATTTGTTATTTTGTTATGATGCACAATTTTTTCTTTCATTTTGATTTTATCCATTGAGTTTTTCAAATAAGGTTTTTAACGAGACAATTAATTTTACATGTAATTAATTTGGTTGGGTTTTGGTCTAATCTCCAATTTTTTTTTTTAATTTTTCCTTTATTAAATGTATTTTTTTTCCATGTGATGCTTTGGCAATGTAATTTTTGTTTAAAAATTACAACATAAGAGATAGCAAAATGAAAACCGAGTGTATAATAAAATATTATACTACAAAAACTTGATATATAGTAACAACAAATAACTGTAGATAAAAGTTTGAAAATGGAAGTTATAGCTCAAAAACTCTATATTGACGACAATTGGTTTGCGGTCAATAATGAATCTATGCTAACAATTTTCGAATACATGCATTATGTTGCAGGTCATTTGATTATTAAGAAACGATGTTCATCTACATCTATAAAGTTGTGTTATGTCAGATTTAACTCGTGTTAGGTTTAGATAAGTGAATTTTGGATGGGGTGGTGCGGTTTATGATGGTGTGGCAAAAGATAGGGTTGAGTCTTTTCTTAGATTAAGCTTTATTGTCTCATACAAGAATGCAAAAGGAGAAGAAGATTTAATATTACTAATTTGCTTGCCGTATGAAAATATGATGAGGTTTTCTAAAGAGTTAGATGAAATGGTAATAACCAAAATCAATTTACAACTAGTGGTCCTAGTTTTGTCATGGCTTCCTTATAGTTTGTAGCTTGTGATGTTTCAATAGATAAGTAAATAATTCAATGTGATTCTATAAAATACAATTGTGGACTTATGTGGAATAATGAAAATGAAAGATATTTGTTATTGTAAGGCTTTTTTTTTTCTTTTTACACCTCGTATGATTGAGTTTGTGTTTACACCCAAAAATAATCATTTGGGTAGTACTGGACCACAAATTTTTGTTTTTGACTAGTGGGCCACAAATATTTTAAACATGCTCAATATTTGAGTTTTCTATCTGCTACTCCAGCTATACTTGTTACCCTTCAAGACACATGAAAATATAATTTTACTTTTTAATCAAATATAAAATCTTGAAATTTTCTTACCTTCCACTTTTTCATTCACTCTTTTGAAAATTTAGTCAAATTCCAGCAATTTCGAACCTTTCAAACTTTCGAAGGAGCCGAAACTTTCGAAATGAGAAATTTTCAGGATTTTCGAACAATCTGAAATTTTCGAAATAGGATAAATCCAGGAATTTCGAAACTTTCGAACAATTTGAAATGTTCGAAGTAGGACAAATCCAAGAATTTTGAAACTTTCGAAATTCTGATTTTTTTTACCATTAGAAAGTTTTAAAAACTGAAATCTTTGAAACTTATAATTTTAAAACATTCTAAGGTTTTGAAATTTTCGAAACCTTCCAAATTTGAAAATTTTCGAAACTTTCCAAATTTTTGAAATGTATCCTTATTTCGAAAATTTGATTTTTAAAAATTTCAAAAACTTACTTATTTCGAAACTTTGTAAATTTCGAAAATATCAGATTTGAAACTTTTAAAACTATCAATTTCGAAACCTACTTTAAATGATTAAAAGAATAAAATATTTTTTATGTGTCTTGAAGGTTGGCAGGTGCAGCAGGGGAAATAAGAGGTAGAAAACTCTCAACATTTTCATCATGAAATATTACATAATAATTTTAAGATAAACGGTTATAGCTTCAAGCCTTTTTTTGTTCAAACATTTCAGACAGCACCAAAACATACATAACATTTAATTTTTTACATGCAAGAGTTAAATAATAGTTGACATTATGATTCAATAGGTGAACATCTGCTTTGCCATAATTTGCATTTACCATTTTTTTAAAATAAATAAATTAATTCAACTACTAACTACTCAATTTTTTCTGTTCTTACCCACCCACAATGACCTCTATCACATTTATCCCAAATATCTTGATTCTATCTTTCAGTAATCCCACATTTTTCATCTGCCGTTCGCATCGTGTCGTCGTCATCACTCTCTTGCAATCAAGGAGACAGTGGAAGCTAGTACAACCAAGCATTGACATATGAAATTAAACATTTTTTTTTAATTATTGAAGATATAGTAAATTACATCGTAATGTTTGAGTTTGATTTTTGGAATAGAATATCTAATTTAATAATAACGGTATTTATTAGTTGAGGTAGAACTTAAGAATAAAATATAATTTTAAATAAATATAAAATGAATTTCAACATGGTGATGCTGGTTCAACCCTCCAAATTTAGTTTTTATTTATTTATTTATTTTTAACAGAAATCTAACTTCCTATTAAATACAATATCAAATTTTAACTTTCCGTGGCATATTTAAAGGCAGAAAAACAAACAGGAAAGACACGTGAAATACCTTCAATTTCACGTTCAAAATAACTATTCACTAGTATTGTTTGCTTTAAAGACAACCAAACCAGTCCCATGTTTGAAAAGTAGCTTGGGGTCATGTCTCGTCTCCTTTAAAGGACCACTTTCTACAAATGAAGCCATCCGAAAACAAAGTTTACAAAAAATAAATAAATAAAAGGTATTATTTCACAATTTTATATTTAAAAATAGGTTTAAATATTTTATTGGAATTTGTAAGTTTGTATTTTTCTCATTTTTGTCTTTGTACGTTTGTTTTTTTAATTTAAACTCTATATAAGGTTAATTTAATTTTAAAATTATCTCGATCGTTAATTGCTATTAAAAAAATTTATATGATAAACGGAAGAGTGACGTGACAGTTTGAGATGACAAGAGATAGATTAAATAATTAAAAAAAATGAAATTTAGTAATTAAATTATTTAAAAAAGAAATGAAAAATATAAACCAAAGAAAAGTTGAAGGTGTTATATTTTAGTTCATCTATTCAAAATTAAAAATAAGTTTAAGAATTAAGGTTCTCTATTTTTTTTTCTTTATCATCGCATCACCATCTTTAAATCACTATCGTCACATCACCATCATCTTTCAATTTTCATTTGCTTCTTCTTCGTTCTAACTATCGTGTCATATCTTCAGCAAGAGTAACAATTGTGCTGACTCCTTAGCTCGTCATAGCCATAACATCCAAGATTTCATTTGGTTGGACTATTTACATTTTCTCATACCTGCTTTTTTTTAAGATAGATTTGGTTTACCAATCTGAAATGCCAATTTAATGGATCTCATATTTCTATAATGGTGTTTTAGTGTGCTCTTATTTTATCAAAAAAAAAAAAATTTAACAAGATATTTAACTCCAAAAAAATAAGTATAATTAATGGGAAGAGATAATTTTTTTTAGATTGAATGGAAAGAGACGAATTAAAAATAGAGGAAGAATTTTCATTTTTTAGTGTTTGTGGAAATAAAATATAATCAAAAGTTATTTTAATTAAGATTCACATTTTAAATGGATATGAAATGAAACAAAATTTTAAATGGATATGAAATGATTCAGACTTTTGAAGTTAAATGAGACTTTATTTGGTATTTATAATTTTCTCAAATTCTTAACTGTTCTTTGAATCGATCTCTTTATCATCATAAATTCTATGAGACATTATATACAGTCATACATCATGGCTATTTTTCCTATCTTTTGAATTGTTGACATTAAAGACCTTCAAGAGACCTAAAATCAAGTCATCTTTACAAAGTTTACATATGAATATGTTGTAGTAATTAAAGGGTGCGCTGGCTTGAAAACTATCTCTTCTATGTTAAATTAAATGTCAGTATTTAATTTGTGCACGGTTCTTAAAATAATATTTGTTGGATTAATTTAATAATTTATTTACTCCAAAATTGATTTTAATGATAACATTACTATATTTACTACAATATTTTGATAAATTATTGTTAGGAAAGTAATTAAGTGGAGTGAAATTTAATAAATAAAAATATATTAATCGGAAAAATAATAAATACTATATATTTAGATTTTTTTTTTTGAAATTTGTGTTTGAGTATTTTAAGTTAATTTGTTCGTATTGTATTTTCATTATTTGATAAATTGAGATCCATGTGGAATTTTAATAAAGTGCATTTCAATTTTTGGTTTGGTTACAGTCCACCGGTGAATTTGCGCACCTCAGGTTAGTGGTTGCGGGGGCAAGGACCCGACTTCCCAACAATCGGAGTTTCACACTTTCACACATTTAGACATTGACAATCATTCAATCAAATATTAAATAATTTTAATTTAAAATTGATATTTTAAAATATAAAATAAAAAATTGTAATTTTTTGAATCGTGTGATCGAGACCTAGTGCAGTCCATCATACACAATTTTAAGACTAGTCCCTACTAAATGACCGGTACAAGATAAGGTGTAGTTTTATTGACATGGTCTTTGTATTTTAAATTTTCCAATTTTTTATTTTTAGTGGCCATGATAGACTCCAATTATACATATGATTTTGAAGCTCTCTATTTATAAATAAACTCAAACACAATGCATAACTCACTCAAAACAAAACACTTATTAACTCTATTTGGTTTTTCTTGATAACATGAGTTCATTACCATTAATATTCACAGTGCGAAGGTGTCAATCAGAGTTGGTACCTCCAATTGTACCAACTCCTCGTGAAATTAAACTGTTATCTAACATAGATGATCAAGAAGGACTTCGTTTCAATATTCCTTTTATATTTATCTATCGTCACGAACCATCAATGATAGAGAAAGACCCTGTTAAGGTTCTTAGACATTCACTCTCACAAACACTTGTGTATTACTATCCATTTGCGGGAAGACTTAGGGAGGGAGATAATCGCAAGTTGATGGTGGATTGCACTGGAGAAGGTGTCATGTTCATAGAAGCTGAAGCTGATGTAACACTTGATCAATTTGGTGACACTCTGCAACCTCCATTTCCTTGTTTCGAACAACTTTTATATGATGTTCCAGACATAGGACAAATTATTGACTGTCCCATTCTACACATACAGGTCTAATTATATAAAGTTTCTCCTACTTGGAATTAATTTTACATGCCTCGTTTTTAACTAAATCACTATTTTTGTCCAAAAGTTATATATGAGATCGATTAGATTCCATCTCACATTAGTACACGATAATTTCAAAGACTAATTAAATATAACGGAGTAAAAATACTAATTGCGGTCAATTTTAAATTTTATTGACCAATTTAAATTTTGTTAATTTTAGAGATTAAATTATTCATGTTTACGATTTTAGACATTGCGTTGTTTTCCAAAATACTAGACATGGAGATAGGCATGGTAACATAATCCAGCCATATCCTAACTTGTACCAATTTTGATAGGAAAAAATCATTTTGATTAAGAATTATGTAAATAAATTTTCTCCTATTCAAAGTTGAGAGTGGGGTGAAATTATAGTTGTCGGGTCAAAAATTTCACAGTTATTAAAGAAAGGAAGCCTCCAAAGCTGAAAACCTCTAAAATTTTGTGGGTTAAGTGGGGCATGTGGTCTACTTTTAAAAAAAGATATTTCGACAAATTTTTTTGATTTTTTTCCCTCAAAATTTTCCGATAGAAATATTTCGATTTTTCTCCGTTAAAAAATGATTTACAATTTTTTTTTTACTTTTTCCTTGATTTTTTTTTGACTTGAGAAAAAAAATCCATTTTTTTTGAGAAAAATAATTTTTTGATTTTTCTCACATTTTTTTGATAAAAGAATAATTTAAAAAAATTTTGATTTTTTTTTAGAAAAAAATGTTTTAGATTTCTTTCTAAGAAAAATAAATTTCGAAAACTTTTCAAAAAAAATGGGCCTAATGAGTCCCTTCACTTAAGCCCACAAAAAATAATGAAATAATGGACTGAGGCTTTAAAAAATTATTTCAATATAGACATAATATTAGATGCTTAATATGAGATTTTTTAATGGAAGCTTTGGATTTTGGGGCTTAATTGACGGCTCTAGTGGAGATGTTGAACTGGTCTCATCCCTAAATCCTCTCTAAAAAATTAAATTATTCATTTATCTTTTTTCATAAATGTATTTTTATTATTTTATTTATTTCATATATTTAAATTTTAATCAGTTTTTCATTAAAAAATGTTGGTATTTTTTGTAGTGCAGTAATTGTGATTTTATCTTATGGAGTAAGGAAATATAATCTCAACAAAGAGAAAAAAAATAAACACTTTTCGTAGTGAGAGATGAGGGAAGGGGAGATCCTACCCATACCAGTTGTCATGTCTTGGGTAGGTACAAAAATTAGAGCATGAAATAGTAATCATTTCCCTTTAGACTATTTTTATATGAAAAAATAGAGAACAAATACAAAAATATAATTAAAAAAATTATAATTAGAAATAGTGTGAATATTTTTTCTTAAAAGTTTATTGCTTTAACTTGAGGAACAATGGTTCAAATTCAGTGGAGGACTATCATTTGCGGCGCTTTTTCATATCTTTACGAGTCTTCTTTGTATATTTGTTACTTGGGCATGAAAAATTATAAAGATCAAAATAGAGTGCATAGTCAAATATGTTATGTGATAACTTAGTAACTATTATATATCATGTACTTATCCAAAATAATATTTATATTTGAGAGCCTAATCCCTTATAAAAATAAAATTAGAGGTCTAAACTAGCCACTTTTCCCAAATTAAATTTGAATTACAGTTAAATAACCAGTTGAACATTCTACATGTTAACACTTGTATGCAAAATTGAGTTGATTACAACATACATATATATTAACTCGATATTCGATCTAAAATGACAGATTACACGTCTCAAATGTGGTGGTTTCATAGTAGTCCTCAATATGATCCATACAATGTGTGATGCAGCTGGTTTGAATCAATTCATGAATGCTTGGACAGAAATGGCTCGAGGATCACACCAACCTTCCATTCAACCTGTGTGGCGTAGAGAACTCCTAATGGCAAGAGACCCACCACGCATTACATGCAACCATCGCGAATATGAACAAGTACTCTCAAATATCACCAAGGAAAAAGATAATACTACCATGGTTCATAAATCTTTCTTCTTTACACCTTCTCACCTAGATGCAATTCGTCGCTTGGTTCCACTTCACCTTCGTCAATGCACCACATTCGATCTTATCACTGCATGCTATTGGTACTGTCGCACAAAAGCAATGCAGCTAGAGCCAGAGGAAGATGTACGAATGATGTGCATTGTCAATGCACGTCCGAGGTTTAAGAACATTAACCCTTCGTTATTTGATGGATACTATGGTAATTATGTAGCATTTCCGGCTGCGGTTACCACTGCTGGAAAGCTTTGTGGAAACTCGTTTGGTTATGTTGTGGAGTTAATAAGAAAAGCAAAAGTTGAAGTTACAGAGGAATACATGCATTCTGTTGCAGATCTTATGGATATTAAAGAACCATGTTTATTTACAACTGTAAGGTCTTGTTTTGTGTCAGATTTAACTCGTATTAAACTTACAGAAGTGAATTTTGGATGGGGTGAGGCAGTGTATGGTGGTGTGGCAAAAGGTGGAGCTGGGTTATTTACTGGAGTAACCTTTATTGTCCCGTATAAGAATGCAAAAGGAGAAGAAAGTTTAATGTTACCAATATGCTTGCCCTACGAAGATATGAAGAGATTTTCTAATGAGTTAGATGAAATGATCGGTAATAACCAAAATCATCCTACAACTAGTGGTCCTAGTTAGGATTATTCATGTACACTATAAAAATCATTTATCATAACTAGTTTTTATAACCAATTTATATAATTGGATTTGATATTACAAAACCGATTATATCCATAACTAATTTTATAACCAATATTTTTTTAAAAAAAATTCAAAAAATAAAATACAAAAAATCTCGATTATTCTAAAAAAAAAATTGTTTGGAAAAAAAATTTCAAAAAGAAATCGAGATTCTTTTCTATCAAAAATTGTTGGGAAAAATTCCAACTTTTTTTTAGAAATTTTGACCTAAAAAAATATAAATAATTTTTTTCTCCAAAAAAAATTTTAAAAAAGTTTGCTCATGATATATATATATATATATATATATATATATATATATATATATATATATATATATATATATATATATATATATATATATCTTGATAAATTTTTCAAAATTAAATTATTATTTTGCAATCCAAGTTTGAGAAATGATAGTTCCTGGGTAGTAAGTCCCGCTTAGCCGACGAACAGTCACAAGGGCAGTGAATCCTTTGGAAGTTTTCTTAAGCCTTGAGAACAAAATCAATAATTAAATTATGAACAATTTATTTTGTAGATCTTCTTCCTTTTCCAGTTCTACTACCCAAAACTCCAATAGTAAAAAGGATGTAATCAGTAGTGAGGAAATCACTATTGAAGATTTTCAAAAATGCATAAATAACTGACGTATTCCAAAAATCAAAAGAGATCAGGTTTATGAATCTGGTTTTTTCAAAAATTTACTCAAAATTGATTTCATAATCAAAACTGTGGAATGAGATGTTCCCCTAACCAATCCTTTCGAAACTATAAATCTTCTTTCTGAGAAGACTTTGCAAAAACACCGAGATAGTAACTATAACTTCATACACATAGGTCTTGTCCAGGTCGGAATCAAACCTTTAACTAGAGAAGGTCTTAACACTTCAATCCTTAGTGTCTTAAGGGATGCAAGATTCTTAAACTTTCAAGATTCAATAATTAGTACTATTGAATCTAGTCTGTGTCAAGGACCAATCTGGTTTGAATGTTATCCAGGCTTTTCATTATCTTTAAAAGATCCAAACATCTTAAAATCCCTTGTCTTACAAATCAAAACCCACAATTACAAAATGTTATCAGGTTCCATTCCTGTAGCAATCATTTATCGTGTCCATTACAAAGCGATGTTTTCTGCTTTTACAGCAACGAAAAATATCGATAACAAAAAGGGTGAAACCCTATTTTTACAAACTGATTTAACAAAATCGAATACTGTTATTCCAAGAACCATACTTTGGAAAGAAATTGATCTTCCTGAAGAATGGATTCTGGAAGGAGCTGTTCAACAACAGTCTCCTGAACAGTCAAAACCTAACAACAAATTAAAGGAAGTTTTGCAATACAAGGATGGTAAAGTAAAACTAAGTTTTACTAGAACTTCCAGTGCTAGATTTTCTGATGCTGGTTCCTCCAAACTTACGAAACCACGTTATTCGTGTTCGAGCATTCCAAATGCTTCTTTTCAAAACGTTGATTATTCAACAAATATTCCACATCAAATTTATACGACTCCTCAGAGCACAAACGAAGAACATCAAATCTCTCCACCTTCTTCACCTTCTTTTTCTGCAATAATTGAAAACGTTATTAATGAATTAAATGTTCTTGATAAAGATTTTAAAGTGGACAAAACCATTCTTCATAAAGAATTTTATTCTTCAAAAAATTTAGAAAAAAGAACTTGGTTTTTCAAAAACTTTTTACAACAAAGGAAAGAAATCCAAAATGATTTCTATGAATTTGTTAATAAAAACAAAGCAAATATTTTATTCTTTGACTGGTTTGAAATTTATGCGTCTCAGAACCAAATTTCTTATCCTTTCATCCAAGACAAAACTTCTGTAAACCCCATAACTGTTAGAAACAAAACTCCAGAATGGGAAATGGCCAATGGTAGGAAAATCCAATCAGATCATCCTCCCCTAAGACAGATCAAAATCACCCATTATGACCAGGTTATAGAGGCAGCACCTTACAAAAACCCAAGTGAAAATTCTGATAAAGATATCAAAAATATCATTATTCAGAATAACTTCACCAATACCCATCTTAGCACAATAGCAAAACATTTGACCAAGATGGAAGAAAACCAACTGACTACAGTTGTCTCTTCTGATGAGGCGGCAGGGTTAAAATTAAAAAACCCAGTCTTCAAACCTTTCCAGGTTTCTAAAACTAGCCAAAAACTCTTCAAAGATGGTAAGTCTGAGTTTACCCAAGCCTTGAGGGAACAACTAAGTAGGGTAGAACAATCCTCTACCTCTTCACCATTAGTTGCCAAAGACACTCTAGATAAAACCATCACAACCATAGAACAAGTCTCTGAGACTGAGAAACAAAACCTGTGTAAACTCCATTGGCAAAAGGGTCAACCGTTGACCATGGTGTCAGCACCTGACCTTGGAATTGAGAATAGACCCAACGTCCTTTCTCAATCAAAATTCAATGCTAGTACTGTCTATGAATGGAACATAGATGGTATGTCTGAGTATAACATACTCAGCCTCCTCCAACAAATGACCATGGCATCCAATGCCTATAGAACACAAACCAACACACTTGACAAAGCCATAGCAGAACTCCTAATAGCAGGATTCTCTGGCCAACTCAAAGGATGGTGGGATTACCATCTCACCTCCGCACAACACTTAGAAATCCTGAGTGCAATCCAAACCACAGAAGAAGGAATTCCCATCCTAGACGAATTAGGTAACCCAGTACCTGATGCAGTTGCAACTCTAATCCACACGATTAGCTTACACTTCATTGGAGACCTGTCCCACCTAAAGGATAAAAATGCTGAACTCCTCTCAAACCTTAGATGTAAAAAACTGAGTGATTTCCAGCACTACAAAAACACTTTCCTAACTAGAGTAATGCTTAGGGAAGACTCAAACCAATCTTTCTGGAAGGAGAAATTCCTTGCAGGACTCCCTACCCTTTTAGGAGAAAAGGTTAGAAACAAAATCAAAGAAATTTTTGGGACAAACCAAATTCCTTATAGCCAGTTAACCTATGGGGAATTAGTTAGCTTCACCCAAAAGGAAGGATTAAAGATCTGCCAAGATTTAAAACTTCAGAAACATTTGAAGTGGGAAATGAAGAGAACTAGACAAGAACTAGGTTCTTTTTGTAAACAATTTGAAATTCCAACTACAAATGCTTCAAAAGATTGTGCAGGATCTTGTTCCAAAACACTTAGAAAACCTCACAGGAAACCTTTTCCCAAACAAGATTTTTATAGAAATTCTAAACCTCAAAATTCCTATAACCATAGGAAACCCAACTTCCACAAGAAAAAACCCTTCCATAAGAAATTTGACCCCAAACCTCTAAGCCGATAACTTGTTTTAAATGTGGCCAAACAGGGCACATTTCAAGATATTGCAACAAAACCAAAAGGCTTCATGAATTGCAAATCGAGGAACAATTAATGCAAAAGATTGAAGCTATCCTTTTAGAAACCTCTGATGAAGAAAACATTTCAGATTATGAAACAGGATCTTCAGAGGATAACAAACCCATACAGTTTGATGAACTAAGAACCTCCGAAACCATTAGTTCTGATTCGGGTTCAAAATCTATCAACGTGTTAACAAAAGATCAAGAATTAATTCTTGATATTGTTAAACAGGTTGGTGATACCAGTTTACAAAAAGAGATAATAGGTAGACTTTTAGACACTTTTGAGTCTAGACAAATCAAGCCTTCAACCTCTTCTTCAAAGCTCCTTCCCACAACTACCTATGATCTGACCAACATCTTAGGTACCAAAAGAAAAATCCAAACCCCTGCTACTATCCAATCCCTTCAGGAAGAAATTAAACTAGTCAAACATGAACTCAAATCCCTCAAATAAAAACAAGAAGTTGATTCTAGTATTCTACAGAATCTTCTTTCCCAAATCCATAACCAGAACCTTTCTGACCCTGAACAAGATGAAGAACCAGATGAAGATCTGTCTCTTCCTTTACCACCCAACGTTCGAAATTTGGAAGATATTCCAGAAGACTTTTTATGTGTATTGCGTTCTATTACTACACGCAAATTCTTAATCAAAATCGAGTTAGTTTTTTCTGATAATTTCAAAATGAACATGATTGCACTTTTTGATACAGGTGCAGATTTAAATTCTATTAAACATAGCATTGTTCCACAAAGATTACAACAAAAAACTAATGAAAGGCTTGTTGCTGCAAACAATTCAAATATGATTATAACTAGCAAAACTGAAGCCTCCATTAGAAGTGGTAGTATTTCCATCAAAACCCCTTTTGTTTTATTGGAAAATATATCTTATGCTATCGTCTTAGGGACTCCTTTCATTAACATGATAACTCCCTATTCTGTCAATCATAATAGTATTTCCTGCAAAACAAAAGAAACCAAAATTGTTTTTCCTTTTATTTCAAAACCTAGAACAAAGAATTTAAACCTTTGAAAGGCTTGTTCTGTTTACAAAAATGAACTAAACTGTTTAATTCAAGGAAAAGAAAAGCATTTATGTTTTCTAAAACAAGATGTTTCCTTTCTGAGAATCGAACAACAATTGCAAAAAGCTTTTGTTCAAAACAAAATTTCTGATTTGCAGAAAATGATCGAAAACGAAATTTGTTCAGACATGCCGAATGCATTTTGGGACAGAAAACAACATATGGTAGATTTGCCATATGAAAGTGATTTTTCTGATAAACAAATCCCAACCAAAGCAAGGCCTATCCAAATGAATTATGAATTAGAACAACACTACAAAAATGAAATTCACGATTTAGAACAAAAACGTTTGATTACCAAATCCAGATCGCCCTGGAGTTGCGCCGCTTTCTATGTAAACAAAAACTCAGAAATTGAAAGAGGAACACCTAGATTGGTTATCAACTATAAACCTTTAAACACAGCTCTAAAATGGATCCGTTATCCAATTCCAAACAAAAAAGATCTTTCGCAAAAACTTCACTCTTCGTTAGTATTTTCAAAATTTGACATGAAATCAGGGTTTTGGCAAATACAAATTGAACCAAAAGATCGTTACAAAACAGCATTCACTGTTCCATTTGGCCAATACGAATGGACGGTTATGCCTTTCGGACTGAAAAATGCTCCTTCAGAATTCCAAAGAATTATGAATGACATTTTCAATCCTTTTTCAAAATTCTGCATTGTCTATATTGATGATGTATTAATTTTTTCTCAAACAATTGACGACCATTTTAAACATTTAAAAACTTTCTTTATGATTATTAAGAAAAATGGCTTAGTTGTTTCAAAATCAAAGCTTTCGCTTTTTCAAACAAAAATTCGCTTTTTAGGGCACTACATTTCTCAGGGCACCATAACCCCTATCGAAAGGTCCCTTCTTTTCGCTGATAAATTCCCAGACAAAATTCTGGACAAAACTCAGTTGCAGAGGTTCTTAGGAAGTTTAAACTATGTCTTAGACTTCTGCCCAAATATCAACAGAGTTGCAAAACCTCTCCATGACAGATTGAAGAAAAACCCTGCCACTTGGTCTGAGGTCCACACTAAAACTGTCCAACTCATCAAAAAACAAGTCAAAGAAATTCCTTGCCTACACTTAGCAGATCCTTCAGCACCCAAAATTGTTGAAACAGATGCTTCTGATATAGGCTACGGGGGGATTCTTAAACAAATATCAAATTCAAAAGAATGCATTGTTCAATTTACTTCTGCACATTGGAATGATTGTCAAAAGAATTATTCTACCATTAAAAAAGAAATTATTTCCATTGTCATGTGCATTACAAAATTTCAAAGTGATTTATTAAATCAAAAATTTTTACTTCGAATTGACTGCAAGTGAGCCAAAGAAGTTTTACAAAAAGATGTTCAAAACATTGCATCAAAACAAATTTTTGCCAGATGGCAAGCCATTCTTAGCATATTTGATTTTGATATTGAATTTATAAAAGGAGACCAAAACTCAATTCCAGATTTTCTAACTAGAGAATTTCTTCAAAACAGATCTTGAGAGTTATGCCACCCAGAAAAAAGAAGATTGAGGTCCAACAGGACCAAATACTTAACCCAAAACCAATCTCCTCAGCATTGCCTATTAAATCCTGGGCACAAGCAGTTGAGGATGACGAAGAAGAAGAAACAAAACAAATTCAAAAATGGCTTTCAAGCCAACAAGTTGTTCCACCTCAAAATTTTATAGAACTCAGAGGGTTAATGGATGATGACATTAACTTTCAAAAGGCTGCCAGACTTCGGGAGCTCCAACTTGAGATTGAAAGTCTCTCGATGGAAATTCCATTTTTACAAAAACAAGAGAAGGGTGAATCTTCAAAAACTCCCTCTCATAAAAAGATTTCAAAACAGGATGAGCCTCAAACTTTGATGAAACTCAAAGTAAAAGCCGAAGAATCATCTTGCAAAACAATTTCAAAATTCAATGAATCACAGACTTTGATTAATTTCAAAGCAAAGTCTGAATATTTCATCAAAAAAGATTTTCAAAACATATGGACAATTGAGGACAATTATTTCAATAAGAATCCTCATTTGATCATTCAAAAAATATTCCCAGATGGTTGGTTTTTTAAACCATGGGATCTTTCAAAACCTCAAAGTTACTACAAATCCATTCTTGAATTGACTGGTTCGGTAACAATTCATGATAACTCAAAAGAGGGCCCAATAAACTATTCCACTGCAAAAATCCACAAAATTATCCCTCCTTCCGAATGGGGACAGAACCTATACACTTCAAAACAATTCCCATTAGACTTCAAAACCACCATAAAACATTGTAAGACATTCAATTACTGGGACTACCAACAAGCCTGGTATAATGCATTTTTAATCCAAAACAAGAATTTCAGTCATACTTGGCTGTTTTTCTTCAACCTAACCATGGATCCATCAAAAATCCCACAGTGGTTCGCCCATTGGTGGAAACTCTATGGTTCCATCCCAGAAATCCTTCACAAGGAAGTCCAGGATAGCTTCCAAATCTTCAAAACAAATTACAAACCCTCAGATAAGGAACGCATGTTTCACCCTCTCATGCTTTTCTCTACCAAATTCTTTATACCATGGGTCTTGGCATGGTTCTTTGAAAATGACCAAAAAGATGTCCAGACTATCCTAACTAGAAGATTCAAAGTAAGATGGTGGACAAAATTCTCAATACCACCAAGCGTCAAAACTCAAGCCGTCACAACCTGGCTTCAAAAACAAGGACTAATGAAGCCAACCCAAATACAAAATCAATTCTTGGCTCAAAAGTCTTTTGCCCAAACTCAGTTTATTTACAACTGAGTTTATTTACAACTGTAAGGTCTTGTTTTGTGTCAGATTTAACTCGTGTTAAACTTACAGAAGTGAATTTTGGATGGGGTGAGGCAGTGTATGGTGGTGTGGCAAAAGGTGGAGTTGGGTTATTTACTGGAGTAACCTTTATTGTCCCGTATAAGAATGCAAAAGGAGAAGAAAGTTTAATGTTACCAATTTGCTTGTCCTCCGAAGATATGAAGAGATTTTCTAATGAGTTAGATGAAATGATCGGTAATAACCAAAATCATCCAACAAGTGAGTGGACCTAGTTAGGATTGTTCAGGTACACCGTATCTACATAATCAATCAACATTCATATAAAAACCATTTATCATAACTAATTTTTATAACTAATTTATATAATTGGATTTGATATTACAAAACCGGTTATATCCATAACTAGTTTTACGATCAATATTTTTTTAAAAAAATTCTAAAAATAAAATACAAAAAATCTCAATTAAAATTGTTTGGAAAAAAAATTTCAAAAAGAAGTCGAGATTCTTTTCTATCAAAAATCGTTGGGAAAAATTCTAATTTTTTTTAGAAATTTTGAACTAAAAAAGTATAAATAATTTTTTTCTCCAAAAAAAATTTGCTCATGACATATAAATATCAATGTTCCCATAGATAAGAAAATAATTCAATACTACTATGTTTTTATTTAAATAAAGTTGTGTTCTGAACTTATATCTATTGTTTAATGAAAATGAAGATTTGTTTGCTATTGCGATAAGTTGAAACCTTTCACAATAGTTATTTATTTTATTTTATTTTTTAAAGTTAACCAACAAGAGTTGGTAACTTATGTGAAAGTGATGTGATCTTTTCATAAGTATTATGATCTTATAATTAAGAAAATTATTTTAGAACAAGATTGAAATGATATATGTTTATTGTATGCTCGGATACACGTTGAACTGGCCTGAACGTACATTGTCAATGTCAAACGTGATTTATCTCTTCTATAAAGTTGTTTGGGTTGCACAAAGACAAAACAACTTTACCATCCAAATTTGATTTTGGCTTAAGCTTGAATTTGATGCTTTTATGTCAACTTAAATTAATTTTAAAATTTATTGGTAAACAAAAATATATCTTTTCCTTTATCTGTCTTTGTGAACCACTTACATTTCTGAACGTAGTGTCAAATGTTTGTATATAAGTGACCACACTAAGCGATTGAATTACTTATAGAGAATAAGTTACACATAACACTCATCAAGTAACCATCGCCTATGTTTTTTCCGTCAAAAAACAACTTTATATGCTATTTTCAAAAAA
>JBBPBQ010020321.1:62967532-62998833 GCA_037974755.1 Cicer yamashitae | reverse complement strand
TTGATAAAAAAAAAAAAAAAAAAAAAGTAAGTGCCTAAACATCTTATCTATAAGTGAGATCAATTGTGTATCAAATATATCATAAACCTGATGATATTTGCGCACAAAATCCAGATTTATAAAGATGTATTCAATTGTTGATTTAAAATAGTAAACAAATGAGTAGAAACTGAAATATGTTAATTATCAAAACAAGATGACACAATGGATCAATGAAAGATGAAAGTGAGAGGACAGAGCATCAAAATCAAATCCTGCTTCAACAATTCTGTTTTATTCTCTTGCCTGTCATTAAGGTTGGAAGTAAAGGAAAGAATAGAACTAACTAACTACTCTTCAACTGAACAAAAATAAATATTCTATTTAGTTCTGCCTAAATTCACCTCAAAATTTGTAAAGATTAACAAACTCAATCAACTATTGGCAAAATATCTCATCCTAACATCAGCCTACTGTGAACATGTCTGCAGTCTAGAGCATTGGGCGGCTTGATCTGAACCAAATAAAATAGAGTACAAGTGTAGATCCATTCAGCCATATGTGGGCACCTCTAACAAACAAGGCTCCTTGCAGTTAAATACTTAGCCTCTGAATTCGTTCAATCCTTTCCACAGCACCTTCATAAATAAATATTCAGAAGCATAAGCTGATATATTTTAAAACCTTTTCATAAAGAACTCTGGTATATTGAAATTCAAAACAATTGGGGGACACCAAATCCAGTTTTTGAAAATATACAAAATGAGTAAAAGGTGGCAAAGTATTCTAATATCTATCAAAATAATAGAAAAGTGATAAATTATAGGTGACAAAGCACTAATGTATTCTGTAAACCTGTTAGCTTAGCCATGTAAAGATGTATCATTAAGTTTAACTACTGTGTAAATATATGTGAGAACACCCAAGAACTTTAGCAGGCAAATAGAGACATAACTTTTTTATGAACAAGGAACTGCTATAAAACATAAAAAGAGAGTCAGGAATCAGTTTGTTCTCTAAATATTTCATTTTTTAAACGGAAAGAGAAAAACCAACCTTTTATATCTCTTCTTTGAACCACATGGACAGAGTGCATTCCGGCTAACTTGTCCACTTTGAGCCAAATTAGACCTTGCAAGATCCAATGGATTTGTACCGACCAGCTTTTGGAGCTAAAGAACAAGAAATACAAATATAGATGGTTACACATAAATTCAAATACCTCTACAAGAACAAGAAATGCATTTGTCAAAATTATTTGACAACACAAAGTGATGTTCTTATCTTGCTGTATTATGCATATACTCACATATCGTAGTTATCAAAGAAATTGATTATTGACTTAGTTTGCATTAGGTTATTTACATAGACATCCAAATCATGTAAACAGTGAAAGCAATTCTGAATGAAATATCAAATACCAAATTACAAACAATATTAAGACAAGAAAATACAAAACAGACACATAAATGTGGTATTATTTATTTATTTTTATCTAGGGCATGATGTCACACAATATATTTCTAGTAACATGAATCAACATCAAGGATGCAGTTTCTGATGGCTCTTAACAGAAGAACAATATGCATGTGTTTGAGAATTGCAATTATCACGTTGTTACTGTGCGACACATTCATGATACACGGTGACATAACGATTTGACCACTATCACTGTAATTCCAGACATGCTAAATAATATATTGAACGATTCAAGGCTAACATAAGCAACTAATATTGAGCAGTCGAGCATACATCAAATGTCATTGGCTCTATAATAATTCTAAAACCAGTTTGGGAAGCCACCGATTCATCATTATTCATTAATTATCACGGAAAATAAATCATGAACTGCACCCAAGGTTTAGCACCTAGCTAGTCATAGTGTCATATAGACCCAAATTGTTCTACTTATACAAAAGTACAAATGTTAAGTTAAAATGTCCAAGCAAGACCTATTTTCAAGTATATAACAAATATATAAAATATGGTGAAGGCATTGAAGAAATTGAAAGTATTAATTAAGGAGGAAGATTACTTCAGCAATGCTTTTTGGCATGGGTTTTCCTTCTTGGTTTAACTTTTGAATCTTCTTTTGTGCTTCTTTAGCCCAAGTAAACTTTGCAAGTGCATTCTCCACATCAGCAATTGTGCAATTACAATGTTTTGCCGCTTCTTGTTTTTGACTGGTCTTGAGGTTCTGAAGATAACAGAATCACCGTAAAGATAAATAAACAAAACCCTACAGCAGGAAATTATAATAACTTAAACAGACTTGTGAAACTGTTTATCTATTGGCACAAATACTAGGGAAACTGTTTGAGAGAGCCTATAGGAATGCTTACGACATGTCCATAAACTATTTTCAATTTATTTTCGTAAACTCCATGATAGTTAATGAAAACATTTTATAGTTTGTCTGAAAATAATTTGACTTTATTTTATCTTTTGTTATAGAAATAAACTATACATAAGCACTTATACAATAAGAGCTTATGCTATAGAAGTTTGATTAAACTATTTATCCAAATAGGGCCAGGCCAATTACATTACAGTTCAATCTAATGGTGCATTATGATAGAGAATTCAAACTCGACAGGAAGAAGAAATAGGTACCTCTCCAGTGGGATCCAAAACCCCAAGAAATCGAATAATGGCTTCGTATTTCTGGAATGCAGTAACAAAAGTAACTTCACTGCTTCGTCCAACCATATACTCCTTAAACGCCCCAATTTTTCTTGCTTTCTTCATTTCATCAGCAAAATCTGTAAGCGAAATAAAAAGATAAATGGAAACCTAGAAATGAAGAAAACAGAGAAGAATAAATTGAAATGAGAAAAGGAACTGACTGAGTAAGGTGAACGAGTCGGAGGTGAATTGGGATACGTCTGGTTGTTGTTGTCCTGCTTCGGTTTTTTGGCCTGTGAAGACATTTTTGACCTTGTCCATCCATGAACTCTGAAGCTGCACCGTAGTGAAAATTGATCGGTAATGGTAATCTTGGTTTTTGTTTAACCAATGATGACAATTCCTAAACCTGCTTGCGATGCGAAGTGTAGCCATCGAATTTTTCAATTCGCCTCTTTTTTCTTCTTCTCTCCAAATGCAAACACCGTGTAACTCAACTTGTTCCTGTAGGACTGGCGAGTGACAACTCAGATCATAACGAACGAGACTCAAACTGAAATTGCCCTCAAAATTCAAACATTGACGTCGGGGTAAAACGACGCCGTTTGGATGTGCCAAATAGCGTCTACAGGCTACAGCATTCACTTGGGGCTTGTTTTGATAATGGGAAAATTACGGTTATCTTAGGGATGGCAAAGTGAACTATGGACCAGCACACCCTATGACCGACAACATTAAACAATTGCAAAGAAATGTATCAAAGTATACTGATAAATAAAAAGTTATAAAATTTAATAAATGTATTATCACTTTAGTGGAGATTATCGGGCATTTTTAACATGACTTCACCTTCGTAATGTATAAAAAACGAACTAAAATTATATAGTTTAATTTTTTTATTTTTATACGTAGAATGGATATGGTTCAGATGGGTGAAATTTAGTTTTTTTAGTTTGATTGAGTTAGTAAACAAAATTGGAGAAAAAAATAATAAGTCTTCAAAAAAAATTGGAGAAAATTGGAGAAAAAAAATTGACAAAATTGAAAACAAAATAGGAGAAAATTAGTTTTCAAAAAAACAATACTAATTACACATTTAAATTACTTTTTCGTAAAAGAGTTTTTTAAAATCCTTTGACAAAAATAATTTCGTTGAAAAAATAAGTTCTTCAAAAAACAAGAGGTAAAAATAGTTATGCACTAAATTTACGAAAAACTGTAGATGCACACAATGATTTATACTAATTCATTAAATTGATAATTACGTTAGTTTCTTATCTTCTAGAAAAAATTCTTCATTGTTTAAATATTAAATACAAACACGTGATTATTTCACGGTAATCACTCTTATACTTCACAACTTCTTAACAACAATAAAACTTTGCATTTATTAAAAAACTTGTCTTCACTTGACGGACAAAATAATGTTTTTTTTCGCCAAGATGTTTAGATTATTGAATGTTAGTTGTTATCAAACGCTTATAAAGCTAGATGAAACTTCTTTCAACACAATATTGTTTCTCTGTGATTGTTGGGGTTGATGCTTCAAAATTTCAAGGGTAGTTATACCCTATCTCATGCATTATACTCCTACACACAATGCTTATTTTTATCATTGATTTTTTCCTCATTCTAGTAGCGAAGTTGTGTTTCGTACATATTTAAGAAACATAATTGTGCGATTTTTATTTCTCAGACGCAATCCCTTTTGATATTTTGAAAATTTCCTCTCTTTATAAGCATATAGGTGATGGTGGGATATTAATTGTTTTTGTCGTATCTAACGTTGATTTATCGTATTGATGTAAATGGAGTGTAGTGTAACGTCTCAAATTGCCTTTGAGGAATGTTGATTGTCCCCACAAGTCACATGTCGTTTTAATATGTTTTGTCCTTATTCACATACATTATGTGAAAACTATGGAGTTCTTGTGACACAAGTTATCCTAAAGAAAATCAATCTCGATGATATAAGCAACACCAATCATTTTTTTTATAAGTCATCTTTCTACCATATAGTGTCATACATGTATGGTATTATGATCTTTCTCGTTTTGATGTGAACTTTGTTCATTCATATGTCTTTTTTGCTTTGAAGCATGTCACGAGTCGCTCGTTTAACATGCCTTTGTACATTGACAATCACTTTTTATTCTCGTTTGACTCGTATATCACTTGCCCACCAACTTCCACTTGATTTCTCCTCAAACAATTTCATATTTAAAGATGTCTACTCAAAATACTATTTATAACATCTTAGTATTCTTTCAGGCATGTCGTCTACCCCAACAAACCAACACAAATTTCTTCAATATGTTTATCCTCGCTCACATACTTTTTGGAAAATATTCCAAAAGGTCGCTCATCTCATTGGTGTTTCAAGACAAAGACACTTAACTATAAAGTTCTTATGTCATTAACTAAAAAAAAAATGCATCTTATTGATATGGATAGTATCAAACAATTTTTCATAAAGTCATCATTCAATTATACTTAACTATTATGGTTTTTTCAAATTTAAATTTAAATCAACAACATTATTTTAAAAACCTTATCAGCAATACAATATTTTTAAATTTAGATAAATTTAAACAAACATGTTATTCCCATTCAAAAACGACAAATAAGTATTATTAAATTCTTCAAAAATAAATATTATAAAATAAAAAATATATATTATATAGAAAAAAATAAGTAATATATATATATATATATATATATTTATACATAGATACCAAAATAATATAATTTTAATTAATTATAAAAAAATATAATTTAATCAACATTTAGTTATTTTTGGTGCCGGGAAGGAGGGAATAAAGATTTATTTGTTAGGTGAAATAGATAATAATATTGAAAGATTGATAAATTCTTTGACTTCCGTATATTAAACTATGGTCCATTATGAATTAATTTTAAAAAATGTTTAAAATTTCAATGATTATATACGTCATTTACTAGACGTAGACACTAATAATTATTTTATTTTTATGATTAAATTAATAATTTAATAATACCGCTTCGATAAAAAAATAAAATTAAAATTTAGATATATTTCTTTAAACATTTTTTCGTATAATTCTTAACTTAAAAAATAATAATTTTATCAAATTCATAATTTTCTCAAACTTTATATCCACAAATATATATTTTATATTAAGAACTATAAAGTTAAAATAAATAAAGAAATATTAATATATTTCTCCATATAGTTTCACATTAATCGCAAAGACAATCTTACCCTTGAAGTTAAAATGCACAAATCGGGTCAAACCTCAAAGGATCTACCGGAATAAATTTTGACGCCCCCCGTATTTACACCCTGTTCGATACCCTCTCCTCCTTCCCCTCTCTCTCTCTCTCTGAAAGTTGAAACTCAAGCTTCGGAACGAACCTACCACAAAACTAAACTGCTTCAATTTCATCACTGATCACGGTTAGTTTCTTTCCTTTTTCTTCCACTCTTTCATCTTCTACTTCTCCTACTTGATTTCGATTATTCACTGCTTTCGATTCTACAGAACAATCTACTCAAAATTTCTTGTAACTAATTATCAATTGCTCTTATTTCAGAGCCAGTTGCAATTTGCTTAATCTTTTGATTAAACCAGTTAACTTGTGTGAAGAGTTATATTTGTTTATGTTTTCTGACTCTTTTTTTACCTTATGCGCGCGCGCGCGCGTGTATTTAGGGTATTCATTCAATTGCTTCATCAAGTTCAGTATGCTATGTCTTCTAGGTTTATGTTCGATGATTGATTGCGTAGCTTTAGCTTTTGGTTTGATTTTCATGGAGGTCTCAATGAATTTGATATGAAATTGTGATTTGACTGGTAATTCAGAGAGTGTGGAAGCATTGAGTTTCCACGATAGGATTGTTGAGAATAGAGTTAGTTGATCAAGAAATTGGAATTGTGTATTTTAGTTCTGCTGCTACTACTAGAAGGGAGTAACTTGATAGATTGAGAATAGTTTAGAGGCTATTTATTATATTTCTACAGTTTAGGGATTAAAAATAGGAGAGTGTGTGATAGTTTAGAGATAATATTAGGGTACTAGGGTTTATTCCATTTATGTATATGGCATCTCTGGAAGTAGAAGTGTTATGTCTTCAACTGTGCCCTTGAGAAAGCTCTATTGAACCGTGTACCTCCTCTTTAAGTAGTTAGTCATATTTCATAATTTCATAAACTATGACTATATCATTTGATTTTTTTTTTCTCCAAATATTATTTTTGGTACTGTTAGAAATGCTCCTAAGTAGAATTCTTTAATTGGAATTACTTTCTTCAATTTATTCCTGGGAATACTATTTATCCTATGTGATTTATCAATGTTTTAGTCTCTGCAATGCACCGCGTGGGTAGTACTGGTAACGCAAACAATTCAACTCGCCCTCGAAAGGAGAAGAGATTAACATATGTGTTGAACGATTCTGATGACACAAAGGTGATCTCATTATTTCTTTATTTTATTTGTTCTAGGAAAACAAACAAGTTTCATTCTTGCTTCTTGTAGTTGCATTTTTATCCCCACTAAAATTGTCTTTGGTATTATACGCACCTCTATAACTGTTAACTATTTGAGACTGATTTGGCAGTTCATAATAAACACATGCAAATTTTACTTAGTTGGATGAAAATATAATTAAAATTTTGTGTGAACCCCCAATTTCCCCGCAATATTTTTTGAAGCTAAAATTTGCTCCATGAGAGATTATTGTCGTCAAGTTAGTCCTCAATTTGGTTCAAGTAAACTGTATTTGGACTATTTTAATGTTAAAACCAAAAATTTTAAAACCAAATCGATGTAATAATTTTTCAAGAATTAAATTGAATTTCTAAAAAAAATTATGAGGTTAAAATGGAGGTCCACTCTAAATTTTAATACTACCTACTCCATTCATTTGTAAGTGTCCTTTAAGGTAAGGTGCAGATTAAGAAATACAATTAATGTATTTGTATTGAAATTATTGTTTAATTTTCCAATATTCCCTTTATCTTTTAATATTTTATCTCTTGACAACTTTTGCTCTTATTAGTTAATTAAGTGAAGATAAGGCTATAATTCACAAAATAGTTTTTTTTATTATCTATAAAGAGGACAGTTAAAATCAATGCAGGGCCAGGGAGTATTTTCTCTCTTTTAATATTGAACGGACTCTTTGGTGCTTTGCATATTTCTCCTTTATATTTACACATTTACCCAAGATTTCATCTTATAAATAATCAAAGCTTCATTTTTGGTTCATATGGTATTTAACTTCTTTCAGGTAGGTACTTAGCATTTTGCTTATAGAGGTGTCAAGTCATGTCAGATATTCTATTTTTGCACGAACATTGGTTGTTTTGGTTGAAACTCTTTCAATTTTGATAGTTTTCTTAGTTTTTCCGTCTATTATCTTTGAAAATTGGTTGTTTTCTACAGCACTGTGCAGGCATAAATAGTCTAGCCCTACCCACGTCTGCAATATCTGATGGGTCTGATTATCTCTTTACCGGAAGCCGTGATGGAAGGCTAAAACGATGGGCACTAGCTGAGGATGTGGCAACATGCTCTGCTACCTTTGAATCTCACGTGGATTGGGTAATCCTATTTTTTTTTATTCATTTTTCTTCCCTTCCATTTGTTTGGTGAAATTTATTTTGGTAATTTAGCAATATTTCTATACTATAATTACTTGATAAAGCTACATCTGCAGTGATCCCCCTTCCCCCACCCACAGTTTTTGGCTTTCTCATATTTTGATGGACCATTGTGTTAGATTGTTAATAATGCATTTTTTTAAATATCTCTAATGTCTAATCTCAACTTTTAATCAGTCTTTGACTTTCACATTTTTTTATTAGCATTTGATTTGTTTGTGTTACAGTAATAGGAAATGGAAATGTTGATTCCTTTATACTTGCAAAACATGAAACTAATACAATTTATAATATGTTGGTGCATAGCAGTATAAGTTGCAGTTGAATATATAAATGTTATTCTATTCTTGCAGGTTAACGATGCTGTTCTTGTCGGTGATAACACACTTGTTTCTTGTTCTTCAGATACAACCCTTAAGGTTTGTTAATTGCTGGCTGTTATTTGCTCTGATCAATCCTTACCCTTCTACAATATTACCAGCACTAATATAATTATTTACTCCTTTTATTTTTTAACTGGGTTGCCGTACTTTTGTACTAGACATGGAATGCTTTGTCCACCGGAACTTGTATTAGGACACACCGCCAACACACTGATTATGTTACTTGCCTTGCAGCAGCTGGAAAAAATGTAATGTACTTCAAACTTCCTATGCTTCTTATTACGTGCATAAAAAATGTTGACTTTCTTGTTTTATAATGTTCCACATTAAATCTAATAGATACTTTGGTTCAATTAAAAGTTTGTATCATTGTCAAATCCGTTTTGTGATCCTTTAATAGTGTCTGCATTTTAGAGCAATATTGTTGCCTCTGGTGGCCTTGGTGGGGAGGTTTTTATGTGGGATATTGAAGCTGCGCTTGCTCCAGTCTCTAAGAGCAGTGATGCTATGGTTGATGAATCTTCAAATGGTATACACGGGTCTGCCAACTCACTACCTTTGACAAACTTGCGTAATATCAGCTCAAGCAACAGTATATCCTTGCACACTACTCAAACTCAAGGGTACATTCCAATTGCTGCCAAAGGCCATAAGGAGTCTGTTTATGCATTGGCCATGAACGAAGGTGGAACAATTCTTGTCTCTGGTGGCACAGAAAAGGTACAAACAATATGGCATACACTCTGACTTGTTGAGGTTTTTTTACCTTGGAATGTTTGACGAGGTTTTGTTTGAAGTGCAGTTGCTTAAATTTCACTAGCTAGATTATGGGATAGTATCTCCGATCTAAAAGTATGCTTTGTTAGTTCTTTTATTTTTATTTTTTATTTTTTTGGGGTTCTCCAGGTTGTACGTGTCTGGGACACAAGATCAGGATCAAAGATTCTAAAGCTTAAAGGTCATACAGATAACATTAGGGCTCTACTTCTGGATCCTAATGGCAGGTTTGAGAAATAATATTTAAATTTAGTTGCAAATTTTCAGTTGACATTTATATTTTGAAGTTTGTAATCTGTTTTTCCTTCTATTTATGGATATTTTTTTTATTATCATAAACTTTCCTTGTTTCTTTTTTTCAATCTTCCAATTTTGCAAAATAAATGCCTTCCTACAACATGTAGATAACAACAATACTCACGATCAACTTATAATACTTTTCTTAGAATTTAGCTCAAGTGATTAGGATTGCCCTAGCCTTGTGAAGACTACTTCGGCCATACCTCTAGCTGATGTGGCACCTCAACACACTCTTGCTCGCCCAAGAATGAACATCTGGAGCATGAAAAAATCTGGCTAATCCCTATTTTGTGACTTGTGAATAGCGGTGCAAGAGCGTGCAATTACGCAGTGAAATCAAAGTCTGCTTTGATGCGAAGTACTGGTGTGGAGCTTTTTTTAGCTGTGGCAATCGTGGCTGTAAATTGCATTGGAAGTGTCCTGTGACCGCTACAGAGACATCCTTCTTCCACAGATGCACTCCATCAAAATTTTCCAGCCAGCTCTTTGTTATGCGGCTAGCTTTGTGTTTTCTGGTCAGAAATAGGAAGGATGTAGGGATGAGAGAATAAGGATACAGATGAGAGAAGAAGGGGGGAAAATGAAGATAGAAACGTGTCTGCTGCACTATGCAGGGGCACAAAAAACCCTTGAGAACTTGGGTTAACTGATAATAATAATGTCACAACAGGCTACACCATCTTAAATTTAGGATAAACTATTATACCATCTTAAATTTGTGCTACACCTAACTCAATCCCAAAATTAGCTGAAGAGGCGACTAGGGCAAGGATATTAACGAAGCCTTTTAAGAACCACCTTGGCCAGATGTATAGTTGATGTGGGATTTCAACAACTTTTGTCGATCTGGAATCTCAACAACCTTCATTGACTGTCATAGTGGAATGTTATTTGATTATCAGTACAATGAATGAAATGCCGTTCCATAAAAAAAAATGATGAATGAAATGCTGTTGGGTTTTCTTTGCTATTGTATGCTGCCATGCCTCTTTTCATTGGATAATTTTGTTAGTTAAAGAATTAAGTTGTACTTTTTCCTAACAAGTTAACTCAATACTTTTAGCATTTTGTTATTGCAGGTATTGTTTATCAGGATCTTCAGACTCTATGATAAGGTAATTTATGCTTATGGTGTTAGAAGAATTTCTTTTTGTTTTATTGTGTGGTTGACTAATAATCTTTCCATCTTTCCTTGTAGGCTTTGGGATATAGGTCAGCAGAGATGTGTTCATTCTTATGCAGTTCATACAGATTCTGTTTGGGCACTTGCCAGCACCCCGACATTTAGTCATGTTTATAGTGGTGGCAGAGACTTTTCAGTGAGTGCAACTTCCATGAAAATAACATCAATTTTTATTTATTAATATGACTGGAGTTTCTTTGACATCTCCTTGTTCTGTTTAATTTGTGAAGCTTGTCTTTCTAATGCCAAATTCTTTTATGCCTTAAGTTATATTTGACAGACTTGCAAACTAGAGAGAGTAGTTTGCTTTGCACTGGCGAGCACCCCATTCTTCAATTGGCTTTGCACAATGATAGCATATGGGTTGCATCAACAGATTCTTCAGTTCATAGATGGCCTGCTGAAGGGTGCAACCCTCAAAAGATTTTCCAAAGAGGCAATTCTTTTTTAGCTGGAAACTTGTCCTTTTCAAGAGCAAGGGTGTCACTAGAAGGATCTATCCCTGTATGTTACATTTATTTCTGAAAAAGTCACCATATTAATTTTCTATTATTTTATTTTATTTTATTTTATTTTCAAAGTGCCGTGTTACTCTGCGAACTACTTATACCAGTTGCTTACATAAATGAAGTATGATATCAAGTACTCTTATAGCATCGATTAAAGATACAAAATAATTTAAACATTTATTACCCTGAAAATGAGAAAAACATTCAATATATACTTTTTAAAATAATTAAAAACATGTAATATAGTGTATCAAATTCTTTTTAACCCGTACTCCTAGGGCATTCATTCGAGAAAGACCCTAAGTAAATTTATAGATGAAGCATGCCAGTCTAGATATCCCATATTATTGCTTCCTATTTGTGACGGAGTTTGTCTTTAAAATAAGTTTTGGTTGAAAATAAATTTTCTTTTGGTTGTTTATGTTCTAAAAGGGAACTAGTAATTGTCATATTTGTTTTTTAAATTATGATTTTTTTTATAGGTTCCTATATATAAAGAACCCACCTTATCTATCATGGGCACCCCTGGAATAGTGCAACATGAAGTTTTGAATAATAAAAGGCATGTGCTGACAAAGGTAATCATGGTATTCTGTTTTCATGTTATTACACCATACTTGCTAACATTGTAATTCATTCTTCTGCAAAGTTTTTAACCTTTATCGATAATCTGTTGAACTGGTAATTGGCACTTGGTATAGGATACATCTGATTCAGTGAAGCTGTGGGAGATTACCAGAGGTGTTGTGGTTGAAGATTATGGAAAGGTGACTGCTGGTTGTTTTTCATTTGATAACTTGCATTGCATATTTGCTAGGAAAGGAATTTGGATTTATTGAATAATGCTTGCGGATTTCAATCATATCCAGCTCATTTATTGCCTCGTAATATCTCATGCTTTACCTCTGGACTATTTAGGTTTCATTTAAGGAGAAAAAGGAAGAGCTATTTGAGATGGTACGCTTAGTGATTTACAGCACGATTTTTATTTTTGGTTATACTTTGTACTTGTTATGAAAATATTATGAATTGTAATAGTTTGTTAGCTCTGGCTAGTGTTTATTTTTCTTTCTGTACTGCTTCAGGTAAACATTCCCGCATGGTTCACAGTGGATACCAGGCTTGGAAGTTTGTCAGTCCATTTGGACACTCCCCAATGCTTTTCTGCAGAGATGTATTCAGTAGATCTAAACATTGTCGGCAAGCCTGAAGATGAAAAGGTACTAGCTCCATTGTCATAAGCAATTTAGCTGCCCTTTTCTTAATTTAGCTCCTAGTTTTGTATGCCGTAAGAATCAATATCAACTTTATGCAACTATTTGCTTGTTACTGTCAGCTATAATAATTGATTTCAAGTTTATACAATTGGTAACGCCATTTGTCTCCTCATAATCATAGTTGGTATTCTTGCTCAATCTGAAATAATTCCTATCATGGTACTAGTATCAGGACGTGGAAGTGTTTAAATGTCATATTTATGTTGAACCGACATTGGCATTGGCTAAGTTATTTTATGTGTTTCTATAGTTTCAAGAAAAATGGATTCATGCATACAAAATGATATTATGTAAATGTTTTCAGTAGTTTACCATCAACAATCCAAATCAATGCTTATTAATCTGCACAGGTTAATTTGGGTCGAGAAACCCTGAAAGGACTCTTGGCTCATTGGTTGAGAAAACGAAAGCAAAGAGTGGGGTCTCCAGCTCTAGCTAATGGAGAATTATCTGGAAAGGATGTTGCTACTAGAAGTCTTATCCATTCGAGAGCTGAGGTTGATGTGAGTTCTGAGAATGATGCTATGGTTTATCCTCCCTTTGAATTCTCAGCTGTTTCCCCTCCGTCAATTGTTACTGAGGGCACTCATGGAGGTCCATGGAGGAAAAAAATTACTGATTTAGATGGAACAGAGGATGAGAAAGACTTTCCCTGGTGGTGTCTAGATTGCGTTTTGAATAATCGGTTACCTACCAGAGAAAATACTAAGTAACTTTTCCTTCCTCATCCTCTTCATTTTTTCCTTCACTTAATGTTGCATTAAGACATAATTGAAAGGAAGAAACTGTGATCATGAAAATTTACATTTCTTGTTATTGTAACTAACTTGATGATTTAAAATTGCTGTTGCCCTTGTGAATGAGAACGTGACTCTAGAGAGCTAAATGGAAGTACTTTACACTTGCATTTAGAAAAAATGATAGTGCATAACACAACGTTTATAACTGACATCATTTTCTACACGCTTAAGAAGTCTTGGGAATCTATCTTTTGCCAATTGTATCTGTTGTTTGGTCTATCTATGTGTTGATTATTACAGGCAGCATCTTTGAACCTCTGTAGTCAGTAGCGGCCGCAATCGTGCCGGAGCGTCGCGTCGCGGTGGCTCTGTGCTACGCAAGACAGCGTCGCGGCGGAATAGCGGAGAAAATGATCCTTTGGAAAAAACGCACACCAGTAATTGCTATACAGATTGTCTAAAATATCCTCCTCTTTTAATCTGTTTAGGGTTTTTCTAATACTTTTTTTGTCTTTTTGCAGTTAACATTTTATTATAAAAAATTTATTATATAAAAGGCTGACCTCTTCTCTTGAGCACGTGCCCTGTTTTCATGAGAACAGAGATTTTTTTAAGGAAGAAGAGAAGATAGATGATGAAAAAAAAAAGGATCGTGAACTGAAACGGTGGTCTTCTTCAGTTCCTTTCTCCACTGACCACTTGTCTTCTTCCACCGACCACTTGTCTTCATTCCCGAACTCTGTTTTTCCATTTCTGTTTCAGCCATTCCCTTTCCCCTCTGTTATGGTATAAATTGCTTCTAATGTTACCGTAGACTTCGATGTAGCGGCCATACCGCTACCCGCTATAGCGTTTTGAGGGTCGCTGCTACGCTACGCTATCTGCTACTGACTACATAGCTTTGAACATTTTGTTGTACTTTTGATGCTTTTGCCATGAAAATATTGAATTTATTTCCTTACTTTTGAAGATATAGACAACAAATGGAACATTGTCTATGAATTCATTGTCCGAGTCTGATGGAATTTATTTTTAGCATGACTATCATTGGTCTTTGATCAGTTATATATTGCTCTTTCTGATATAGATTATTTTGTTACGACCTCTACAGATGCAGTTTCTATTTACATCCATGTGAAGGCTCTCCAGTCCAGATCCTGACACAAGGGAAGCTAAGCGCTCCACGTATATTAAGAATTCACAAAGTAAGTTTTCATATTTATATTAATTAACAATTGGGAAATAATAATTTTGTTAAAAATCTTTGCATGCGTTGTTGACTTTGGTCATGCCTACCCAAAAGGATGAACTTCTTTTACGTCTTCAGTTTGTGTTTTGTGGACTTCAGAAGCATATTTCTCCTAGGTGACTATGCATTTCTGAATGATTATCTATTCATATTGGCGATCCCTTTTTTTGTTGGTTTAGGTTATTAACTATGTGGTAGAAAAGATGGTGCTCGATAAACCTTTGGATAACTTACACGCCGATGGTAATTTTACCCCTGGACTTGCTGGGTCACAGTCACAACTTCAAGCAGTCGGGGATGGATCTTTCCGATCTGGATCTGGATTCAAACCTTGGCAAAAGCTTAGACCTTCCATTGAAATATTATGCAACAATCAGGCAAGTTATATGTCCTCTTAAACAGAGTCTTAATGACATGCATATAAATAATACTGTTCTCTAGATGCTGAGCTTGAGCGAGTTCATGCTTTATTTTTCTATTTTTGGCTTACTTTTCAATTCATGCATATGCCTTCTTATCTAGAATTTTCCAGTTTATGCATTTGCTATTTTTGGTTTCCCATTGTGGTGTTTTGTGTAAGTCATAAAATACATCATATTATCATATATCTTTAGAATTGCACTTCTTCATTTTGCATTATAGTTTGATTTACAAATCTACACTTTTGACTGACTTATAGAATCACGATGCGGCAGTAGCTTTAAATATAGTTTTAAGTATTCTTGGTTTGACTATCCCTTAAATTAGTTCAACATACCTTTTACCAATGATTTCAAATGTTTGGTTGAAAAACTGTTTCACTTCAAGCAACAATAAAGCTTCATTTAGCAGAAGCATTGTAGTCATGTGATAGTTTATCTTCACCATCACAAATCTTCATACTTAAAATCTTCATCTACTCTACTGGTTTGCCCTTAGTTTTAAAATTCATTTATTATATGCTCCTTACTGAAGCCTCATTACAGTTATACTGAAGTCTTAAAATGGATTGTAGTTAGAGCTGTCAATTTCACAAGCCCACTAATTATTGGCCCCAGCCCACATATTTGAGAAGCAAAAAATTTCATAGTTATTAAGGCCCCAAGAAAGGAAGCCCTCAAAGCTAAAAAGCCCCTAAAATTTTGTGGGATAAGTAGGGCCTATGGGCCCACTTTTTATAAAAGAAATTTCAACGAATTTTTTTCCTCAATTTTCCGATAAAAAATTGACTTTTTCCCGTTAAAAATGATTTACAAAAATTTTTTACTTTTTTTCTCGAAATTGTTGACTTGAGAAAAAAAAAATCGATTTTTTTCGAGAAAAATAATTTTTCGATTTTTCTCACAAATTTTTTTGATAAAAGAATAATTTAAAAAAATTTTGATTTTTTTTGAGAAAAAAATGTTTTAGATTTTTTTCTAAGAAAAATAAATTTGAAAAACTTCTAAAAAAATGGGCCTAATGAGCCCCCTCACTTAAGATCACAAAAAATAATGAAATAATGGACGGGGCTTTAAAAAATTATTTCAATAGGGAGCTTAATGGGGGTTTTGGATTTTGGGGCTTAATTGACGGCTCTAATTGTAGTGATTGTATTTGATCTGTAGTTTTAACTGTTCTCATGTGCTATAGTCTTTATTTTTAAACTTTCATCTCATGATTGGTTGAACAATGACATCATGTTTTTTAAGAACAGAAACATTGTTTGACCCACATTGACTGGAAGTTGTTTTTATTTGATTTGCAATAGTATTTGGTTTAAAATGATATACTTTCCAAGTTTCTATCATTGAAGTAATGTAGATTTAGCTGACTGTTGTTTATTTCCAGGTGTTATCTCCTGACATGAGCTTAGCCACGGTGCGAGCTTATATATGGAAGAAATCAGATGACCTGGTCCTAAATTACAGAGTGGTTCAAGGCAGGTGACCTCAAATTGGATATGCATCAAAGGTTGGTAATCTTGAGCTTTGCCTGGCTTTTATCAGCTACAAATACAATGTGCTACTAATGATTTAATGGCTTTGTTCCCTTTTTTTCGTAAACATAATTTACTGCCATCTGGAAAGGGGAACTATAATTTGTGGACCACGTTTCTTTTCCTTTTTATTGATGTAAATGTTACAAAAGTAATCTTAGTTGAAGAAGCCTAATCTTTGTTAATAGTTTGTTCTCTATCAAATAGGACAAAATTACCTGTGTTCAAATGGTCATTATTGGTAACTTCTAGATTTCTGGAACTGTTTTGTAACCATTTCATCTCCCTTTTTACACTATACTATAAGTTTTATTTATAAAAAAATAAAGGTGAGAGTTTTTGTTTAATTGACTCTCCATGCTGATATACCATTCTACTTGGGTGTGAAATATATACTTGATTTGTGTTGTTTCAGCAAGAGATGCAGACTTTATTGTGATTAATACTTGCAGGTTTTCTTGTCAATGTCTAAAAATACCTTTGAGCACCTGTTCTTCTTTGGTGGCCTGCATTGATGGGTGGCATTATAAGAATGTTGTAAATTCTGAGCTCTCATTCGTCACCAAATTTAGTAGCATTCTCCTTACCTGCTTGGATAGTTTTTCTTTAGTGGAGAGCTGTTACTATAAATTTTGAATTATATCTAGTTGGAGTGCGTATTTTTGCTGGACATATGAAGTCATAGGTGGTCTGCAACTCTGCATCTGGCACGAAGGTTATTAGTCGGGTCTGTTCAGAATTATGGCGATCATGCTGGCATATTTGGGTGTTTCTCAGGAATCAGGCGGTTAATTTGAGATGATAACGAAAAACATTGTAAATTTGAATTGATCATTGAATAATCTAACCATATAAATTATGATCTACAAGTGTGTATGTTCGCACTTATAATGGAGGAAAAACCTTATCAACATGCACTTCTATATCCCGTTTTTCTTGCAAATTATTCTACAACACTCATAGTATAATATTTGTATATTCAAAGGCAGGTACATCAATTTTGTTATTTTCTTTCTTAAATTCTTTTGTCCCTTAAGCACATCTCATAAATTTCTTAAAGATATTTAATATGTTAGAGCGAGAGTTTGAATGTGAATCTTCCACTATTCTACAATTAATGTGAAAATTTCGTTGTTAGACTCTTAAAAAAAATTAAAGGAAAAGTACATTTTGTTGGCCATTGGTTGCTTTTTGTTTTTTAAATTTTGTTAAAAAGCCATTGGTTACTCAACGAGGATAATAGTCTCATATTAATAACTGTCAATTTGGGATTTGGACTACTGATCTTGGGTGTCTGCCGAAAATGGGACAGTCTAAATTTAAAGTACATTTCAATTTTTTTAAACAAAATTTATAATTTTGAATGGACGAGTATCAGAGTTGTCACTGAAGAGAATCCTAATGCGTCAATTTTTTGTGAAGTGTAGACAAACACAACACACCTTCCCATTTGTGTGTGACGCCTTCAATTTCGCTCATATCGCCCTCTGTTTCTGTTCTATTTTACAATTTACATTACATATTCACGCTGAACACCAAACACGTGATTCTGACATATATCCATGGTGGCATTTAGCATGAGGAAGAAAAATAATTTTCCATAGCATGAGGAAAAATAATTTTCCACCATGAACAAGTGTCATTGTTGCAATAGTTACTACAATATTTTATTTTATTTTTATTAACTATTAAATATATTAGATAGCTTTATACTACTACACATATGATTCCACACACTATAACTTCTACACCTCCTACTCTTGTCATATTAAAAAAAAGCATATATGACTGCACACTAAAAAAAAAAAACAATGTTTCACATAAGACAAAAGATAAAATTGAATGTTTAATCTTTTATCTTATTTAATTACAACACTTATTTAATTATAACATTTAGGTTCTTTATTTTTTATCTCAATATAAGTTTTTTATCTTTTAAAGATGACATAGCAATCCAGGATTATTGCAAATTATTATTTTTTAAATATATTTATTTTAAAAATAAGAAAATCATAAAAATATAAAGATCTTTTTTCTCTCCATCGGTCATGTCCAACTTAGAAAATTAAATATTTAACACACCGATCACCCTTTCAACAACGCTCACCTTTCACTATCAACATCTTCACCACTGATACCTAAAAATCTCTAAATTCAAAATCTAAAAACAAGATATGAAATTAATCTTCCTCCCATTCTTATTATTTTTGTTCTGTTTTTCTTCTGCTTATTTTTGTTGTTGTTGTTTATTTTTAATTATAATAATCACAAATTATTTACTATTTACAACAAAAAAAGTGATAGGTTATTCCCAAAAATTTAATAAGTTGTCACAATCTTCAATCTCTTTCTCTTGTGGACCGTAATTTTCAAACCCATATTCAAAACACAAACTCACTGTAAAGAAGATAAACAAGCAAAGATTTGAGATACTCATTAAAGAATCATATTCAACAATTGCAAAAGAAGAAATTTGGGGTTAAAAATAATTCAAATCTTTACTTTTCTAGTATTTGTTATTGTTGTTTCTAGTATCCCTTCTCTTTCTTCTTTCTTTTAGAAATGAAACTATCAAAACTTGCATCGTGAAACACACTCTAAAACAACAACCGCCACTCTAAAACAACAATCGCCATGTGTGGGGACAGATTTGAGGGAAGATGATGATGTAAAAAATATGGTTATGAGAGAAGAAAATGTGAGTTTTCTATGGTTTTAAGAATTGGGGATTTTTTATTTTAAATTAGGAATTTTTTATTTTTGAATTTTAATGTTAGGTTTTTTTCCTTGATGTAATGAGGAACATGATATGAAGTTTGTTGGTTTTCTTAAAAAAAATATTTTTGAAAAATAAAACATTTAGTAAAAAGTTGGTGTGATTTGCCACCTCAGCATATTTGAATAAAATAATGAAAATTAAGTTGTGCATTTTTTTAGGAAAGATAAAAAATACTAAAAAAAATTATTGGTTGAAGATAATGTGTGAGAAATTTTCTATATTTTAATGTTTTTTCTGAGTTTGTTTTGTTGAAATGATGAATAATGATTTCAATTTTTTTTATTTATTTTTTATACAAATTTAATTTATTTCATATTTATTAATGTCTTTATTTAATTTTTTACTAATAAAATTCTATTAAAATACATAAAAAAGCATATTAATAAAAAATGTTGACTGTATTTGTCAACTAAATGTTTTTGTAATGTCAAATTCTATAAAAAAAACTAAAAGTTGAAAATTTTAAAATAATTAAAGTAGAATTTTAAAATATTTTACAAAGGCTAAAATTATAATGGTTCTATATTTACGTATTTATTTTAGGTGAAGTGAAAGTTAAATAATGCTAACAAAATTTTCAAATATCATTGTAAGATTGCTGATTTAAAATTTAGATGATTAAATGAAATCTAATAATATGTACTTGAAGATCAATGAAAGATCGACTTGATAGCTAAAATGTTAAATAAGTCATAACAAGTATTTAAAAGACCCACGAAATACTATCTTAATAGTTAAAATAATAAAATAAGACCTTACAAATATTTGGAACACTAACGAAAGACTAACTACATAATTTTAAAGTTAAATAAGACATAACAAGTTATTGGAACACCAATGCAATACCGTCTTAACAGTTAAATATCTAAGTAAGACCTAAAAAGTACTTAGAAGACTAACGAAAAGCCGATTTAATAAATAAAAAGTTAAATAATGTCTAACAAGTACTTAGAAGACTAATGAAACATAAACTTAATAGTTAAAAGGTTAAATAAGATATAACAAATACGTGGAAGATCAAAGAAATACCTAACAAATATTTGGAAGATGGGCGAAAGACCGACTTAACGGTTAAAAAATTAAATAAAAAATAAGAAGTACATGAAAGACGAATGAAATACCAGTTTAATAGTTAAAAGGTTAAATAAGTTATAAGCATTTTGAGGACCAACGAAAAACCAACTTAATACTAAAAAGATTAAATAAGACCTACTAAGTTATTCGAATACCAACAAAAGACTTAACAATTGAAATACTAACATACAACCAACTTAACAATTAAAAGGTAAAATAAGACCTAACATATATTTGAAAGACCAACAAATCAATTTAATAGTTAAAAAGTGATATAAGACTTAACAAGTACTTGGAAGACGAACAAAAAACTTATTTAATACTTAAAAGGTTAAATAAGACTTAACATATATATATATATATATATATATATATATATATATAGAAGACTAACGAAAGACCAATTTAATAGTTCAAAGAGTCAAATAATACTTAATAAGATATTATAAAACTAACAAAAGAGTAACTTAATACATCAAATTTATTTGATTCAATTTTACTTATATTTAACATTAGAGTGAACACTTCAAAACCTAACAAAATATTAATTTAATAATTAATTTTATATTTTTATTAATTTTACGATATTAGAAGTTAATTCATATTCATCCAATAAAGTGGAAAAATTATTTTTAATTTGATAGTTTGTTACACTTATATGTACATCATTATAAAATTTCACAAATTTTTTGGCCAATTACAATTTTTTTTGTATTATGTATTTTATTTTTCAATTATTAAAGTTTACGTTTTCTTTTAAATCACAACAAAAACACTCAACCAAAAAATAAATGAACATTGTAACAATAAAAAATAGATGTCTGTTTTTGTTTCAAACATTACTCCAAAAAATCATATACAAATTCCCCTTCTCTTGTCTCAACTATCTACTTATTTTATTAATAGGAAAATATTTTACTTATCCCTATTAAACGCCACCATATATCCATCCCTGTTGCCACAAAACATGATCAACAAGTACCGTGTGTGTCAGATTAGCTTCCACTCAATTCAATGGTAAACCTCACATCAAATATATTGTATACCTTACAATTTTATACTCCTCATCTCTAATATAAAAAAAAAAAAATACATAAATATATAGTTAAATTGCATTCGTGCTCCTTTAATTTAATTTCAATTAATATTTTAGTTATTTTTTTTGTCCTTTATTTTAATTTTAAGTGACAATTTAATCTTTTATATTTTAAAATGTCAACAATATTATTATTTTTTTTTGCAAAAATTTATTAAAAATTTCAAACAAAATCCATACAATTAATTATCATCCTCAATATAATGCAAATTTCATCAAATTCATAACTTAAATCTTTAAATAAACTCATATTTTCAAAAATATATTAAATTTAAATTAAATACATTAATTTTTAAAACTTTATTTAGATTTTAGATCATACATTATATTATTTATTTTTTGGCTCATATTTTTTCATATTCTTTTCTTGTTCAATACTAGACCTCATATTTCAGAAAAAAAAAATAGTATTCCTCATAATATTTTATATATAGTATAATTATAAGAAAGAAAAACAACCAACTTTTTCACTTGTTCCAAAAGAAGCCGTTGCTGTTAAGTTCATAGTTCATGTTCATGTTCATGTTCATCCTCTGAAATGATTTCAGTAACATTTGGTTTTCATGTTTCACCCATTTCAACCATAACATCTCAAAGAAAACATCTTAAACGATTTCAAGTCCATCAACAACCCCGTAACTTAGATGTCTTATTTTCTGAATCTGATTCATTAAACAGAGCTTCTTTAGTTGTTGACACAAACCAAAACGGTTCTACGATTAAGGAGCAAAACAAGGTTTTGCGTTCTAGTAGAGTTGTTGAAGAGAAGAAGAGTAATGAAGAACAAGTTGGTTTGGTACCGCTTTGGGATGATGGGTACGGAAATCGTACTGTGGAAGATTACTTCTCTGTGGCTAAAGATCTTTGCAAGAGTGATGGTGGCCCACCACGTTGGTTTTGCCCAAATGAATGTGTTGTTCCTTTGAAAGATTCTCCCACCCTTATGTTTCTACCTGGTAATACAATAATCACTTTTTTTTTTCTCATCATTTTTTGATAAAAAATGTTATTTCAATGTAAATTTCCAACAAAATTCGATAAATTTTTAAATGGTTAATGTAGTTTACACATGTGGTGAATGAAATTTGATGAACAGTTAATGAATATATTAAGATTGAATAATTTATTAACCATCGCCTGAATGTAATTAATCGCGAATTTGAATGTTGCTAACTAGACCTGAAGTTCAACTACATGTGTAGATTTGAATATTTGAAAATCAAGGTTTATGTTTTAGTAGATAGTTAATAAATTGTGACACCTTATGTATCTGTTAATGTAATTTAAATTTTGTTAACCATCTGTGTGAACTGCGTTAACAATTTATAATGTTGTTGAACTTTTGTTGACCTAAGTTTGAGGTTGAAATAACATGTATGATTTTTGTTTTCAGTTGTGATGATAATGTTATTTATTATATTTGAATGTGAAGATTGAGTTAAACATGTGCAGTGTTTGAGTTTATCTCTTGCAGGGATGGATGGAACTGGATTAGGCCTCTCTTTGCACCATCAAGCTCTTGCCAAGTATGTTATATTGTATTTTGACTAACTAATGAACATATCACCATAAAATGGCATTTGTTTAGAATTAGTGCTTTTACATTAATTTTGTGTCTTTGATATTAGTCATTATCACAATTATTGCTGCAGAAAGGTTTTGTTGAATGTTAATGACAATAAGAGGCTCTCTTTACTCTAACGAAGTTGTAAGATCAAACAATTTGATATAGAAATTGACAAAATTTCAAAAGTGATTTATGAAATTGAAAATCGTCGATCACATTAATCTATTTAGAACAATTGACTAAATTGACAATCCAGCATGACTAATGTGATCAAAGGATTTCAATTTCAATGATCATTTTTTAATTTCATTAATATAGAGACCAAATTATCCGACACTTATAATTTAAAGAACTAAATTAAGGATTCACTTGTAAAAAAAAATAGTGATTCGCTCTTTCACTCTATTATGTTTGATATATGTGTACTGATTCCAAGTTGACAAGTTTATTCTATGTAGTTTGTTGCAATAATATTTTTGCTTCCTCTTATCACCTTTACTTTTTTAACAACAGGTTTTTTGAAGTTCGTTGCTTCCATATTCCTGTTCATGACCGAACGCCATTTGAAGGTCTTTGCTTTTTAACGTATGCCTTTGTCAACTTTCTGAAGTTCATTATTGTTGCTGTTGATGCATTAAAATAAATATCGGTAGTAACTTCAAGTTGATAATTGTAAATTTAGCAGTTTGATTTTATTGAATCATATGGAACTTCTCAATTGTGATGTGAATTGATATAATCAGAATTTGTTGTGTTTTGATTAGTTTATCTTGTGTATAAAATAGGTTCAATCAGAATATGGGAGCTTATAGGTTAAAATGATTTCCCTAAAAAAATTAAGCAAATTTAAGCATGCAATTGATTGTGGAATGTTGTAGATGTGAATGAATTTGAACTGAAAGCTTTTCTTTTTTTTTTTTTGGATTTATGAAGGGCTGGTGAAACTTGTTGAAGAAGCTGTTAAAATTGAGCATGCTCTATCCCCAAAGAAGCCAATTTATCTGGTAGGTGATTCCTTAGGTGGTTGCCTCGCACTTGCGGTTGCTGCTCGTAATCCAACCGTCGATCTAGTGCTTATTTTAGTCAATCCTGGTGAGTCTATTACTGTTGTATTCTTTGTCAAATTTGTTCACATATTTTATTTGGTAATGTTTTGTCAATTATTAACTGTTAGTATGACAATATATACCTTTCAACCACAGCTACATCCTTTGGTAGATCTCAGTTACAACCTTTGTTACCTATCTTGGAGGCTTTACCTGATGAACTACATGTAACCGTTCCATTTCTTCTTAGTTTTATCATGGGTAAATAATCTTAATCTCAAACCAAACTGGCCTCATTTTTCACTAATAGAGCTTCTATTTTTTTTTATTTTTTATCATTATAAATGCTCATTCATATTTATATTATATAATTTCATGTCATCAGGTGATCCAGTGAAGATGGCATCAGTCAATATCCGAAATAAGCTTCCTCCTATAAAGATAATTGAACAACTGTCATACAACCTTACTTCATTGCTGCCATGTCTTCCTGTAAGTAGCTTTTGATATTATGTCTATTGTCTCCCCTGCTCCCTCCCTATTTTTTCATTGATTTTGTGTAGGGATATAATATAATATAATATAATATAATATAATGTTTCTAATTGTTATTTAACAAGAATTACAAGCTTGTGGAATGAAGTTACGTCCTAAACTTTGGTAACACACCCACACTTACAAAATTATAAAGGTTTCTTTTTTACCTTGTTGGGTGACCCTTATAACTCTTTTAAATATCCCTTATTTTGTAGTTTTTAGTAGTATACATCTTTTACCTCAGTCATTTTCCTTTGCTCTACTTTCTAGACAAACACTTACAAGTTCATACAATATAGCATTATGTTGAGCTGCAACTAAATTTTACTCTGTGATCTGTTGTCAGGAGCTCGCTGATATTATACCAAAAGACACTCTTCTTTGGAAAGTTAAACTTCTCAAATCAGCTGCTGCATATACTAATTCGCGTCTGCATGCCGTCAAAGCTGAAGTACTTGTGCTAGCTAGGTTTTTACCTCTCTAGATTTGATGTCTTATACTAATATTGTGTGTGTACAGTAATATTGAAGTACTTTTGCATACTTTGTGACATATCACGGGAATTCTGTTACAATAACCTATAGATTTATATGCCTTGTATATGAATAATATGTATACGTATTTTTCACACAGTCAATAATACACGAGGGTTTTTTCACTTAAATTTACTGATTTTGGGCTTCTCTATGATCTATTCTATAAAATGCATAATTCCCAGATCAATAATGTTTTGTAGGACTTTAGCATTTATCCTCTCCATTTTTGAGGCTTGTGTTTTTATAACATGCATATATTAATTACACTTTACTTTTAAGTTGGTGTTCTCAAATTGGGTGTTGAGATTGACAAATTTTTCATTCTAGTGGCAAGGATAACATGCTCCCCAGTGTAAATGAAGCTCAAAGACTTGCTGGTTCATTGAAGAACTGCAAAATTCGTATCTTTAAGGACAACGGACACACCCTTCTTTTGGTATGTGTAATGGATAGATATACTTACAGCTATCATCAACAATAACCATGTGACTTTTTCAAATGAAATGTTACCTAGTATCATTTTTTATTTTGATCATTCATTCGAAATTGAACCAACCATGTTTAGGTTTAGTGGAAGGGACTAGTCTCTTTTAATGTGGCGAACAATTAATAGTTCGAATTTCTGTTGAGAGAGGCATTGACATTTAGTGTTTACTCCCCAAAAAAATTAATTTGAAATTGGATGGTCAATAATAAGAATTCTCATCTCTTATTATAAAATAATGCTCTCAGTTGACAGCCCCCTGTCCAATGTGGGTTTAATCAGAGTATTGTGATACACCACATCACGTTAGGATAAGTTCTTTTGTAGTATGAGAGTACTACAATACTTCAGGAAGAACCTAACACATGGTACTGCATAACATTGCAGTTAAATAATTAGTTAGATCATTAGATTGAAAACAAAATATAATCAAATTAAATCAGGAGCAATATCCATGTAGTCTATTTATGATATTTAACTTTGACAAGGAGACTCTTTCCATAATTCAATTGTTATATTCAGTTCTAAGTTGATGACAGTTGAACTTGAAAACAACTAACAGAAATTTTATGACAGTTGGCGGTTTTATGTAAAGAACAAACATTTTAAGTTTGGTACTCATCCATCAAGCAACACGCAAATAGAAGGACATCTGGATATGTTTATTAATTTTAAGTAGCTATTTACTACGTACCACAGTCGAACACTGCATTATGGGATGGACTCAGTAGCCTTTTCTTGCTATACAGTTTTAACAGACTAATTTACTAATTATGTTATGTAATCTTCTGTGATAACAACTGTTGCTTATTTGATTAATTATGCTCTGCATGTTAGTGCAGGAAGATTCTATTGGTCTGTTGACAATCATCAAAGGGACTTGCATGTACCGTCGTTCGAGGAGGCATGATTTGGTCATGGACTTCCTTCCCCCGAGTACGACAGAATTCAGATATGCAATGGATCAAGTAGTTGGGTAATTTGATCTAAAATATTATTATGCTTGCCACATATTATTTTTATTAGAAATCTATTAGTTAAGTTCGTTGTTGCATAGACGGATATTCATTGAACTGATTGAATGATTAGAAAAAAGAGCTATTTGAAGAGATACAAAGGCTACTAGCCTGTTACTAACTAACAAAAAGTAAAACAACTGTCTAAAAGAATAACTGAATAAAAACAAATTATTCAACCAACTTAGTGAAACTCTAATAAAATCAAATGGAAATAGTCAGTTTACATTGCTAATATGTTACCGATGTGACGTGAATAACAGATTATTTCGTTCTGTTACCGGATCTGTGATGTTCTCTACATTGGAGGATGGAAAGATTGTAAAAGGTCTGTCCGGTGTTCCAGATGAAGGTCCTGTCTTATTCGTTGGTTATCACATGTTGTTGGGATTAGAACTTATCTCACTTATAGACGAATTTCTTAGTCAGAAGGGTATTGCTCTTCGTGGAATAGCACATCCCGAACTGTTTACAGGAAAAATTGAGAGTTCTTCTTCTGAGTTTTCTTTGGTTGATTGGGTTAAGGTATTTGGTGGGGTGCCTGTTTCAGCAAGCAATCTTTTTAAATTACTTTCAACAAAATCTCATGTTCTACTATATCCCGGTGGCGCACGCGAGGCTCTCCATTTTAAGGTGCATCAACTTTCTTTGTTTCATCATATTTTTTATCCTCAGTTATTTGATATTTTACAGATTGTTGGTTAGTATTGTGGATAATATTTCAATCTAACTTTTATTAAGCTTCTTTTTCTTTTGGATAGACAAACGTTAGTAAGTTAGTACTTACGTTAGTTTTCAGAGTTCGGATCCTAGACCTTTTGCTTAAAACTTTTTTCTGTGTCTCTTAGCTCACCAAATGAGCTACCTACTTAGGACCACTGAAGGAGTCCCTAGATTAGTTTTAGTTTTCTTTGTACTGTTAAAGCTGTCACTTACAGCACAAAATCATCTAAATTAAATTCATATCTTGTTTAGGTTTGTTCTTATTTTTATGTTTCTATTGATTTATCCTACTAGTGAAACTTAGAGATTAACACTAACTTTTATATGATTATGATTCTACTACTGTGCTCCTACAATGCCAGGGTGAAGAATACAAATTGATTTGGCCTGATCATCCAGAATTTGTGAGAATGGCAGCACGATTTGGCGCCACAATTGTGCCATTTGGAGTTGTCGGTGAAGACGATATAGCTGAAGTAGGTTTTGTTCTTTTCTTTCTTACATCTTCTTAACTTTTTTTAACAAAGATAATAATTTAGACTGTTCATTCTAGTTGAGTCAAGTGATATATCATTTACTCACTCATTTTCTTTTTAGTTGTGGTTTTAAGTTTATTTACACATCAAAAACCGATAAATTTTGTTACTTTTAATGAAATTATTTGTCTTTTTTCTATAACACCCTTTACTATTTATGATCTCATTCTATTTTTGTCTCTACATTAAATAGTTAAGAGTAATATTGACAAAGTAATAGTTAATGTTACGTTGAACTTTAAAAACAACAAGTAAATAGTAACTGATGAGTAATAAAAAGATCACATATCATATATGCATACCACCAAAATTCTGTTGGGAATGCACATGTTGAATATCATGGTTATTATGGTTCAAATAAATATCAAGTTCGGTTAATAAAGAATCTAATCTAATGTTATTATGTTAACATAATTTTATAGTTTTCATATATAAATAACCATACATTGTTGTGGATAAGAACCAACATTGGCTAACTCTACATTATCTTTTTTTGTACTTTTTCTGATTGAATTTTACAGATGGTTCTCGACTACAACGACTTAATGAAGATTCCGGTAGTCAACGATTACATCAGAAGCATTAATCGAGACTCAGTTAAGTTTAGGTAATTATTCTTCATCTCAATTTCTTTTAATACAATAAAGTTTAGGCGAGTTTGGTCTCGCAGACTCACCAGGGTCACGGTACTTACATATTATCTAACCACTCGCAAGGTTCTCGATTGCAAGATTCAAACTTAGGTCCTTGTGGGCATGGCCTTCCTTGAAATTTTGAGTGCGAGTCATGAATTTGGTGTCCTATGTTTTATATAAGTCATATTTTATTGATTATCAAATTCAAAATTCGATAGTTTTCAACATAAAAGCTAAAAATTACAAAAGCATTGAAAAAATTCATATCAAACCAAAACCATAATTGAATTATAGTAAAATTATATATATATATATATATATTTGTCAACCCAAACATGTATAGTAACATCCAACCCTAGTGACAATATCACTTAACCTAAAAAAATGAGTCTCTTGAGTATATTCTAGTATATTTTATATATATCTAGGGAATGTATAGTTTTAAAATGAGAGGGTGAGAGGAGTAAAACTTGATCATACAATCATACATAGGTTATGATTAAAAGTTATTTAAGTGACATACGATCACTTAAAAAAATCACATGACTTGTTGTTCTAATTGCTTGTGGTATCTGAGTAGAATCCTTATCAATTAGACTAATATGCCTTGGCAATATACTTCTTCATCTTAATTTATGATATGTGATTTTATTATTCATTAAATCAAAGAATGAGTGAGATATAATTTTGAACTTTCAGAGACGAGAGAAGTGGGGAGGTGGCAAACACAAATTTGTCATTTCCAGTGCTACTACCAAAAATACCTGGTCGATTTTACTATCTATTTGGGAAACCTATAAGAATGAAAGGCATGGAGAATTTAGTAAAAGACAAAGAAAATGCCAAAAATTTGTACCTGAAGATTAAGTCTGAAGTTGAACACAACATAGATTACTTGATCAAGAAGAGGGAGGAAGATCCTTATAGGAATTTAATCGACAGGAAATTGTATCAGGCTTTGTATCCATCTGAAACTGATGAAACCCCTGCATTTAAGCCTTGAAATTTTGTTGATATAATACTTTATTATTATTGGTTATTTTGATGTAATCATAATTATTTGAAGCTGATAAATATATGCGGATGGTCATCATCATCATTAATAAAATAAATTAATGGAGCTTTCTCTGTACCAAGAGAGTATATTAATGGATTTTTCGTTGCTATTTGCTTATTATTAAATTATTTAATAACTACCCGTCTCCATCTCCATTGTTCCAAAATAATTGTTGTTGTGATTAATTTTTCACAAAATTAATAAATGAATGTAATTTTTCAAAATTATCTTCGTTAATTATTGAATATTAATTATTGTCATAAACATACATTAGAATATAAACATAATTATTAATTAATAACTATATGTGGATCTTTAGTGGGACAAGGGGTGGTGATTCCCGCCTCAAATTCCCCAACAATTTATTTTCTCTAAAAAATAACATATAAGAAAAATTACTCAAAAATACCAGGTAAGAAAACACGTTTTTTAACTTTAATTTTCAATTGTGTATTGTGTTAGTTTTATTTAGACATTTAAAAATTAAACCTATGATCTGATAAAAACATAGTTGAAATTAACTAAATTGATTTCATTTTTTTTTTCGTGTTTGATCCAAACTGAATCAATAGTGTTATCTTATAAAAATATGATGTATTTAAGTATTTTTTTTAATTATTTATATTGTATTTTCTCTTTGTAGTTTTTATACTCGTGACATAAAAAAAGTATATAATTGTTTTAATAGTATAAAAAATTTAGTATTTTATAAATGTTAATATGATTAAACTAAATTAAGTTAACATGTTATTCGTTAATTTGGTTCTAATTTTTGAGAATTATTTTTAAAGTTTGACCAAAATAACTATTTTTTTGGTTCGATCTTTTTTTCCTAAAAAACGAATCAAACCGATATGTTACACTTATAACTCTATCACTCTCAAATTTGCGTAGTTTCTTGCAACTTAAAAATGTTACATTTAATTTATTAATTAAAATTATAAAATCCAATATCTCCAATGGTTTTCGTCAAACTCCACCATTGCAATTAACTAGTGTTACCTCAATGACACATCGTAAAAGAGAGTGTCACATCATAAAAAATTGAAGGTGACTATCAAAATTCCAAAAGTTGTTAAATAGGGGAACCAAAAACTTAGATTTAGAAAATAGATGCTAAATGTTAAATTTGAGTAAAATATAAAGACCAAAAGTGTATTTAAGTATTTAATTTATGTAAAACATAATCTAACATAATATATGTAATCTATTTTCGTAGGAGATGTATATCAAACATAACATATGATAAGAAATTATGTCTTTATCCTATTCAATCATGTTACTCTCTCTAATTGGACTCCTTTTATGTTGAGAATATGATAGAGATAAAATAATATATAGAATTAAATAAAGATATAAGATATGCTTCAAACAAAAAAAATAATATAAGATATGCTTCAAACAAAAAAAATAATATAAGATATGATTAGAATAGTGATTCTAAAAAAGATATGATTATGATATAATAATACTTATTATATCATGTTTTTTACACGTTTCATTATGACATGATATAATATTAGAATGTATATCATATTTAAACAATAGATTTCTCTTATAAAATAATTACATATTTTTTTCTTCAAATTAA